>JXCR01061086.1:817337-858851 GCA_002079205.1 Phalaenopsis hybrid cultivar
GTGGTATTCTAAATTACTGCATTCAAATGGAAAAACTCATTGATATAGGGTCTATTATATTTAAATCTATTATGGGTATCCTTACTAATGAACCAATTTACGGACTTGGGCATCCATCTACCATCTTTTTGATTTGCAGTCAAGCCCATGTTCCATATGAAAGTTGAGAAAAGTCCTTATTACCTTGGGAGCCAATGAATACTATAGATAAGAATTATTGTGAAAATGGAAATGAAGTATTAGAAGCCATCATAGATCAATCTTCACATGCTTCAACTCCATTAATACCAACCAATAGTCAGAAGGTCGCTTGGTTTGGAAAAAAAATTGAAGAAACTTGAAAGAGAACTTCAGAGTATTATGAATGCAGTAGGAGATCTTAAATACCTTTTTAATCAGCTAGATTGGAGAATGAAAGATAATTTTGATCACATTGATCGAATAAAATTCGACAGATCAATTCTCGTACCGATCCTTCTACAACTTATATGTTCATTACCAATCTATGGGAGATATCAGAGGAAGAGAAAGCACTGAAGAAGAGGCGTAATAATTGAAGAATTTAAATTCTCTATCTATTTTAGAACATTATATATATTTAGTGTAATTGTGTGGATTTAATTTGATTTGGTTTGTTTTTTTTGCTTTAGAATTCTAAACTTTTATTGTGTGTATAGTTTCGTGACAGCGTTTAGTGTTGTGGCTTGATTTCAATGCTGATTTATAATTAGCTTGTTTAATATGTGTGATTATGTAATTAAAAAATTGTTTTTGTAAAAGGTGTACTTTTATATATAAAAGTTAGTTTGTTGTTGTTTATGAAAATTTGTATTGATGAAATGTTTTATTTTGTGAATTATTGTTAGATAAAAATTTATGTTTAAAATACTAAAAATTTTTGAGTAAGTCGGTAAGAAATTGCAGAAATTGCAGAAAAAAATATATATCAAAATATGAAATTTTTGGGCCTTCACCGTCGACGGCGCTGGAATCTGCGCCGAAATCGACGTGGACGGCGCCCTTGACCCGACAATAGATTTAACCTCTAAAAATTTGCAATTTTTACTGTGGCCACCATTTTTTCACTTAAGTCATCTTCAACCTTCGGTTTGGGCGGCTAGGGCTTGATTGTGGTCCGATTTGAGGCGATTTAGAGGCTAAAAGACTTCATATTTCATCTTCTCTAGGTAAGAGCTACACTTTAAACCAGGGCTTGATTATGGTCGGATTTGAGGCAATTTAGAGGCTAAAAGACTTTGGATTTCATCTTCTCTAGGTAAGAGCTACACTTTAAACCAAATTTTTTTTTTTCACCAAGGATTTATCCCATATTGCATGGATCCGAAAATATGAAAAATTTTTTTAGAAATTTTTGAGAAAATCATTTTATGATAAACTCTTATATAGTGATTTGAAGTTTAAAATGTTTTACATTTCGATTTTTGGAATTTTAGAATTTATTCAAATTTTTCAAAATTTTCTAGATTTCCTATGGCATCTAGATCGAGCAAAAGGAAAATAGAATATGATGAACAAAAATTTGTTAGTCTCAAAGGGAGTGCTCGATTTCATAGTTTGCAGGAAAATATAAAAATAATTTAAGATCAAGGTTTTAAAAATCCAGAAGGACAAGTTGAACGTTTGATTATTGCTCGGCAATGGGAAAACTTCTATTATTTTACTGCCGATGTGATAGTTGGGATTGTCATGGAATTTTATGCCAACCTTCCTAAAGCTTCTGATGATTATGTGTTTGTTCATGGAAAAAGGGTAGAATTTACTCCAAATAAAATAAATGAGTTTTATTCTATAGAAGATGTGTATAGATGCCAGTATCATTCTTTTTCTATTACAGATCATGATTTAGATGAAGTTATTTCTTTTCTGACTAGTGAGAAAGGGGCTTGGAAAAAAAAACAATGGAGTTAAAGTTAACTTTCCCCGTACTAGTTTAAATGTAGTATCTTAGGCTTGACATTATTTTATTTCTGGAAGAATGAGTCCAATGAACCATCATAGTGAGATGACCAAAGATAGAGCTATCCTGAACTACTGTATTCAGCAAGTTGTGGACATAAATGTGGGTTATATTATTTATATGAACACTCGATCTATTGCTTTAGGAGAGACTTATGGTGGATTGGCACCCCCTGCTCTTATTTACACACTTTATAAGTAGGCAGGAGTTGATTTTAGACCTGATGAGGAGAGGATTGAGCCTCAAAGACCTATTGGGCCTGCAAACATCAAGACATATGAATCTCATGNAGATGACCCATATTTATATAAATAATATAAAGCTTTAATTATTAAAAGATGTGTGCCTTATGAAGAAACTCAATAGATAATTGAAAGATGCCATGATGTAAAGATATAATTATTAGAAGGTGTGTGCCTTATGAAGAAACTCAACAAATAATTGAAAGATGTCATGAATTTTGAATTTGGAGGACATTTTTGAATAAATAGAACTGCATATAAAATTTTACAAGCTAGATTTTATTGGCTTACTATTTTTAGAGATGTTAATGAATATATTAAAACATGCGATAGATGTCAACGAGTAGGAAATATTTCTAAAAGAGACGAAATGCCTTTAAATTACACATTAGAAGTTGAAATTTTTGATGTGTGGGGATTAGACTTTACGGGACCATTTATGCCTTCATTTAGAAATTTATATATATTACTTGCTGTTGATTATATGTCTAAGTGGATTGAAGCTATTGCTGTGCCTAGATGTGACGCTTGGAGAGTTTCTAAATTTTTAATTAAAATATTTTTACAAGATATGAAATGCCGAGAGTAATTATTACTGATGGAGGGTCTCATTTTAGGAATAAGAGAATCAAAAAATTAATCAAGAAATATGATATAATGCATAGATTCTCTACTGCTTATCATCCTCAACTTAGTGGTCTAACAGAAATATTGAATCGTGAAATTAAATGTATTTTAGAAAAAACTTTAAATCCTTATAAATTGGATTGGTCTGCTAGACTAGATACTGCATTATGAGCATACATATCTGCTTATAAAACTCCTATAGGAATGTCTCCATATAGATTGATTTTTGGAAAAAAAAATGTCATTTACCAGTAGAATTGGAATATAAAGCATTTTGGGTTATTAAAGAATTTAATTTTAATTTAAAGGATGCTGGTGAGAAAAGGTTTTGCAACTCAATGAACTTGAGGAGATTAGAAGTGAAGCATATGATAATGCGAAAATCTATAAAGAGAAAATGAAAATATGGTATGATCGGAAAATTGTTAAGAAGAAATTTGAACCTAAACAAGAAGTTCTACTATATAATACAAGATTAAGATTATTTCCAAAAAAAAACTAAAATTCAGATGGTTAGGACCATTTAAAGTGATTAAATTCTATCATTATGGAACTGTTGTTACTAAAGATCTTAACACTGGAAAGATATTTAAAGTTAATGGGCATCATTTGAAACATTATTATGAAGGGCACAAAATGGTATTTAAAGTTAATGGGCATTGTTTGAAACATTATTATGAAGGGCACATACCTCAATTTAAAGAAGTTTTAATGTTAAGTCAACCCAACTAAACAAATGGTATGTCGGGCTGACAACTTCTGACGACGTTAAACCAAGAGCTTTGTGGGAGGCAACCCATATTTATATTACTATGTATTATTATTTAATTTATTAAGTGTCTTATATATTAGTAGATAATAATCCTACACAATTGCATTTATTATAAATTAAGTCAAATATTGGTATTGGAGGAAAATTTGGAATCAAATTGAATAAAAAAATGAAAATCACAATTTTGGCCACTGACACCGACGACGCTAGAATGGGCACTGACGGCGCCCTAGATAATGGACATCAGCGCCGACATTGCCAATCGGGAGCGCCGACAGCGCCAATCGGGAGCGCTGACGGCCCCGAGTGCGGTTGGATGGTTTTAGACGAATTTTGGCGGGTTTTGGCGCAATTTCACTTCATAACAATCGTCGGGACAAGTTTAAAAAGGCCTAGAAACATCCTTGGATACCTAGTAACTTCCTATTTTTGAATTCCATGGCTTCCAATTCCAGAAATACTTTGAAGTATGGAGTTTTCAATAAAATAAAGTTTATTAGTTTCAACGTAAAGCGATTATACGATAAATTTATTACGAAGAGGAGATTAATTGAGGAAAGAGGATTTTTAATCATGGAGTGATCAATCCTACTAGTCCGATTGATAAAATCATTCTGCAACATTGGGAAGTTCTGTGTTACACTACATCTGTGGTTGTCATACCTGTGGTGAAAGAGTTTTATGCAAACTTACATGGAATTACTCAAGGTGTTGTCATTGTATGAGGTAAGGCTGTACCATTTACTCCTGCAAGGATTAATGTATTGTATATGATAGACAACATTCCAATCTGTCATTATACAAATTTCATTCCTACATGAGATTTGATGCAAGACGTGTATAATCTTCTGACGGATGAAAGTGATATGTGGGAGATACGAGATGAATGATATGTTAGTTTCTCCACTTCATTACTTAATCCATTTTTGAAGCAATGAAATTTCTTTATTGCTGTAAAATTACTCCCTACTATGAAAATTAGTAGAGTCACCAAAGAATGTGCTATTTTAAATTACTGCATTCAAATGGAAAAACCCATTGATATAGGGTCTATTATATTTAAATCTATTATGGGTATCCTTACTAATGGACCAATTTATGGACTTGGGCATCCATCTACCATCTTTTTGATTTGCAGTCAAGCCCAAGTTCCATATGAAAGTTGGGAAAAGACTTTATTACCTTGGGAGCCCATGAATCCTATAGATGAGAATTATTGTGGAAATGGAAATGAAGTATTAGAAGCCATGATAGATCAATCTTCACATGCTTCAACTTCATTAATACCACCAATAGTTGGAAATTTGCTTGCTTTTGAAAAAAAATTGAAGAAAATTGAAAGAGAACTTCAAAATATTATGAATGTAGTAGGAGATCTTAAATACCTTTTTGATCACCTAGATTGGAGAAGGAAAGAAAATTTTGATCACACTAGAACTTTTGAAGCATGATTAGTTTGGATGTTTAAAGAAAATGGGTGGATCGAATAAAATTCGACAAATCAATTCCCGTACCGTTCCTTCTACAACTTATATGTTCATTACCAATCTATGGGAGATATCAGAGGAGGAGAAAGCACTGAAGAAGAGGTGTAATAATTGAAGACTTTAAATTCTCTATTTATTTTAGAACATTATATATATTTAGTGTAATTGTGTGGATTTAATTTGATTTGGTTTGGTTTGTTTTATTTTTTTTGCTTTAGAATTCGGAACTTTGACTGTGTGTATAGTTTTGTGACAGTGTTTAGTGTTGTGGCTTGATTTTGACGCTGATTTATAATTAGTTTGTTTAATTTGTGTGATTGTGTAATTAAAAAATGTGTTTGTAAAAAGTGTACTTTCATATATAAAAGTTAGTTTATTGTTGTTTGTGAAAATTCGTGCTGGTGAAATGTTTTATTTTGTGAATTATTGTTAGATAAAAATTTGTGTTTGAAATACTAAAAATTTTGGAGTAAGTCGATAGGAAATTGGAAATTGAAAAAAAATCAAAATATGAAATTTTCGGGCCTTCAGCGCCGACGTCGTCGACACAACAACAGATTTTAACCCCTAAAAATTTGCAATTTTTACCGTGGCCACCATTTTTACGCTTAAGTCATCTTCAACCTTCGATTTGGGCCGCTAGGGCTTGATTGTGGTCAGATTTGAGGCAATTTAGAGGCTAAAAGACTTTGGATTTCATCTTCTCTAGATAAGAGCTACACTTTAAACAAAAAATTTTTGATTTACACCAAGGATTTATCTCACATTGCATGGATTTGAAAATATGAAAAATAATTTTTTGAGAAATTTTTAAGAAAATCCTTTGGTGATGAACTCTTATATAGTGATTTGAAGTTTAAAATGTTTTCATTTTGATTTTTGAAATTTTAGAATTAATTCGGATTTTTCAAAATTTTTTAGATTTCCTATGGCGCCTAGATAGAGCAAAAGGAAAATAGAGTATGACAAAAAAAAAAATTTTAGTTTGAAAGCGAGTGCTCGATTTCATAGTTGCAAGAAAATAAGAAAGTAATTCAGGACCGATGTTTTAAAAATCCAGGAGGAGAAGTTGAACGTTTGATTATTGCTCGGCAATGAGAAAACTTCTGCTATTTTACTGTCAATGCGATAGTTGGGATTGTAATGAAATTTTATGCCAACCTTCCCAAAGCTTCTGATGATTATGTATTTGTTCGTGGAAAAAGGGCAGAATTTACTCCAAAGAAAATAAATGAGTTTTATTCTATAGAAGATGTCTATAGATGCCAGTATCATTCTTTTTCTGTTACAGATCAGGCTTTAGATGAAGTTATTTCTTCTTTGACTAGGGAGAAAGGGGCTTGGAAAATAAAAAATGGAGTTGAAGTTAACTTTTCCCGCACTAGTTTAAATGTAGTATCTAAGGCCTGACATTATTTTATTTCTGGAAGAATGATTCCGACGAACCATCATAGTGAGGTGACCAAAGATAGAGCCATCCTGAACTACTGTATTCAGCAAGTTATGGACATAAATGTGGGTTATATTATTTATATGAACACTTGATCTATTGCTCTGAGAGAGACTTCTGATTGATTGGAACACCTTGCTCTTATTTACACACTTTGTGAGCAGGCAAGAGTTGATTTTATACCTGATGAGGAGAGGATTGAGCCTCAGAGACCTATTGGGCCTGCTAACATCAAGACATATGAATCTCATGTTGACTGGAGATCTGACAGTAAGGCTAGAGATATTCCTTCAACCTCTCATGGACCTACTTCTAGTTACCCCAGCAACAGAGAACTTTTGGATCAGATGATGATACAACAGGGAGATATTTTGAGGATGGATTATAGGATGCATAATATGGAAGCCAGAAATGCTCACACTAATGATTTNGTTATAGGATGCATAATATGGAAGCCATAAATGCTCACACTGATGATTTGATTTGACAAAAATTTGAGTACGATGTTGCTTATGGTGATGCTTTAGTTAGATACCTGAGGGGAGAACATTCTGTTTAGTTCCCTGTTCACCCTGTGTTTACTCCATAATAGTGGCAGAAGTTAGATGTAGATAAAGATAAAGATGATATTGACTAGTGATCTTTTTATTTGTTTGTTTGTGGTTGTACTGTGTGATTGTATTGTTTGTTTTGTGATGTTGTTTAAACTTTGTTTGTTATGTTATGTGAAACTGTAATGTGGAAGACTGTTTTCATTTTTAANCGATGCCTAAGGGGAGAACATTCAGTTCAGTTCCCTGTTCACCCTGCGTTTACTCCATATCAGCAACAGAAGTTGGATGTAGATGAAGATGAAGATGATATTGACTAGTGATCTTTTTATTTGTTTGTTTGTGTTTGTACTGTGTGATTGTATTGTTTGTGTTGTGATGTTGTTTAGACTATGTTTGTTATGTTATGTGAAACTGTAATGTGGAAGACTATTTTCATTTTTAGAATTTAGTTCAGTTCTGTTGTTATTTTCAACACTTTGTTATGTTTTGTGATTAACTCTTTCTCAGCAAATTTTATATGTATTATGTGCAATTTAATGTTTTTAGCCTTTTAGTTTTTATTTTAGCACCTGCAGTATTTTCAAAATTTATGTTCAAAAATCAAAATCTCCAACAGGTATAAATTTTTTTAATGTATTTAATGGTTTCTTTTACCCTTCACTTTTAAAGCTCTTCATGTAAAAATCTTTTAAAATTTTAAGTTGGAGGGGGGAGAAGAAGAAAAATCATTTTTAGAAAGAGAGAACGAACTTAGTTTTATTTGTCCTCACTTACTTATATTTTCAAAATTTTAAAATTAACATGACCTTTGGTATTAGACGATAACTTTAGATAATTATATTTATGTTTCTAAATTTATAGTAAATTTATGTAAAAGTTTTCAATAATAAAGGTTAATTCTAGGGGCTAAGATATTTAGTAAAAGAGAATAAGACTATATTCTTTTATTTTTAGTAAAGGAAATTTGTATTTTTGAAGCATTAAAAATATTAAAAGATTCATGTAAAAAGAAAAGAATTAAACTTTATGAAATCTTTAAGTTAATAAAATTTGTTAAATTCATGTAAGAAGAAAAGAATTAAACTTTATGAAATCTTTAAGTTAATATAAATTTGTTAAGTTAAGAAGTGTAAAAGGTTTATAACTTTAAGAAGAGGAAAGTGAAGTTCAAAATCATTAAAGGCTATCCAGATATAGTAATCCTGACATATAAAAAAAAAGGAAGAAAAGAAAGAAAGAAAAGAAAAAGGGGATTAAAAATGATCCTGAAAAGAAAAGAAAAAGAAAAAACATAAATTGGGAGAAGCTTGAGGAGATGTCTAATTGAAACCTGGCTTCACTGGAATCAACTTAAGGAAAAAGACTTGAACACAATTTCCAAACTGTTTATTTGAATGTCAACTTAATTATTAATAATGCTTTATGAAGTTTTTTTTCATATGAATTTGCTAAGTGGCTTTAATATAACAAATTGCAATTTTTCTTGAAAGAAATAGAGGACAAGAAACCTTAGACTTAATTATTCAATATCTTTATACCTTTAGTATTAACTGGAGTTGTTTTGAAATTTTCTTAAGTTATATTATTATATTTGGAAAACTAAAATATGGAAGTCTAAAAGATGAGGTCTTTATCATAAGTCATATTTTTTATGTAGTAAATGAGTAACTTGAGGACAAGTAACATGTAAGTTTGGGATATTTTGATACACCAAAAATATATGCATTTTTAGACCCATATTTTATACCTATTTTTTATGATAGCACTTTAATGGAAGATATTTTGCTGTTTTCTTGCAGGTTGTTAATTTTTAGGGCTTAAAACAAAAAGAAAGCAAAAAGGATGAAATCTAGAGTCAAAATGACATTTTTAAAGAAATGCTCAGCACCGGCAGCACCGAGGGTAGACCGACGGTGCAGAACAAATTAATGTAGAGATTTTTTACTCAACGCCAGACCAGCGCCGACGGTGCCAAAGGCTGTGCAGGCCCTGTTTCTAGAAGGTTCGATGTATTTGAACGATTTTTTGAAGAGTTTTTGGAGGCACCTCTTGGAGAACAGACCTTGGGCTCTATTTGGGGCCGAATTTCATCAAAAAAGCGCTCCTCTATGTCTTTCACTCCTCTACTTTCATTTTTTGCACAACATCATTCCATTCCACTTCCATATTGGAGTCAATTAGTGATTTTGCTTTCAAAGTTTGGAGTTTTTGTGGTGAGATTTAATTTGAAACTTTCTGTAAGAGCGTTGGAGAAGGAGAAAAGTGAGACATTATTTTTTCCTGTAATTCTAAGGAAAGGGTACAAAGGATTTGCTTTGAGAAAGAGTTTTCAGATAAGTATTGTTTTTTTGTACGTGTTGTATGAACTTTCATATAAGAAATTTGTGTTTTACTATTTCTTTCTCATGAAGTCTGAGTAGTTCCGTCTATCTTTCTCTCTACTCTGAGATATGGTGAAATGAAGAGATAATATGAATGTGCCAAAATTAAATTGTAAATTATATTGTGATGAATTTTCAACTCCAAACTTAATTTGCTTTTCGATCTGGCCAATTGAATTGTTAAAATGTGTTGTGAAACATATGATCCGGAAAATGGAGTATGAGTTTAACAACAAAGTGAGAATCACATTTAAGTCCATGAAGGAATATTTCGTTCATGGAATTAAGTGCAAATAAAAAGGATCACATTTGATTTCATGAAGGAGAACATCATTTATGGAATTAAGTGCAAATAAATAGGGAAATATTATTTGTTGGGTGTAGAATTGGAGAACCTTGGGAAATATTCTTTGTTGGGTGTAGAATTGGAGAATCATTAGGGTGACAGACTAAAATCTTTAATTCAGTCTTAGTGTTTAAAAACTTAAGTGAGAGCAAGCCTTCACGTGAAGGGAAGTGGGAGCTCTGGAGTGGGAGTCGATATCCTCCTAGCCTAGCCACGGATTGAGGGACTAAACACTGAGATTATCCAATGATTTTCTATGCACTTTATCAGGGTTGGGAATTAAAATTGCTCCTATTTGGCACAATACATATTATGAACAGTCATCTCATCTCATTTTACCATAGCCTCATTGTAGTGGGAAGGATGTTTTTTCGCATAAGAATCTCCTTTACATAAAATTAATTAATAGATTAGTATTTAATGTATCAAATTTTGCATTTTTGATTTGATAATAGTTTAGAAATTTAATTTTGATTACATATCAAAAATTGAAATTAGTGACAGTGATTTTAACTGACTTTATGTGAATTTCTTAAGAAAATTTGTCATTTCCAATTTAAACCTTCTCTGTAGGATCGATATTTAGGGCTTAAAAAAAATCTATTATTACTTGATAACGATACGTATACTTGCGTAGAATTTGAATATTAATTGATTATCTTTAATTAAATTTTACACAATCTATCACAACAAAAAGTCGGATCACAACACCATAGACTTTGACATGGACTTCAGTCAAGTCGACAAGTCCGATGAATGTGGTTAGCTATTAAGAAAAAGAAGGGCTACCATCTCTGCTAAGGTTAAGCACCAAAGACAGTTTCTCACTGAAGAGAAAAAATATGATAATACAGCAAGATCCGATGGAGGGGACTAGTCACCTACGGTCTATGATAGTTATGCCGATCAGAGGCCTAGTCGCTACCAATGATGAAAGACTTCCAGATGCACCGCTACATAGAACTCATCATAGAAATGCCAACCGCCAAAAACATCGGGCTTTCTTACGTGAAGAGAGAATATGCCATAAGGAGGCGAAAACTTGCTCAACCCTATTCCTGAGGGGAATATCTATGATCCAGGCATGAGAGGGACCTATTACAGCTTGCCTTCTACAGACGATGAGTTTGGATTCTTTACAAAGCTAGAGATACAACCAATTTTAGATGTTCTTTGTACGGGTTGCCCGACATCTAATGTCAAGAGACCTACACGCACATCAACTATAGGGGCATTTGTGGAGTGCCCAGACTATAATGTCTCCTCCACCTGGAGCGCTACAGTACTTTAGAGGAATACACGTCCTTTGACGATGGATTTCAGACCGTTGTTCACCTAATGGGGGAACCATATGTCCCATTGGATACAGAGCAGTATATCCCATTGGACATAGAGTCGTATGCTCCACTGCATACAGGGACAACACCAGCTTGGATTCCCATCGATGTTGAAATGAGGGAACATCCTCGATAGCCGCCAATCATCAGCACGACAGAATACTACAAAATGAGTAAAGTAAACAAAAGGGATTTTGAATTCTATGAAGAAGTTTAAGGAAGGTTCATTAATATACTACAAGGCTTGGAGCAATATATCAGGGTCTTCTCTGAAAGTGATAAGAGAAATATTCTCGACTGCATCTTTGATCTAAGAGATAGGGGTTGAGCAGGCTTGCTGATGGAAAGAACTTATTTTGAGACACAAAAGTGGATGCATGGAAATGACAGGATCACCATATAATGTGGTTTTCATTACAACTTCACTAAAGACATACAAGGAAATCCTTCTGGGATTCTGAGACACAATCATGTGGACCAACTACCTCACATGACAAAATGGATGATCAAAAGAATGATCCGATGGAGCATACTGCTAGCAGACTGTATTCTCAACAGCTGTATCATCAACATATATGATGAAGGCGACTGCATACCCCCGCACATTGACCATCATGAGTTTGTGAGACCTTTCTGCACGACCTCTTTCATGAGCAAGGGCAACATTCTTTTTGGAAAAGAGATAGATATCATCGGCCCCGGTGAATTCAAAGGATACGTGGAGATTTTGCTACCTGTAGGTTCAGTGCTGGTTCTTAAAAGAAACGGAGCAGACGTCGCCAAACATTGCATTCCAGGGGTACGACACCGTAGGGTGTTTGTGACCTTTTAAAGGATGGATGACAGCAAAATGTCATATGAATTCCGACCAGACCCAGAGCTGGAAGAACTACTGCCTTATAAGCTATGAGAGGGTTGCACCTATAAGAACATGCAAAGGGAACTCTTGTTCTGGAGCATGGCTTAGTAGGTTGGCTCGATCAGGAGCTTGCCCCACCAGAGACAAACACTCGAAGGACTCCTTTTTACTACATTTTGTCACAGCATATATGACATATATTTGACATGCTCAGCCCATGATATGTACTCAGCATCAGATACTTTCAGATGTACTTTGATGCATTCAGCATATTGTATCTTTTTGAGGCTTTGGCCTGGACTTAATCTGTAACACTTATTGGAGCAGATTAATGAAATCTCTTTCAGAATTTTATTTTTTCGTTCAATTTCCCTTTTTGTGTGATTGATAAAATCCGCAGAACCATACGTTGGTTCAGGACTACAATGAACAAAGAAAAAACAATAACAACTTTATAATAGTAAAATTCAAATAAAATACTCTTTTGAAAAAAAAAAGTCAATCAACAAAAAATTTAAAGATTTGAAAACATACTTTGATAATTAAATGTGATAAAGATAACAAAAAAAAAAAAATAGATCTTGTTAGTTGATTCGCTCAATTTCGAGGTCTCTTGCTCTTTGCTCGTGCAGCTTGACTATCCTTATTTGCAGTAATTCTCTTCATATCCTTTCAGAATTTTATATTCTACATAAAAACTCACAAAATTTTACACATCTTACTCACTAATGTCAATCTTTTCACATGAAACACATTTACGAATTCAACACCACAAACTTTCTGCACTACATTTCTACTCTCAAAGCCAGCACCGAGATGCTAATTTCCTTTCCACTACTTCCTGGGTTGGATATGGGCCTCAAAGCTTTCCTTCCCAATGAAATGACAACTCTCTGTCACCCCTTAGGTCAGGTGTGAGGCATTGAGCTTTCCTTCCTAATGTGAAAAAACCTTTTGAGATTGGTGTAAGGCCCCCACCACAGCTTCCAATTCTCTACCTACGTCTTCGAGATTCGTGTAAGGCCCCCTCCACGGCTTCCAATTCTCTACCTACATCTTCAAGATTGGTGTAAGGCCCCCTCCCTCCACGGCTTCCAATTCTCTACCAACATCTTGGAGATTGGTGTAAGGCCCCCTCAACGGCATTCAATTCTCTACCTACATCTTCGAGATTAGTGTCAGGCCCCCTCCAAGACATCCAATTCTCCACTTACATCTTCGAGATTGGTGTAGGGCCCCCACCACAGTATGGAATTCTCTACCAACATCTTTGAGATTGGTGTAAGGCCCCCTTCACGACATCCAATTCTCTACCTACATCTTCGAGATTGGTGAAAGGCACCCTCCACGGCATCCAATTCTCTACCTAAGTCTTCGAGATTGGTGTAAGGCTTCCACCATGACTTCCAATTCTCTACCTACATCTTTGAGATTGGTGTAAGGCCCCTCCATGGCTTCCAATTCTCTACCTACATCTTCGAGATTGGTGTAAGGCCCCCTCCATGGCTTCCAATTCTCTACCTACGCCTTCTAAATTGGTGTAAGGCCCCCTCTACGGCTTCCAATTTTCTACCTACATCTTTGAGATTGGTGTAAGTCCCCCTCCATGGCATCCAATTCTCTACCTACATCTTTGAGATTCATGTAAGGCCGCCTCCACGGCTTCCAATTATCTACCTAGGTCTTCGAGATTGGTGTAAGGCCTCCTCCACGACTTCCAATTCTCTACCTACTTCTTCATGATTGGTGTAGGGCCCCCTCCACGGCTTCCAATTTTCTACCTACATCTTTGAGATTCGTGTAAGGCCCTCTCCATGGAATCTAACTCTCTCCCTACATCTTTGAGATTTGTGTAAGGCCCCCTCCACAGCTTCCAATTATCTACCTACATCTTTGATATTGGTGTAAGGCTCCCTCCACGGCTTCCAATTTTCTACCTATAACTTTAAGATTGGTGTAAGGCCCCACCACGACGTCCAATTCCTTACTCATACCTTTCGAGATAGGAATAAGACCCCCACCATTGCTTCCTACTCTCATTCTTCGAAGTCATCACCTAAATGTTAATTCCCATCCTCTATAAACACCTATAACTTGATAACTAAAAATCCACTCTCCAATCCCCTGCGAGAGTTCATAATCCGCGTTGTTGATCAAATATTAACTTGCTAATTCCCTAGAGGAAGAAAAATAGCACACACAATTCTACACATCCTTCTAGGTCTATTGACTTAGGAGTTTGTGTTGATTTTTTTGATCTTGTCAATCAATTCCAATACGTGAGGTGTGCTTACTCAGCACATCACACCTATTGGGGTTCCATTTGTTGACCTCACTTTTGGTTGAGGTTTAGTTTTTCTTCTTTAGTAGCCTAGGGTCTAGCCATAGGACTTTCCTATTGACTATTCCTAGAATACTAGAAAATGAGCCTTCACCATTAGAAATTCTACCATCTTCTTTGCTCAACTTGAAGCTCTACATATTGGTCCTAATTTCTAGCACTTAGTAGGAGGGGTCACTATGATGGAGCTCAAGGAGAGTCCGCCTAGGACTACTTGACCTTAGGGTTGACCCTGGGTGTTGGTCTGGAGCTAGTTCACTCACTTACACTAACACTCACCCACAATCACTCACAACCCTAAACCGAAAATTGTTGACTTTGATCCCTTGATCTTTTGGGAAACTCATGTAGATGATCCCCTAAACCCATTAGCCCTAGGCTAGAGTCTGGCTAAGACCAATACATAAAGGACCCAAATGGGGATTCCATAGGTCCGTAGCTCATATAGGGTGGTTGTTACCCCAATTCTACCAAAATATCCAACTTGACATTTCCCCCAAATCCACCCAAATTACCTAAATGCCCTTGAAATCCTAAATTTGTCCAAAATTCCCAAATTCACCCAAAATACCTAATTTTTTTCAAAAATCATTTCAAACCATTTCAAAATATCCAAACTATCCAAAAATACCAAATTTACGAAAACAACCCCAAAATTGCCAAATAACAAAAATACCCTTGGCACCCCAAACTTTCCCAAAACCTCCAAAATCACTTCAAATGTTTTTAAAACCAATTTTGACCCTCCAATTGAACCCAATTTGGCCATTTTGACCAAAACCCCCAAATTACCTTTAAAGGCCCAACTTTTCCAAATTCACCTCAAATGTCCATCAATTTGGCCAAAATTTCCCTCAATTTCAATTCTAAAACTCAAATTCACCTTTAATATGACCAACCTAAACCAAATCTAAGCTTAATTGGCCCATGCTTTGAGCCCTATTTTGATCAAAGTCAAATCCCCAATTTAGGCCCTATGACTTAATCCCACCAAATTGAACCCCATAGCCTACTTAATTTGCCACAATTTGGATCCTAAATCTTTTATAACACTCCTACCCAGAAAACCTAACCTTAAATTGGCCTTAGTGAAGCCTCAATTTCATTTAATTTTGACCTAAATACAAAAATCTCCAAATTGGCTGTCCCCAAACTCCACCAAATTGAATGCCTTAATACCAAAATTGGAACCCAATTTATGTTGAAAACTCGTCATGACCTTTCTATAGGCCATTTTCAACAATCAATTTTAACTTCACCCAACCTTAGCCCAATCTAGACCCAAGTCTAGGCCAACATGCCCAAATTGGCCAAGATCCCAAAATCCTTCAAATTGAGCTTCCAATTGAACTCCAAATCATTTAAATCCTTCGCTAAAAATCTTCATAATAATCATATACACAATTCTAATCAATCAATTGGGCTCAAAGTCATGGCTACCCTAACCCTAACCCAACCTTTGGTCATTTGGAGTCAAATTAAACCCATGCACCAAAATTGACCTAGCCATCTTAAAGCCACCAAATTGATGACTCCACGACCACTAAGCACACTCTATTGACCAGGCTAAAACCCTTTGCCCACCCAAGTAAGCTATGCACCAATGGGTCCCTAAATTAAGGGAATCATTCTCATTTGTAGGCCTTAACCACAAAATCTTTTCTATCATTGCTTGCCTATGGGAGTAAATCTTAACTAAACACCCCCTAAACTCCCTGAGCCAAGAAGTGACTAAACCTTGGCCAGCCACCAGCTAGGTCGCCGGAAAACACCAACCGGAGAAGACAAAAAATGGTCAAACACCCAATTAAGCCTATTCAAGTTGTTACAATCCAATTGCAGGCTTGAGGCCTTCTTCCCTCCACCTAAGCAGTTGGGCTAACCCACTGGCTAGCCTAATTGAAGCCCCATGGCTCTTTTATTTAAGAAGTCATACCCCGTGGCTAGAGAGGGAGCCGAAACCAACCTTAAAGAAACTCTGTCCAATTGATTCTAAACTCCCCCCACAACATAGAGAAGCTCATCTCCACTGTCCTCTTGCCCTAATTCCCCTGGTACAACCCTAATTTTGAACTTGAAAATTAGAGCAAAAATAGGACACTCTCTGAAAACTCTACCAAAATCAAATTAAACTCACCCACACCATCACTAGATTGAGAGAGGAAGTTCCCCCATCAAAGCCCCATCACCAGACCACCCTAACCCTAACTTTGATCAACACCCAAATCAGGTTTGATCACTTTTATACTTGGACCCAAAGAGAGCTTAAATTGGTTCTTGGAGGAGCTTCGCGAAGTCCACATGAAGGTTTAGAAGCAATCTAATTGAGGCCTCACCTCTTGAACTAAGGTATTTAATCTCCCCCCTTTCTCGAGCCTAAATCAATTCTCCATGCTTATTTACTTGATTTCATAGAATCTTAGCCGTATAGATGTGTTCCTCTAGGCCAGATGCGTCTTTAAAAACAAACTGCACTCAATTTGGTTGAGTATAGGCTGAGATATTAGGGTTAGAAGGTGGACAGTTCTTGGTGCACACCTGACGAGGAAGAAGACCCTTAGCCGTTGGATCAAGTGGTTCACGGATGGACCGATTAAATGGAGTCGGACAACGCTTCAGTCGGTGAATGCGCCGCTAGCCAGGTGAAATACGCCGATTCCGAGCTCGATGTGTGGCCCGTTTGACACCACCGAGGTTGACATGGTTAAGTAGAAAAATAGGATATTTTAGGATTTATTTAATTTCCTAAATTTCAAAAATGGATAACTTTGCATAGAAAAATCATAAAAATAAAAGAAAAAATATCCTAGTGCTCAGTGAACAGAGGTGAACAATGTGGAAATGGTTTGAAATTTATTTGATACATCTATGATTTTTAATTAATTAAATATGATTTTAAATCTTTTGATTCTCCATGCATTCAAATATTTCACCATGGCATGCTATTTGTGTCATTTGTAGCCTCTGTTATGGGGGATCTTCCCTGATTTTTCCAAAGTTAGAGGAGACCCCTATGAGCAGATATGTATTTTTTAAGTTTATGTATATTTTTTGCAAAAATTAATCATAACAATTAGCATGTTACCTAGAAAAATTCAAAAAAATTTTGGCGATTCACTTTGACTAGAGAACCCTAGAAAAAATTTGTCATAAGCTAAGTCATTAAGAACAAACCTAATTTTCACAAAATCCTAAAACACAAAGGAAATTAATTTGGGGAAAATAAACATCTAAATGACTTGATTTTAATTCTCCACTGTAATTTAAATTTAAAAGACTCCCCATAAAAATTTCAAAATATTTGGAGTTCATTTGACAACCTAATTTAATTTCCTAATTTAAAGGCCTCTTTTAACACTTAAAATAATCATAATAATTAAAATATAGCTTAAAAAATTATAAAATTGGTTTTTGAAAGTTCTCCGTGATCAGAGGAATTTTTTAAAAATAAAATTGTAATTAAAGCAAAAATAATTCATTTTTAAGCATATTTTAAATATTAGGATAATAAAAAATTACTAAAATTCACAACATTAATAAAATTCATGGAAACATTATAAATTCTTTCCTAAGACCTTAAGAGCAATTGTAATATTTTTCCTAATTTTCCAAGTGATGATATTGGAGTTTAAAGCTCAAAAATAATTTTTAAAAGCTAAAAATGGATTTTCCTTAATTTCTCACTAAAATAATTATTATAATTCAAAGAAAAATCATAAAAATATAAAATTTCTTTCTTTTTGTTTCTTGAACTTGATAGATTTAAAAAAATATAAAACTTAATTTTTCACATTTAAAATATTTTATAATTATTTAATACTCCATAAGTGAAAATAATTCTAAAAATTCAAATAAAAATTATAAAATCATGACATTTGGTCCAAGTGGTTCTCTAATCTAACTGTATTTGTAGTAAAAATTTTAAGTGATCAAACTTTTCCTTGTTCAAGTTATTGAATTTTCTTTGAAAAATCCTATATTTGCATGTAGATAATCATATAAATAAAATTAAATTTTAAAAATTCACATTTTCTCCTCTGATGTCATAATTGACTCATTACTGAGATAGGATAAAAATTCCAGAATTATTTGAATTAAATTTGATGAATAATGAAGTGATAGAGCCTCAGGGACAAAGGTATAATTTTAGAAATTTAGTCTTAATCAATATTTAGGCTTAATTCAAGAAGGGGAAATGGGCAATCTTTGATCTTAATTAACACATTCAAATGATTGAAACACAAGAAATTAATTGGTAGAAACCAATCTCATTTCTCTTAATTAAATGATAAATTTGCAATTTCATAAATTATTAAAATTTGGAAGACTATATGATCCTACACTTAGCGGTATGATTTTGGATGTTAATAACTCACTAATTTAATACCCCAATTTCGTGTTTAAACGACATTCAAATGTTTTGATAATGAATTATTATCACTTAAAATTCAATTTCTATAAAAAATTACTAATATATCAACTAAGGTCTTAAGGGCTTAATAGTGACCTAGGCTAAATCAAATTTGGTTGAATGAGGATTAGAAAAGTGAATGTAACTAGAAATTGAACACCTTTAAAACACTACAACCCAAGTTAAAACTAAAATTGGCTAAGTGTCCTAATAACATTAACTTGCCCCTTTAAGGGTCTTCACCCACATAATTCTCAAATTAAATAAGAAATGATAATCACCTTACTCTTAGGGATAATCGAAACTTCAATGTTCACTAAGCATTGGAGGTATGAATTATTAAGCAACATAATAATTTTAAATTAGATTGGGGTTTTTCACATGGCGGTGAGAGGGAAGCATGGATTTTCTTCTTTCTCCTGACCTTTTTGGATACCTCATGTCTACTAAATTTAGTATATTTTTCTTAATGAAATCATCCTTAATCAAATTAATGAGGGCTCACCAATATATGATTTAGGATTTGGTATATCACCAGAACCTTATTTCCACGCTTTACATAAAGTGTTTTTAATATATAAATACTCTTGCATGCATTTTCAGTTTTAGTTGAAGATGACGGGAAAACCATCCAGATACGCTTTTATTGTAATTTATTTTACCTACATTTCTAGATTACCGTACTTTACTTTCCAGTATGTAACTGTAATTACTCACCTGTATGTATGAACAAAAACATAAACTTGCATGTTAAACAATGATGTCACCATGCATAAAAACCAAACTACTAGAATGGCCGCAAAACCCAAAATTAAAGCCGAAACTAAAACCAACCAAGATAAAATTCACTGCCACAACATTCAAAATATAAGAAAACTCAAAATTTAATCACAAACATCACAAAACCACAATTTCAACTAAATTAAGACGTCTCTATTGGATGATCGGGAATCTCTCGGTGGAGGTAACCTATGGTTGCTAACGAGACTTCCCACGGTCTAAATGAAATTATGAAATTCATTAAGTTGAGTTTAGTAAATTCATTTGGACTAAGTGAATCCAATGAAAAATAATGGTACCGGAACGAGGGAACCATAGGATCCTAACCGGTGTCACTCTAATCAACTTTAACATGCCCACATAAAATTTAAAAAACTTTAATCATAGATACATTTGATTTTGATACCATAACGTGACACACTAGAAAACTTAAACTCATCACGACAAGGAGCTTGGAGCTAGCATGGTGGGCAGCATGACCATCTTCAACAGCAAAACATGTCTTCCCTAGTTAAACCAATTTCCTTCCTTAGAATTAAACAACCAAGCCATAGGACTTCGAGGTAGTTTGCTTATGCAACATAACTCCTCACCTCATCTTTAGGTCTTTGTACAGCTCTGCTATAAAATATAAGCCCTAACTCGTCTTAGGATTTTTAGGTTGTCATTCATCACGACCTAAATCCTCACATCTTTCAGGATATTTGTGTGATTGTTTCACACGAATGTAAGCCCTAACAAATAAAATTAATAGGATGAAACATTTGAATATTTCTCTTCTAAATTGGAGCCAAACCATGGAGCAGCTTGGGAAGTCATCGAGGTTCTCCTCGGGATATATGATATCCCCTAGTTCTTCCTTCTTTGGATTCCAAAAAACAAAAAGTTCCAAATTTTAACCATTCCCCTTTCACACCTCTACGTCCGAACACGTTGAAAAGTCGTAGACTTTTAACCTCTTTGAAGACAATATTTTTTAATTTTTATCAAGAGTTTTCTTAGGTGACTTCTGTCATTTAAGATGTAATTAACTATAGAGGCTTGGCCTTATAGGAAGCTTGTCTAAACCCAACTTAATATAAACCATATTTAATTCTTCATGTTAAATAGAGGAATTTGTCGGCAAAAAAATAGTTTTGTAGACCAAACAGATGTCATATATTTCTTAGTTTATTTGATCGAGTCTCATCCTCGAGTCTNGGGCGACGGGATTTCGATTCCACTGACCGACAGCTTCAAACGGGTAACTTCTCAACAAAAAATAGTGTCGACACTAAGGTTGATTAGGATGGTCAATATGACCATTAGGTAATGTCCTAACTATATGGTGATCATTTGGGTCTGTGGATGACCAAATGGTCAATGTAGTCACTAAGAGCTTAAAGATTGGTCTTTTTGACTAATATTTGATCAATGGGGTGTATGGCTGACCAAATGGTCCAATTTGACCAATTTGGTGCTTAGGTTGACCAAATGGTCCAGTCTGACCCATTTGGATGTCTAAGTTGACCAAATAGTTTAGTTTGACCAAGGTTGACCAAAGTTGACTATTTTGACCAAGGTTGACCAATTTGACAAAATTTGACCAATTAAGTCTTAGGGTTAGTCATTTGACCAATTTTGAGTTAGAATTGACCAAATAGTTAAGTTTGACTAATTTGACGTTAAGGTTGACCAAATGATCAATGTGATGACCATTGAGTCAAGGGTTGACCATATCAGGGTTTGTCATTAACGATCTAATTATTTTGGGTGTTAATATAATTTGAACCCAAAAGGGGTAGTAGGGGTCAATGCAAATTTTAGTGTTCTGAGGACCCTAGATAAGTTCAAAGGGGTCAATCTTGGTAGACCTTCTACCAATAATGAACTTAGTGATCATAATGATAATTTTTAGGTCTTTTAAAATATGTCTAATCATCATGAGCCAGTATGGGTGAATCAAGGTTTGTCCTGTCAATGTATGTCAGTCTGAGGTCGTCACAAAAGTGAGGTCAACTAATGAGCCCCCAATTTGTGCGAAATACTGAACAAGTATGTCGCACATATTGGATTTGAGTGAAACGGTCTTCATTACCCAATGAAATTGTCGGTTTGTCGGTCGTTTTCTAAAGAAGAATATGATTATACAGCGTCAAGTAGTTTGTCATTCAATTTTTTAAGTTTGTTGGGGAGAAGAATGTCATGACTTATGAAAAAAATCATAAAGAACGGTAAACTATAAGAAAGCCATAATTCCTTGTTAGGAAGGCCTTACATCCAATAGTATAAGAGATAGTAGATGTCATATTCCATCTAAGGAGGTCTCATACTATTTCTCAAAGATGTCGATTATCGGTGTTAGTCTTGGAAAGGAATGCTAAGAGACTTATATCCTTCCCCAAAGGAAAATACTAAAGGAATGCCATAAAACCATGTCTGGAAGGTCTTACATCCAGTAGTAAGAGAGAAAGTAGATGCCATATTCCATCTAAGGAGGTCTTATATTACTTCTCAAAGATGTCAAATGTCAGTTTTGGAAGAGGAATGTTATGCGACTTACATCCTAGTCTAAGGAAAATACTAAAGGAATATCATAACTTTGTGTCAAGAAGGTCTTACATTTAGTAGTAAGAGAGAAAGTAGATGCCAAATCCAATCTAAGAAGGTCATATACTACTTCTACAAGATGTCAAATGTCGATATGTCTGTGAAAGACATCTAAAGAGAAATGTATTGTTTCAAGGCTTCCGTTGAGGATTTTGATTTTATGAGTTGAAATTGTCATTTTAAAATTATGTCAGTGTTCATTTTGGATTTTCTAGACCTGCACAAACATCGTCAAAAGTTAGGAATTTTTTCTTTTTTAGCAAACGCAGTGTTTTATTTCACCCCTAAAGAAAATGGTTTACTCAAGTTTCTGATGAAGTTAGGTTCAAGTTATAACTTATTCAAGCTCAATTCAGACATCAAGTGAAGAGTTTTTATGTCCCAATAAAACTGAATATAAGTTGATGAAATATTGACTAAAAATTAAGATCAATAGCCTAGACATTAAGTCATGACGCGACTATCGCGAATCTTTTAATAGCCAATAATTGTAATGCAATTTGGCAGTAGATAAGGGAGAGCAATAACCCCTCTTTTGAAAGAGGAATGTTGTAAGTCGCCCCATTAATGATTAAAATGCTTAGAAAATTATTAGATTAATCAATTATACGATTTCATGTAATTAAAAAAAAGTTAACCTCTTTTATAGAAATTAATTTTTCCTGAAATTTAAAAATACAACCCAATGAAATTTAAATATAAAAATTTTTATATAAGTCCATAAAATGAAACCATAGAATTAGCCATAAAAACTAAATAAAAATTACAATAATAGACAGTTAACCTGCTAATTAAATTTTCTTTTCTTCAGGTTTCTTATGAGGGGGCTACTTTTAATACTTTGGCTTCTTTTGACCAAACCTTATGCTTTCTGTGGTTGATCAACTTAGTAAAAACTTCAACAAAATGTACATCATTAATGATTAGAGTTACTATTGACATATCCAAATCAGAGGTAGTGGAGAACATGATGGAAATTTATAGTGAAGGTGGTTAAATCTTACAAAGATTTAATGATTGTGAGACAACAAAAGGAGATAGTAAAATATGACCGCTTGTGATAGAAATTCAATTTTCACTTGGAGCATTTCTAAGAATTTTATTACATTAACTGAAAAAGAGGAATAAAATAGGTAGAAGTGGAGCGCTCATTAGTGAGCATACCACTACTCCTATAAATATAATATTTATAGGTCTTCGGTGCAAGCTCGTCACCAAACCATCCTTATTAACACTTGATACAAGAATGGATATATCTTATTCTTATACTCAAAATACTATTAACTATTTAGAATTTGGGTTCGCATCATTTTCACTGAAACATTATAAGGAAAAATTAGATGGGAAATAGTATGGGATAGATTATACTACTATTTTTTAAAATAAATATTTATGGTCATATATGTAAGTATTTATTTTATTTTTCCAAGACAATAAAAACAAATTTGGATGCTTTAGTGTTTTAAGAAAAAATTTCTTTTGGTCTAAGTAACAATATATGTTTTGTTCTGAATTAAATCATAAATAAAATAAAATACAACGAAGAATTAAAAAAAAAATTAAATAAAAGTGGTCGTATATGACTCCCAAACCATTAGAGAACCCTAAGTGGGATTTTAGAATCAATTTTTTATTTGTATTATGTGTTTATTAATGAGAAGAAAAAAGATTTGTTTACTCATTTTTTTAATCAACTAATTTTAATTTTTAAGAAATATAAAATTAAATTAAATTATATTTTATTATTTTGAAACATTTATCCTGATAATAAGACCCTATCTCCAACGTGGTCATGATTTCCCCATCATTTTTTGAAGTAGTTATTTTTTATCAATATATGTTTTATACAAGTATTTATCTTTTATCATTAAAAATAATTTAGTTTTATTTCAAAAAAAGTATTCTTTAATAAATCCTGTAGGAATTTTTATTGCTCTAGAAAAAATTTACATCAAGGTGGTCAAAAGTTCCACTACATCCCACCACACTACAACTCAAGCAAAGAAAAAGAAACCTAGGAACTTAAGACCACACTATAACTCACACAACTAAAAAACAATCGATTATTAACATGAATGAAAAGAAGATCCATACAGTCACCATGAAGCAGCCGAGATAGTTCCCCAAAATCTTGTTGGAAACATTAACCATCTGTGACTCCAATCCATTATTAGCAGCACAATTTGCGCATTGATTTTCCTCATGCTAAATAAAGGAGCACTGAAAATGCAAAACACTTTGTCAAGCAAAAATTCTTTTCATATAACTATTCAGAAACTATTGATACTCCTCACGTTAAATGCAAATATTCCAAAGTACCAAAGAGTCCATCTTAATCATAACCTTATTCCAGCTGCATCAAATAGTTATATTCACAGTACTTAAAATTGCATTTGCTTCAGCAATTAGAGGATTAGTTATAAAATTAGGAGTAGAAAACCACAATAAGCAGGTAACATTAGAGTTCCTACAAACACCCCCAATCCCAGCTAACCCATTGTTAGCCAAAGACCTCCTCCAGCTACCATCAATATTATATTTAACAAAACTTTTGTTTGGTTTATTTAAAACTATAAAAATAACCTACATGTTCACCTTCCGAGAAAATGACACTTTAAACAATTGAAACACATTCAAGAGCTTCTTATTAAAAGGATACTTAAATTTTCAAATCTTAAACATTTTTCCAATATAATATCTAATGTAATTAAAACGATAAAGTTTAGAAATCCTCTTATTTATATGCTTGACATCTTTCTAGCAGTTCAAAGAAATAAAGGAACAAGAGTCGACATAAAAGCATAAAACAGACCACCCTTACTTCTCAAAAAGTTAATCAGATCATTAATAGATAATACATAATTCCAAATCAACTTTGTATCCAAAAAGGAAAGGACCATAATCCATAAACACTTAACAAAAGGCAAGTTGCAAAATAAATGTTTGATCTCCTCTTCCTGAGCATTATAAAGAGAGAATTTGGAAGCCAATTTAATTCCTTTCAACTTAAAAATACTATCAATAAGAATAGTCCTATGATGGAGCCTCCAAAAAAAAAAAAGATTGTGAAGGTTTCACAAAAGAACTCTAACCCATTGTAAGTCCAAACCACTAGAGTGCTAAAAGAATTGGCAAAGGTGTTAGAAATAGATTTCTCCATAATATTTTTCACTTTAATCTGATTCCCACCAATATCATTAGGAATATTTGAGAGAGTAAGAGCATCTATTTTATTCACCAAAACATTCAATTTCAAAATATCTCCAGTAAGATTATACCATATATCATAAACTTTCATGTTAATCTCAAAAGGACCCTCATAGGTATCAGTCAAAGAGCCATCACACAGCAAATTATTATACCATAAGCTACAAGAACCTTCACCAATGTCCCAACAAATAAAATTTTGTGCATGTTTAGAAACCTATAATGTCTCCTTCCAAACATAAGAATCAATAGGATTACTAGAAATAGCCAAAGGATGAACATTATTGCAAGATTTATTTGTCATCATATGGGACCAAGGAGATAAACCATTTCTGAAATGCACCGAAAGCTTCAAAAAATTGATTTTCATTTAATCAGATAAGGATCTAAAATCTAAACCACCAAATATGGTAGGTTTACACATTTTAGTCTTCCTCATTAAATAAATTTTATGATCCTTATCAGCCCAAAGAAATCTATTAAAATTCTTTTCTAACTTCATGCAAAGATTAGTAGGCATTTTTAAATTATAGAGAGGAATAAAAGTGAGCACATTTTTTATAAGGTAACCTTGACACCAAATGATAATAACAGATAATCCCAAAAAAGTAACCTCTTATTGACTTTATCAATAATATTCTCAAAAAGATGCTTCTTCCTCCTTCGTTTCTTAAGATTGAAGCCCAAATAATTAATAGGAATATCCCTTTATTACATCCAATAAAATCTTGAATACAATTCTTCTTCTTAGCCACAATCCATTTAGTACAATATAAATGGATCTAATTAATTTTAAACGATAAACCAGAGGTAGCTTGAAAATCCTCCAAACCTTGCCAAATCCTTTTAATAAAACCATTGTGGGCATTAGTGAGAATAATAAGATCATCAACATAAGCAAAATGAGCCAAATCATAATACCCTTTATCGACAAAATACATGCTAGGATGGTTATAAAAGATCATATTAAGAGGTCTAGAAAGGTAATTAAGTACCAAAATGAAAATATAAGGGGAAAGTTGATCACCTTGCTTAATCCCATTATAGGATTAGAAAAAGCCACATTTCTTACCAGTAATTAAAAGGGAATAGTAATTATTCATCATAATCCTCTTGATAAGATTACAAGAAGCCTGATTAAAACCCCTAGCTTTAGGAACTTCCAAAAAGAAATATCATAAAATTTTTGAATGTCCATCTTAAAAATAATGTTACCTCCCAATCGATCGTGTCCAAATCAAGAACAAACTTTTGAGAAATAAGAGCATTTTTACCAATGTATATACCTTTAAAAAAATTAAATTGTTGTTCAGAAACCAACTTATTAAGAAACGATTGAAGACGACTTAACAAAATTTTATAAACCACCTTAAAAATGACAATATTAAGACTAATAAGGTTTGAAAGCATTCCAGTGTAACCTATCATTAGTTTTTGGAATAAGAACCAAGTTATAAGTTTTGAAATATTTAGGTAGATCAATTCCTTTAAAAATATCTTGAACAACACTGATAACATTCTTCTTATTCACATCCTAACAAACCATATAGAAAGCAACTATAAAATCATCAAGACAATTTGATTTAGTACTGACCATAATATCCAAACCTTGTTTTATCTCCACTTCATCTTCAATAGAAGCAATATCAATATTACCAGTATAATCATAATCATAAAAAAGTGAGAATTAATCACATTTAGTGCACTGATATCATTTTTCAAATGTTTAGAATAATAATCAATACCTTCAGCCTCAATGAGATCCTGAGCATAAGGAAAATCATCATTTTTTTTATTTTGATGATATTGTTAATCATTCTTCTTTTCTTGATAAAAGAATGCAAATAAGCAGAATTCCTATCACCATCAACAAATATAATTACACTAGTAAGTGCTTCCTGACTAGCCAAAAGATCATGGTGCTCAATAAATAATTGCTACAATCTTCTTCCTTATTTTTCAAATTGGTCTTGATTGAATGTATCATAGTATGAAGATTCCCAAAAGCCTCCCAATTCCACCTCCTCAATTTAGCCTTGAAATTCTTATTCAAAAACTATATTCTATTACCTGCATCTCCCTCAATACTAGCAATCTAATTATCCTTGTCAAACTGCAAAAAGGAATGATGAAGACTCCACATATTTAAAAATCTAAATAGATAGAATTTAGATTTAAAAACCAAATTCACTGTAAGAATAATGGGAGCCTGATCAGAGCACGTAATAGAAAGATGATTCACTGTAGTAGCAAGGAAAGAGTCCAGCTAAGAAGCATTGGCCACAAATTTTTCTAGCCTCTCAAAGGTCTTAACACGATACCTAGCATAAATGTTACCATTATAACAAAGAACAAACAGCCCTGCATCTAATAAAACATCATTAAAATCTGTAATAGGTTTTTTATTAAGATATCTGCCACCTTTTTTTTCCTTTCCAGAAAGAATAGAATTAAAATTTCCACCTGCAATCCAAAGTTTATTACAATTATAACTAAGAGCAATAAGGTTACTTCAGAAGTCCAAATGAGCTTCATTTGTGCAACCCGCGTAGATAGCAGTAGTGAAGAAAGAAATATTAACATTAATAATTCTAAAATGAATAAATTGAGCAAGTTTAATGTTAACATCCACCTTATAGATGAATTCCAAGAGAACCAACTTTTATTATTAATATTTACAAAGAAATTGAAACTCTTGAATAACTTCAATAAATGTCATTAATATGAATAACAATCATAGGCTCCAAGATACCAAAGAAAGGAAACTTATGAATCTTAACAATATTCTTGAGTTATCAGAGGCATTAAAGTCGACAATGCCCTAAATGTTCTAAATCATCAACTTAAACATCAGAAATATGGTTCCACCCTTTAATCTTTTTAGGAGAGGTTAATTGATCTTTTTTACCTTTACCCCATAGCTATGAATTAATACAGCCTCGAGGTTAACATACTTAAGTTCATGAATGCCTTTGATCCTTTTTTTCTTGGCTTTGATCGTGACCCATTATTTTTTCAAATCATTTTTAAACTAATTTAGTTTAGAAACGAGTTCAACCTTCTTATTAATACAATTATCCATAGGAGTACTATCATCAATCGAAGCATTCTTTGTATTATAATTATCCAAAGAAATGCCTTCAGCAAACAAATGAGGAATCATTATCTTATTCACATTCCTTATCTGAATAATAGCAACATTGTTTAAAGAATCTCCCAAGGATTTTTTCATATTAAAACCCTCATTTTCCAAAAATTTTTCAACCTCCATAGAAAAAGATGTTTCTACAATATTAGAAACTTTAAACTGAGTTTCCTCATTAACAGAAACAAGATATGCAATATCAAAAACCTTAGAGTTTAGTCAAGGACTGAAAATCTTTAGTACTATTAGCTAAATGAATATTAGGCTCAACATACACCATGTTAGAAATATTAGTATTAAGATTATCAAGACTAGGAAAAACATTGGAATAAACCAACTAAATATCAGGTTTCTTTAGAGTAGATTGCAATGTTTTATTAATTATTTATTCTTTCCCATTAACATTAGGAGATCTAGCAGGTTTATCACTCCTTAATTTTAGGTGAGAAATGTAACAAGTAGCATGTAAATGTCCAAACATTTTTCATTTGGTACAGTAGTGTGGAACAAATTCCATCTCTACATTCTTCAAGTTGCGATTGTTAGCTTTCCCTATCCAATTTGTATCATAAAAATTAGAAGTAACATCACGTTCAACTAAAACTTTAGCCACAGAAGGCTAAGAGCAATTCAAAGTAGCAATATCAAATTTCATACAATTTCCAAAAATATAAATAAATGAGTATAAAACTTTCAGATTAAAGAGATGTAATTTTAACTCAGGAAACCTTGCCCAAACCAGCACAGTAGGAGGTTCTTCTTTAGGATTAAAATCAGGAGTCCATTTCAAAATATTCATATAATATTTTTCAATTAAAAGGATCTTTCTAGAGAAAATAACTATATATTCCTCTTCTTTCTCTCGTTTGATCATTAAATTCCTCTTGTCAATTTATTGTAAATTCCACTTACCAACCAATCTCACAACTACAAAGAAATTTCAAACAACTTCCATTTTAGGATGAGTAAATGTAAATTTATACACCAAAGTAAACCTAAGAGGCTCCACAAGCATAGTGGCATCTTCTTCAAGAAAAAAATAAAGTAGGTTTACCTTTTTTTCCTAGAAGCCTTCTTAAGCAAACTAGTCAAATAAGAATCAACAAGTTGCTCATTAAAGCTAGACCAAAAGAGACTAAAAAATGATTCCATAGAACTTCTTGCAACCACATCGTGAAAAGAAAGACTATGCTCTTGAGAGAGAGATGTCAATAGAAATGAAGAAGGATCAAGACCCCCGCAAAACCACTAGGAGATTAAGGAATCTACGCAAGACAGAACAAGAAAACTTTCGCGCTCTATGAAACCCATATTACATTGATTTAATAGTTATTCACACTTCATAGAACTTTATATAGGCTATCACAATCGCAAAAACACTTGCTATTTTTATTGCACCAATCTTTAAATTATTATGATAAGTAGCGTTGCAAAGATATTTAACAACAGTTTTAAATACTTATATGAAATTTTTAATCTTTATAGCAATATTTTCTAAGGTTTCTTTAAATAAGTGCGGTCAAAAACTTTTTTTAGTAAAGTTTATTTTTAAAAATAATCAAAACAATTTTTAATATTCTTAATTTTTTAAAAATAACCTTATTTTAGCTTACCTTACAAATTATGTTTTGTTTTAAATTAAAACAAAAATGAAATAGTATAAATAAATAAAAAATAAAATTAAAAGTGATCCTCTATGACTCCTAAACCTTTCAATTATAGAGTAACCTAATTGGTTATTTAGAATCAATTTATGTTTTGTGTTATGTGTTTTTTTCTAAATGGAAAAAAACAATTTCTTACACTTTTTTATTTGTTTTGATTATTTCTCAAACAGCTTATTTTATTTTAAAAAGATATTCAGAATAAAATAATGTTTTTCTTGTTTTGAAACAAATCCCATGATCATAAGAACCTTATCCCCATCCCACTCATGATATAAACATCATTTTACAATCCTCTCTTTTCATCACCACTCCCCGCTTTCATTCTTCTCGATTCGATTGACATGGATAATGACTCTGAGATAGAAATTTGATACTGATCGTAACGCCAATGCTGGCATAGACATTGGACATGAATTCTAGACGTCAATGCCAACACCAATGTTGACATGGATTTTTTCTCATTTAATTTAAGCCCATCTCAAAACAGCTATCAAGACAAAACTTCTTATCCAAGTTCTAAAGAATGTCAAAGAAGACTATCAACTATATTTAAAAAAAAAAGTTCAAAAGCTCTTGTGGATGCATTAAAGGGAGAGATCCAAGTTATAGGGGTTCTGTTAAACAATAGTAAAAAAATAATGTTAATCAAGTTGCATTATTCAAATTTAAAATAATAATATATTGATAAAATTTTAACAAGGTGGCACCAATCAATTGCGGCCATGCATCCTCACTCCATTCTCTTCTCATAGTTGCTTACATGATTTATTAAGAAGAATAGCAAACTTTAGAGTAAAAGTGCAGATGAAATCTACTACTGGAGATTAAGAAAATGCATGGCCAATTCAAATTACCAGTTATAAAATAAATAAATATTATGTTGATTGCTTGCCCTAATTTGATTTCGATTTAGTAGTATATGAATTTCCGCAAACTAAATTGCTCATAATTTATGTCAACTTATTGCTAGAAGTCAAACTAGAGAAAGAGAGGTAGTAGTGATCGTACGATTTGTTCTATCTTCTATTTTGATCATCCTATGGGAAACTTGTTGAACTTATCCTTTTCGTTCCTCTTCTTTCCTAGAAGTCAAACTAGAGCTAGAAAGGTAGTAGTGATGGTTCTATGTTCTATTTTGGTCATCCTATGGGAAGCTTGTTGAACTTTTCCTTTCTGTTCCTCTAGATAAACAATTTCAATTATTTCTTTATTTTAAATCTTTTGAATTTTGTTGTAATGACATATATAATATGATTAGAGGTATAAACGGAGTAAATTTGACTTGTTAGCCGGCATGTTTAGCATGTTAGTAGCTGAGAGTAGTGAGTCAATGAGCCAAGTTATGCTAGCTTTGATTTAAACTTTTCAGCTTGTTATTCTCGGCTTGTTTAAAAATTGGTGACATATTATCAACTTATAAAATTTTCACCTCAATTGACCTATTCAAGCTAGATGTGTCTTTAGAGATTTTAGACGTGATCAGTTTCTCGAGATCAAGTTGGAGTACAAGAGAGAATAGCCTCCATTAGTATAGCAACATGCTAAAACTTGATGTAATTTTTTTAATAATTTCAAATCACTCCAAGATTGCTCCATTAAATAAATTGATTAATCTTTTTTTAGAAATAGAAGAATTTCTTTTTGATTATTAGAAAATTCAATATAATGCTATATAAGAACATAAATCATGTTTTTTAAACTAATGGGATTAAATAACTAATAAAAGACTACAAGCGTATAAAGAAATGTGGAAAAAAATGTTAAAACATAACATATTCGACAAAATATAGAATATATATAAATACTAAATAAATTTTTATGTTAGTTAAAACATAAATCAAATAACCTCAATACAATTTAATAACTTTTTTTTTTGTTAAGACCGTGAAAGCTTTTCCCGTCATGGCTTTTAAAATGAAGGCCTAAGTCCCAACCCTGGACGTTCTTTCATCGCTTTTTCACCACCTAATGACGCTGAATGTCATATCGAAGTCTTGTCTAAGCTGACTTCTGCATTGGGAAAACTTAAAAAAAAATGGAAAGTCAGGGCATAAAACTTTTGACTTCGATCCTCGGAATTTAGAGTGAATGGTTCACGCAAAGAGGCCCTTATTTTATTATTATTTTTTGGTTAAAAGTATTTTTTTCTCTCGAGCGAAGAAAAAAATATAATCGAAGGAATCAAAAGTTGATTTCATCTTATTAGTATCTAAAATCTTTGGCGGAAGACACAAAATTCATTGAAGAAAAGAAGAGGTTAAGACAAGATTAGCACCTGCCATAATGAACTGCAATTTACGTGCTGTTAATTAAGTGTTTTATTTTATCTGCTTTTGAGATAAAGTCGGCAGGTTAGAGCATTGGACTCCACGTGTCTCATACTTTCAAGTTGTGCTATTGCAAATGAATGGCGTTTGCATATATAAGCAGGCTGACGAAATTGTATACTCCATAAGTAATTGATATATTTAACTCTAAAATTTCATTTTGTATTATTTATCACTATTGGCCGAAATATCTCTATTATTCTACTCAAGTAAGCTAAATTAGTTCAAGGCAATGCAGCCAAAAATAACGAAAATAGAGACAATACACTACAAGTCAATCATGAACTGCAAAGTTCAGGTTATACTCATGAGTTGCAACATACTAGAGAATATAATAGGACAGCTCCTTTTTGTGTCAAGCATGTTGTTACTGGTTCTTTTGTTTTGATGCACGTAGAAGATGATAGGGAGTTTTCTACCATACTTGTAGATGACAAATCTTTTTTTTCTACTCCATGGTGCATACAAGCATAGCTTTTTATACTTTTTGATACATTAATGCAAGTGCAAATTTTCTCGAAATCACATGGACTCGTCAGATCAATATGGACTCATTGGGAATGAAATGAACTTGTTGGGTGCATCATGAACTTGTAGATATTCCAAAGCTTAGCAGGAAACACCTGACTCAATATGAATTTGTAGAGCTTAGCATAAATTTCACAAGAGCCTTTAAAATTGGTTCAAAATTAGACGTTGTGTTCCCATCTTGACTAAGCAAGAGAGTTTTTGTCATAATTTTAAACAGCTAATAACAAATATTAAGCAGTGATTTCACCTAAAATAAATCTATATTCTCCAATCATTCTAGCTTTAAAACCATAATTTAATTAAATATTTTAGTTGTACTTTTTTATTCGATGTAATAGTGTAATTGCGGAAAGTTCTAGCTCCAACGTATGAATAGGGAGCTTGATGACAGGCCTAAACATCAAGCCATTCAAGAAAAATAATTCTTCTTTCAACATTTAGTGTGTCGTATGAAATTTTATTTATGTTATGTGATTTTTCTTAATCATTTTTCTTCTTTGTTTCATGCAACGTTTTGGTTGCATGGGTATCTTACAAATAAAATTATTATTGTTCAATCCAAATATGTCTAGTGGATCACCCACATGGTATAGAGCATTGAACAGAGGAGAAGAATAGAGAGAGAGAGGGAGGGAGAGAGGGAGAGAGAGAGAGAGAGCACAATAACACAAATTCAAATTGAATAAATTCAATAGTCCTTTATTGATAGAATGACCCCCTATTCTTAGTTTTCAAGTGTATCTAATAAAATTTACATGTTTATCCCTATTTTAATAGAGATGTTACAAGTCATTATTACACCTTTACATTTTTATATGTACCATAACTGACACTCGCATCGATGTATTTATAACAGTTTGAAGAGGGGCATTTAATGGCATGTTGGTGTCCTCATTCGGTCATTTGAGAATCATTTGGTCAATTGAGAGGTCTTTCATCAACCTTCTCAAAAGAATCCTTAATAGAGGCTTGATACACCAAAATAGTATACTGTTTTAAGGACATATTTTATGCTTATTTTTGATGATATGCACTTTAAAGAATGATAATTTCATGTTTTTGTTGCAGGCATATCATTTTTAGGCATTTGAAGCAATAATGGCAAAAAGGATGAAATTTGGAGCCAAAATAAAAAAATTTTAGGATTATGGCGCATGATGCTCCAGATCGACGCATGATGCTCAAGAGACGACATTTTGTAAATTAAGGTGGTTAGAGATGAATTTTGTGCAAATTTTCAAAGCGACACTTGTTCTACACACTTATTGGAGTAATTCAATGTATCTAAACATTTTGGAATGTTCTTTTATAAAGATATATGTCTTTTGGATCAAATGACAAATCTTTTGAATTCAAAAGAATTGACTTTTGGAGGGAGTTTAGAATTCCTTTCAAAGGAGGCAGCCCAAAAATAAGAAGAAGACTTCAAAGGGGTTAGAGGGGGACGAGAAAGAGAGAGAGAGAGAGAGAATTGGTGTGAGAGGCACGAGGAGAGAAGAGGAGATTTTCTTCTAGGGTTGTAAGAGGAGAGGGAAGGTGAGACATTTCTTTTTCATTGCACTTCTAAGAGATAATTGAGTGGGATTGTAAAGTGAGAAAGGCTTAGAGAGAACTTTTAGGGATTTTCTTGGGAAGGATTGTGAGATAAGTTATGTCTTTTATTTCTTTTGTTTTGTAAACTTGTTTTTATATATGAAAGTCGTGCTTTGTCGTATCCTTCTCATGAATTTTGAGTAGTTTTTTTTATCATTCTCCCTACTTTGAGATATGTTTTGTGAAGATTTAATTTTATTTTCTATGATTTTAAATGTTAATAATTTGTGATGATTTGAACTCCGATCTTCATTTAATTTTCAATCTGGCCAATTGAAATGTTAAAACTTGTTGAGAAACATATGTTCTGAAAATGGATATGATTTCTACATCATAGGGAGGGCCACATTTGATTTCATGGGAGAGTATATCATCCATTGGATTGGGTGCAAATAAATAAAGCAATATATATTGTTGGATGCAGAATTGGACTTTTTAAGGTGACAGATTAAAATCCCCAATTTGATCCAGTTAATTGGAAATTGATGTGACATTGTTAGCCCTCAGTTGAGGGAGTAGTGGAAGCTCTAGAGTGGCAGCCGATATTCTCCTAGCCTAACCACTGATTTAGGAATCAAACTCTTCATTAGTCAATGTTCTTTATAACACTCGGAAGAGGGTAAAGAATAAGATTGCTTCTATTTGACACAAAAAAAGTTTTTTTATATATTTACAAATAATTTCAATTTCTTCACTATCTATATACTCATTGTAAAGAGGAAGGATACTTTCTTAAATTTGAACTTTTCCTCAAAACAAAAACTTTGTTCAATTTTTGTAATTTTACTTTTGAAAGTTAGTTCTTAGTTAGTTAATTTTGTTTTTTTTTCAACTGCATTTTATATAGCATTAATCTTAGTAGTTAATATTCAAATTTCACACTTTACTTTCATTTTTGTATTTTTAATTATAAAATAATTTCAAAAACTTAATTCAAGGATTTTACAACTTCCCTGTGGGATCGATATCGAGGACTCCATTAAAGGCCTTTATTACTTAAGTGATACGTATACTTGCATTGATTTTAACGGAGATTTGGCAGTTTAAAAAGAGTTTTAAAAGATAAACTATTTTCATAAAAGGTATTTTGTTGGGATTATATTATATATTTTATATATATCTGTCACGTGTAATTTTGTAATATTGCAAAAATATTTGCAAAATTTACGCACTAAATCTACGCTCGCATCAAGTTTTTTGGAGCCGTCGCTAGGAAAGTAGCTAAAAGTATTATTAAGTATTTATTTTATTTTAAAAATAAACATATAAAAATGAGTATTTTTAGTTTAGTTTGAACATTTTCGTATTTAAGTTTGTTTACTTGTTTTTCTTAATTACTTGCTTTATTTTGTTTATGCGTAGCGTGAGATCTGAAAATTTAGTACTTTACGATTCTCAACTGGAGAGAACTGTTAAAAAAAATCAAAAATAACAAAAAGTGAGATCATTTTAGCAAAATGGCCTGCAATTTAAACAATGTTGGAAATAAAAATGAAGATCATCAGAGACCTTTAAGAGATTATGCTAATCCTACAGAAGATGAAATTCTTTTAAGTATACAAAATCCTGCTGTAGCTGCCAATTCATTTGAGCTTAAACCTGCTATTTTCCAAATGATACAAAACAATCAATTTGGAGAAACACCAACTGAATGTCCTAATTTACACCTTGCTAGTTTTCTTGAATTGTGTGCTACATTTAAATATGATGGAGTGTCAAATGATGTTGTTAGGCTTAGACTTTTACTTTTTTCATTAATCGATAAAGCTAAGATGTGGTTAAACTCATTAGCACCTGGATCTATGAGAACATGGAGAGATTTATTACAAAAATTCTTATCTAAATATTTCCCACCTTCAAAAAATGTTAAAATTGGAAATGATATGACATCTTTTTGTTAGGTTGAAGGGGAATCAATTTATGAAGCGTGGGAAAGATTTAAAGATCTCCTTAGAAAGTGTCCACAACATGCGTTGCCAGATTGGTTAATAATTCAAAACTTTTATAATGGGTTGAATGGGTCTCTTATATCGATAATTGATGTTGCTGCTAGTGGATCATTAATGTCAAATCATTCGATGAAGCATGTTCATTAATTGAAGAGATGGCCACAAATAATTTTCAATGGACCTCTGAAAGTAGTTACTATTCATGATTCTGATGCAATATCTATGTTAGCTGCCCAAATAACTCATTGGGACAAATGGTAGAATCTAAATCTTCTTATAAGACCTTAAATGCAATAAACAATGATTCTAATAACCCTTATGCCAATTATTATAATTCTGAATGAAAGAATCATCCAAATTTTAGTTGGAGTAACAATAATTCTAATGCTGCAAATCCACAATGGGAAAAATGTTGACCTCACTTTTGGTTGAGGTTTAGTTTTCCATATTTAGTTGCTTAAGGTCAAGCCATGGGACTTTCCTGTTGACTTTTCTTAGAAAACTACAAAAGGAAACCTTACCACTATAAATTCTAGACTCTTCCTTCCTCAACTTGAATTCCACACGTTGGTCTTAACCTCTAGCACTTAGTAGGTGGGGTCATTATGGAGGATCTCAAGGAGAGTCCCCATAGGACTGTTTGACCTTAGGGTTGACCCTGGGTGTTTGTCTAGAGCTAGCTCACTACACTTACTATCACCTATATCCACTCACAAACCTAAACCCTAACTTGTTAACTTTGATCCTTTGATCTTTTAGGAGACCGATGTAGACATAGAGGACCCAAATAGGGATTTCATTGATCCATAGCTCATGTAGGGTGGTTTGCACCCCAATTGTACCAAAGTTTCCAATTTGACATTTTTACCCCCAAACCTACCCAAATTAATTAAACACCCCCCAAATCCCAAATTTAGCCAAAAATCCCAATTTCACCCAAAATACCCAAATTTGTCCAAAAATCATTTCAAACCATTTTAAAGTATCCAAATTGCACAAAACCACCCAAAATTTCCAAAATTACCAAAATACCCCTAAATTTGCCAAAATTACAAAAATACCCTGGGCACCCCAAACTTTCCCAAAACCTCCAAAATCACGTAAAATGTCTCCAAAACCAATTTGAAACCTTCAATTAAACCCAATTTGGCAAATTTCACCATTTTGACTAAAACCCTCAAATTACCTTTAAAACCCTAATTTCACCAAATTCATCCCAAATGTTCATCAATTTAGACCCAATTTCCCTCAACTTCAATTCTAAAATCAAATTAACCTTTCATATGACCAATCCAAACCAAATCCAAGCCTAATTAGCCCATTCTTTGAGCTTAATTTTGATCCAAATAAAAACCCCCAATTTTGACCATATGACTTGATCTCACCTAACTTAACCCATGGTCTACTCAGTTTGCCCCAATTTGAATCCTAAATTCTTCATAACACTCCTACACACTAAATTGAACTTTTAATTTGCCTTGGTGAAGTCTCTATTTCACATAATTTTAACCCAAGTTCAAAAATCCACAAAGAAAAATATAACTTTTAATTGGTCTTGTCTCCAAATTCCACCAAATTGAATGCCCTACCCCCAAAATTGTCACCCAATTTATATTGAAAAATCTTCATGACATTCATATGGACCATTTCCAATCATAAATTTGGACTTAGACCAACCTTAGCCCATTCTATATGATCGAAAAAAATCAGAGATATTATTAATTACATTCACAACATTTTGTACCTCTTTCTCCAATTTCTTAATTCTGCGTAGGATCACTAGTGTTTTGTATGGAACTAAAGATTGAATAGGCAATGAATTCTGAGATGATTGATCCACCATAATAGTCATATCATTTTCATCTTCATTGGCTGGGAATCTCTCAGTTGGGTCCAAAGGCTTTTAAGGTAGAAGTTTATTTTCCCAATTCTCATAAGATACTTGGAACTGACTGCAAAGTAAGTAAATTGTTGAAGGATGTCCAAGCCCATAAGTTGATCCATGAAAAATCAGGCCCAAAACAGACTTCATAATTATTGATCGGCAGTCTCATTTGGATGCAGTAATTCAGGATAGCACTTTCTTTAGAAACTTTACTAATCCTCATCGTCGGTAACAGTTTTACAAAAATGAAGAAGTGCCAGTGTTTAGAAATGGGGTTTAGAAGTGTCAAAAAAAAACTAACATACCCGTTTTCTCTCATTTCCCAGTCTTCAGTTTCATCCGTTAAATATTGGTAGATCTCATTCATCAGGTTTCTTGTTGGGATGAAGTTGGAATAATGGCAGACATGAACATTCTCAATCATATATGGCTCATTAATCCGTGTAGGAGTAAAATTTATCCATCTACCTCGCACATAGAAGACTCCCTGGTTGATTCCAAGCAAATTAACATAAAATTCTTTCACCACCGGAACAACTATGGCGGCTGTAGTGTAGCACAACACCTCCCATCTTTGTCGCACAATCATCTCCTTAATTACTGTCGAAGGATTATTCAATCCTCGATTCACAAATCCTCTTTCCTTGATTAATGTTTTCTTTGTCAGTACCTTGTTGAAGATTTGCTGCGCCTCAGCACTAATGAACTTTCTCCAGTTGAACACTCGCAATGAATGGTTTTTAGAGGAATTGGACGCCATAGAGATGAATTTGGTGGAGTTTCACTTTGTTTTTTGGGGAAATACAAACTTAGGAATAGAATTTTTAAGTTTAAAAAGAGTAACTCCTGCCTAAATCTGCCAAAAACCGTCCATTCAAACCCCAAAAACCGTCATCCCGCAGGTCTCACCGTCGGCAGCGTCGAGGGCGCCATCGGCAAGCCTTTAGAATTTATTGCCTGGAGTTTCAGGAAAAACCCATCGTTGGCAGCATCGATGGCACCGTCGGTACCCAAGGCAAAAATTGCACAGTTTCGCTCTTGTCCAAATGTGTTCCAATTTTTTTTTCTATGGATCCAATTTTTATGATGATTCAAGGGTAAATATGAGTAGTTGAGTTCAATATTACCACAAACTAACAATAATTTCAAATAAAACTTCTATAATCATAATAAAAATAAAGATAACCATGGGTTGCCTCCCATAAAGTACTTGGTTTAACGTCGTCAGCCCAACCTATTCAGGTATTATTCAGGTTGACTGATCATTAAAACCTCTTTAAAATTTTGTCTTTTACGCTCAAAATACGGTTTTAATCTATGTCCATTTACTTTAAATCTATTCCCAGTTTTTTGATCTTCAATTTCAACGGCTCCATAAGTATAAAATTGAGCACAATAAAGCATCCTAACCAACGAGACTTCAATTGCCAGAGAATAAATTCAGCCTTGTAATGTAAAGCAAAACTTCTTATCCTGGTTCAAAGTTCTTCTAGGTAATCTTCCAATCATGCCATAACTTTAGTTTCTGCTTATAAATTCTATCGTTATCATAAAATTCATTTCTTAATTCTTCCAATTCATTCAATTGTAATAATCTCTTNTCTTGAGTCACAGTAAAGGGCCCTAACCAACGAGTCTTCAATTTCCCAGGAAATAACTTCAACCTAGTGTTGTAAAACAAAACTTCTTATCCTGGTTCAAAGTGCTTTTGGTTAATCTTTCAATCATGCCATAACTTTAATTTTTCCTTATAAATTTTGTCGTTATCATAAGAATCATTCTTTAATTCTTCTAATTCATTTAATTGTAATAATCTCTTCTTACCAACATCTTTCAAATTATAATTGAATTATTTAATTGCCCAATATGCTTTATTCTCTAATTCTACTGGTAAGGAGTCATTCCAATAGGAGTTTTATAAGCTGCCCTATAAGCTCATAATGCAATATTCAATCTAGTGGACCAATCTATTCTACTAGGGTTTATAGTCTTTTCAAGTATTTGTTTGATCTCTCTATTAAAAACTTCAGCTAACCCATTAGTTTGAGGATGATAGGTAGTAGAGATTCTATGAATAATATTAAATTTTTTTGNTAATCTCTTCTCACTAGCAACTTTTAAATTATAATGAAATTATTTAATCGCCCAATATGCTTTATGCTCCAATTCTACTGGTAAGTGACAAGTCTTTCCAAAAATCAGCCTGTAATGAGTCATTTTAATAGGAGCTTTATAAGCGGTCCTGTAAGCCCATAATGCGGTATCCACTCTAGTGGACCAATCTACTTTACTAGGGTTTGCAATCTTTTCAAGTATTTGTTCAATCTCTCTACTAGTCACTTTAGCTAACCCATTGGTTTGAGGGTGATAGGCAGTAGAGATTCTATGAATAATATTAAACTTTTCTGTCAATCTCTGAATGGATGATAGGAAGTAGAGATTCTATGAATAATATTAAATTTTTCTGCCAATCTCTGAATGTAATGATAGGCAGTAGAGATTTGAGAGGGTGATAGAAAGTAGAGATTCTATGAATAATATTAAACTTTTCTGCCAATCTCTGAATGTATTTATTCCTAAAATTAGTAGAAATTCTATGAATAATATTAAATTTTTCTACCAATCTCTGAATATATTTATTCCTAAAATGGGATCCTCTCATCAGTGATAATCATTCTAGGCATTCCGTATCTAGTGAAAATATTTTTTATTAAAAATCTTGTTAATAATCATCCTAGGCATTCCGTATCTACTGAAAATATTTTTCCTTAAAAATCTTGAAACATAAAATTAAACTTTTCTGCCAATCTCTGAATATATTTATTCCTAAAATGGGATCCTCCGTCAGTGAGAGATTCTATGAATAATATTAAATTTTTCTATCAATCTCTGAATATATTTATTCCTAAAATGGGATCCTCCATCAGTGATAATCATTTTCGGTATTCGGTATCTAGTGAAAATATTTTTCATTAAAAATCTTGAAACACTTTTAGCGTCACAACAAGGTAAAGCTTGTGCTTCAATCCACTTTGAAACATAGTCTACTGCAATTA
>JXCR01061086.1:870246-893891 GCA_002079205.1 Phalaenopsis hybrid cultivar
GGAGGTGCCTAGAGGCAAAAGACCAAGTTAGACATTTCACATAGAATTGGATAGATACTCATTCTAGATGAACCATGGATTAATGTATTGTGAAGATATGGTGTACCCTAGTTCCAAGTCAACACCCAGGGTCGACCCTAAAGCCAAGTAATCCTATAGGNAAGTGGAATTTCAAGTTGAGTAAAAAGAAGAGTTTTGAATTTCTAATGGTGGGGTACTTATTCTAACTTTCTAAGACTATTCAATAGGAAAGCCCTATGGCTAGACCTAGGCTACTAAAGAAGTTTTCTAAACCTCAACCAAAAGTGAGGTCAACAAACACCCAAACGATATAACCAAATTAGGGATTTTAGTCTGTCACTCTAAAATCTCAAATTCTACGCCTGATAATTTTATTTCCCTATTTATTTGCACCCAACTTCCAAGGGCTACCTCCCTGAATCTTGGATGTAATCTTCACTTTAGTTGTAAAACTCAACATATTTTAACAAATCAATTGGCCAAATTGAAAGAAAATTAAGATCGAAGTGAAAAGATCATCACAACCTCTTTCGCATTTTTAGGGCTCAACCAATTCAAATCACCATTCATAAAATCTCAAGACAAGGAGAAAGACCGAGAAAACTACTTAGAACTCATGTGGAAGATATGACCAAATTCAGAATTTATATATAAAAGCAAAGTCATAAAAACTACAACAAGTAAATAACACTTATCTCTAATTCCTCCCCAAGCAAACAACTCTAAGTTCCTCTGAATCTCTTCCTTTCTTTATAATACACAGAATTCTTCTTCAAAGCAGCAAGGAGGAAGAAATCTCTCACTTTCCCTCCACTCTTACAATCTTTCAAAGAATTCCTCACAATCTGGCCCTAAATTAAACTCTCTACACATTACTGGGGCTCTTGGATGCTGTTCAAACCTTCCAACTCCTCAAACTCTCCTCAATTTTTGGCCAAAAACTTCTTTTAAAGTTGTAGAAGAGTTTCTCCAAGAGTTGCCTAAGCATCCCTCCAAAAATCATCCACATTCAATGCACTTGTTGGGATAACTGCCGATCTCTCTATCGGCGGCCTCGAGGGCGCTGTTGGCGGGCCTTCTAAAATATTTGGCTGGAGTATCGGGAAAATCTAACTGTCGGCGTCGTTGGGCTCGCCGTCGGCGCCCTAGTTCAAATCTTCATTTTTTGGTCTTTTTCGCTTCAAATTCACTCCTTTTTGTATCTTTTTTCTCCAATGGTCATAATTCATCATACCTGCAACAAAACCTCAAAAATACCTTTCCTTAAATTGTAATATCATCAAAATCATTATAAAATAGGTATAAAAATTTCAACATATTTTCCTTTGGTCAATTAACAGAGTATATGAACATATAGAAGACATCTGAGGGGTTTTTTGACATTCAGATTGTACATCTCTAGATCGATACCAATGTGGCAATCAATTAATTTATCAAATTTAGGATGTTTGACCCTAAGTATTCTGACCTTGATGAGTTAAAAAAAATCGTCATGGTTTCTTCAGCTTCAACACATAAAGAAAACTCTAAGAGGGATAATGTGGCAAACAATGGACCGTCCAACACTCCACCAAAAGGCTTGTAGACTTAGATTTTGTTTTAACTAAAATATACATAAAATATTTTGTTTAGAAATAAATGCAACTGAAAGATTAATTGAATAAAATATGACCTTTGGTGAATATTACTAGCATTTACTTTTATTTCTTTACCTTCTTTATTAAATTATGACATCATTTTTTTGCTACTCCTTCGTCAAATTTGATGTGTTCTTTGATTGATTCAATCAAGTTTTATAGTTTTTGTTTCTTGTTGAGGGTCAATTCTTAATTTGCGTACGTCAAACAATCATCATATTATCTTTGTCAGTTGTTTCACATTTTTCTTAATATATGTCGATCAGATTTAGTAACATCAATGTCAGTCATTTTATTAACAACTCAGTCGACATGCACACTTTAATTGTTTTAAGTATCAACTCTTCACTCATGTGAAGCTAGGTTTTAGTTGATTGATTAGACCCAAATTTTTTTTTTTTGTCAGGCTACACTTTCTAGGCGGTCATTGTTTAAACTTTTCCAACAAGGTTTTATTGATATCCTTTATGGAGCCTTGTCATTATTGGGTGTGTAACTACCTTTAGAATTTCATTTTCTTGAAACTTTCAAACTCGAGTTTGAGATGAGCTTTGTGAGATGAATCATGTCATTGTTGGATGATCGAATGGCTAATGCCTTTATCAGTCCGCTTTTTAGGGTACTCTAGTTTACCGTTGCATTGTCTCAACCCTAAGGTGCATCAACCTCCTGAGTTCACTGAGTGTTGTTCAATGTTAGGTTCATAATCACATAATTACTAATGTTTCCATAAACATTTTGTAAAGTTAAAAATTTATAGGCGTTGTAAATGAAAACTCATTTTATACTTTTCTTGTTTCAATAAAATGTAATTGTTTTAAATAAAAAATCTCTTGAAGTCATCTCCACTCCATGTTCGAGGAAATTTTTTCATTGTATATCTTCAATTTGTAGGATTTTGGATATCTTTTTGAAAGATAATGAATGGGTTAGTCCATGTATAATCAAATTTTTTGATCGCTCATATGTTGTTGGGTTGGCTTTTTTAGGGACTAGGTTGTCCAGTGCAATTGTTTTTTATCGGGGATTATGATTATAATATTGAGAAGTTATCCTCTTTACATCTTTCTACTAAAGTGTTTCTTAGGTTCAATTTTTCTCTAGTAGGTTGTTGCGAGCATCATTCCTTCATTGCTTGCCTTCTTTTAATTTTTGAGATCCTCCTCATCATATGTGGTGGTTATAACAGCTCTATGAATGTGGTGGCTATACTCCACTAGTAATATTTCTTCATTCCCATGGGAAAGAATATAAAAATTATTCCCAGTTGTTGATGATGGTGTCGTTTGGATGACCCATAGGACCGATAGAAGTAAGTCTGCCAAACACCTCTTGAACCTTCCACATTCTTCCTCAGTAGTTAAAATTATTTTCTTGGTTGCCTTTGCTTGTCCATTCATCATGGGATGATTTACAAATTTAAATTTTAGGTTGATTCCCAAATTTTAGCAAAATACTTGTACCCCCAATAGGTAAATTGTACTTTATTTTTTGTGACAAGTACCAAGAGTAAAACACATTGATAGATAAAGTTTTGAACGATGTCTGCAGTAATTTGAATGAGGTTTTTGCTTCAATATATTTATAAAAGTAGTCCACAAACACTAAAAAGAAATTATATTAGCCTTTTAATGGTAGAAACAAACATAGGATTTGCAGCCCCTCCATGGACTAACAATCGGTTATAGCTAGTGAGTTAGCTGGTGCTACAGTGGGCCATAGTTATGGTATTGCTTGTATCTCTTGAAAAAATCTTTTGTATTTTTCATGAGGGCTGAATATAAGTAGCATTATCATTGTATTTGATGCACCAAAGTTTTCCCTCTTAAATTATTCCTAGGTTTGCAAGATTGTACTTCTCGGTGGATTCCTTTTGCTTTATTTTCCTTGATGCATCTCAACAATATTAAAGCCGTTGATCTTTAGAAAATTTTATCTTTACCTTTTAACACTCATTTTTTCTCCAATCTCAATTTCTCTATTTAATTTATTCATCATCAATTATGAGTTTGACTTCACCAGTAGATGTCAGACATAAGATAGATGTAGGTCGATTAGTAGTGCTTCATATTTTTCTTACTTATTGGTGACATCAAACTTGAGGATGACCGAAAGATAAAGTTTCTTTCTTGTTATTTGATCAATGCTAGTCATATTCTTTTTCTCAACTGACTGAGGCTCAATCAAAATGCAAGGCTCAAGTTTGGTTGCCAATCTTTTCTCCTTCTCTCGGTTCACCTTTTTTTGAGGTTTCTCAGAAATTTTGCTATAGCCCATTTCAGGAGTTAACCAAAAATATAAGTGATGTCATATTAAGTGAGCTCTATAGTCCATTTCAGAAGTCAACCAGAATGTTCCGTCATAGTGAACATGGATTTAAGGAGATGGTCGTTTAAGATCATGGTTAGATTCATCTACAAATATGGCCTCAACCGGCAAGCAGATAAACCTAAAGAAAATATTAACTCTTTCATTACATGGTACCTAACCTAAACGCTCTTGAGAACCCAACTATTGTATTAGATTGAGAATTTCTTTCTCAACTACCAATATTGGGAGAGTTTTTCCTTTGGTTTTAGGCTTTGTTATAGTGGTGGAGGTTAGCGATTAACTTAAGCTATGGAATGTTTGCTGACACTAGGGAAACTATTCAAAGCACTTAGCTTTTGTTGGCATTTTGAAAATCCATCATATTTGTTGCTCAAATTTGAGGTGAACATACTGAGTCCTACTCTATAGCCTGTTAGATTTTGTACCTCCTTAGTTTTCTAAGAGAAGACATATTCAAAAGTTCTTGTAGTTTATTCAGGTTGGCTTTTCTTCCTTCAATTGTCAAGAGATGTGTTTTTGGTCGAGGCTTCAAACTTAAGTTTTAGTGGATTGAGTTTTATGCTATACTATTTCAGTGTTTGAAATGTTTATTTGAATTTGTTTATCTGCTTTTAGGATGATTGAATTTTAACTAGAACATCATCAGTATAGACTTCAATTTTTTTTTCTTTTTGAATTGAAAAGATTACACCCATTAAAGACTAGCAGGTAGCCCCAATATTCTTTAGCCCAAAGGGTATTACATAGAAACAATAAAGAAATTTGATTATAAAAAATGATATTTTATTGAGTCAGCCGAATGCATTTTGATTTGATGGTAACCATAGGACACACCTTGGAAGCTAGTTATTGAATGATCGACTAATAAATCTACCAGTGCATCTATCCTTAGTAAGAGGTAGTTGTTGTTCAAGCAAGTAGAGTCATGTTTGTGAATTCCATACACATTCTCCTTTTTTGGTTTGAATTCTAGACCACAACAACATCAGAGACCTAAGTTGGGTATTGTACCAACCAAATTTAGCCTATCTCCTTGTGTTTCTAAATTTCTTCTCAAATTAGCCTTGTCGAAGTCATGGCTAGTGTTCTCATCTTCTGCTTCATTAGTCGAGTGATGGGATTAGCTTTGAGGAGGTGGCATGTTTCATCAATTTAGAGGCCAAGCATTTCAGTGACAGACCAGGCAAAAAACAACACAATAATTTTGGAGAGTCTGGATAAGCAACTATCTATGCCAAGCATCAAACTTTCATTTATTAGAAAAAATTTACTCGATTCATTAAGGGAAATGGGAATCTCAATTGTAGTTTTGTTGAGACCCCCCTCTCATTGGTTCATAATGTCAAATGATTCTTTCTCAACACTACTACTCACCCAAAGCTAATATGTTACAGACTACTGCAAATTACACCAAATGAAAACTATCTCCCCATCCCATTGGAACTTTACTACAATGTGGTACGTGGATATCATGGCTCTAAAGTCATTGAGCACTGAGAAACTGAAAATCACGTTGTAAGATGTGGCGCTTCAACCATCAGGAAGTCTTACATGTTATGATTTGGTCGTCCCCTTCTTTTGAGGTGATTGATAGTTGGAATATTCCAATGACTTTCTTTTATTCACTAGAAAAATCATATAGTTGGCCAATTGTTGCAAACGACCGATTGGCCAATAGATGTATTTTATTAAAGCCTTACTTGAACAATATATTCTCTGAACTACTAGTGTCAATCAAAATACCACCCTCCTGGTAGTTATTAATCATCACCCTGACCACTTTGACTTTGTTGTAAGCATTCACATTTGAAATAAAATTTGGGTTAGTAAAAATAATCAGGGGATAAGGCTTCCACTTTGGAGTGAAATCACTGGTGCAAAGTTCCCCCATTTGGTTCCTCTTGTAATGAGCTCGCTGGACCAAATCTCTTCTGAAGATGGCTGGAATTATCCTCATGATGTTGATAGTGTTGGCTTGGGTGAGCATATCTGAGTAATCTTTCACTGGCACTTTCTCCTACCTTTGGAATAGTGCACCTAGGACCACAAACTCTTTCAGTTTCCAGTCAAATCATTTTTTTACCAGACCGTGGAGGTGCATGCACTACTTCATGTCATTATTTTTAGAACTTATTAGTATTCCAGAGAGAAACCTATATTCTCATTGATGGAGCCTTTTAAATTTTTAAGTACACTTTATCTTGTGTGGACTTTACTAGCTTTATCATTGAAACTATCAATTGAGTGTATTTTAGGGTTTTTTGATATTTTTTCAATTGATTGGTTGACCAGATCTATCCTCTTTAATAGTTTCTATTTACCTCTTTATCATCATGAGACAATTGTCTAACTTCATGTTTGGGTCGTAGACCATCCTGGAGCTTCTAGCAATCAATTTCCGAGGCCATCTTCTATGAGTGATAGTCAGATTTTTCATTTTTTGGGTAAGGCGAGTGAAGATACTCCTCCACCGCATTATGGTGATTAACTACTTCTAAGGGTTCAACCAGACTATTGGGTTCACGTAAATCTAAGAAATAATTGAATTGGTTGCTCCTTAGCTCCTATGCCAGGGTGGTCTATGTCACCAAGGACTCCAATATTTCCACTTCCATAATTTTCTTCTAAAACAAAGTGACATACATTTGAATGCTCTCTTTTGGTCCTTTCTTGACATGTTAGAGGGCTTGAGAGTCCTTTTGAGGCTCTTCGGCACTACCAAACATTGTTGCAAACATCTTCTAGAACTTGGTGAAGGAGGCGCTTAATCTTACTAGGAGGCCATTAAACCACATGAGGGTTGAGTCTCTCAGCATAGTGTAGAATAACCGATAGCTAAGTGCATCAGAGATTTTGAGAAGGCAGGTATCAGACTCAAAGGATGCTATATGGTTGGCTTGATCACTCCTAGCCTTATAAGCTTCCAGAGATGGAATTCTAAACTTCTTTCATAGCTCAGCATCAGAGATCCGTTAGGAAAACAAATTCTCTATATGAAGATAGACCTCCATTCATCCAAATTGTAGTCTGGCTCTTTGTGTGGACCCATCATTATTTTGGTATAAGGATTCTTCAATTTGTTCTACACATTGAGTCATTCTATGAACTTGGGGATCATGTTCTTCTCAAGGGTTCAGCTCTTGTGAAGCTACCATTCTTCCCTCGAGTACAAAGTTGGTCAATTCTGCTATATGGGTCAATATTTGATCTCAGAATTCTTGAATTTGCTGACTCGATGTTTGAGGTTTCTCCCAAGTGTGTTCCTTCTGTGTGGTGTACACTTCTTCTTGTTGATGACATTATTTCACGCTTGTCGCACTATTTAGGATGTCAAATCCAAATATTCCTTGTGAATTGCTCCCAAGGTTTAGAGCGTTGGACGAGCGAGTGGAATAGAGACGGAGAGAGAGAGAGAGAGATTGCATGGTAACAAAAGCTGAGAGAGTAAATTCAGTAGTCCTTTTTTGAAGAAATGAGTCCTTTTTTATATATTCAAGGGTATCTAATAAAATTTCATTCAAGGGGTATCTAATAAAATTTCACATTTGTCCCTTATTTAATAGATGATTTACAATTCATTATTACACCTTTTTCTTATTTATAACTAACATTATGACCCTTTAATATCCATAATTGACACTGGCACCGTTCTGTATTCGTAAAAATTTGAATAGGAGCATTTAATGGTCTGTTGGCGTTGTCATTCCGTCGTCTAAGAGTCATTCATTTGACTAAGAGGACTTCGGTCTGTTGGAATGTCTTTGTTCGGCCTTCTCAAGAGAATCCTTGGCAGAGTCCCTCTTGTCGTTAGGGTGTGCTTGGACTGTCAAGCAGAAGGCGTTTCACCGAATCTGACGGGCACTTCTCATTGGATAAAGGAATATTTCATAGGATTAGAAAAGTATTAGTGGGATGTCATTTGACCATCTTTGTGAAAAATCCAAGAATCTGTTGAGGGAATTAGTTACAAATTATTGTCTCTCAGATTAAATGTCACATTCTTTCGTTCAGCTGTTGCCTCCATATGGTTAGTTCCGACCAATGGAAACGATACTTGGGACTTCTGTCTTTTGACTATCCCAGTGCAATTTTTGCCCATAGGTGAGGCATGTTAAATTTTCTCGAGATTCATACATTTATATTTTTTATGTATGATTATTTACCCAATGATACATCTCAATCTAATTGTCCTCAAGATTATTTGAACAATGTTTGTAAATCGTATCTTTATCATTTTTAGAAGTAGATTTTCAGAACGAAATTAAAACTAGAAGAACTGTTCAATTTGATTCTTCCAAATGTCGGTATTATAAAATTGGATACTAAATATAAAATCAAATGTGAATCCAACTCAATCAGCCTCTCAAAGTTTTGGTCGGCTCCGGCGGGGAGGGGGGTGACACGCGGGCTGTCCAGCCTGGCGTTCTTGTCACTACGGTGATTCAGTTCAAATTCTTGGTACCAAAGTTGGGTATGCGTAATGCGACTCTGTTTGAGGTCACCGCTTATTAGTTGAACTATAAAAATTCTGAAATTATAAATAAAAACGTTGACTCTGAAGNGGAGAAGGGGTTGACACGCGGGCTGTCCAGCCTGGCGTTCCTGTGACTACGGTGAATCAGTTCAGATTCACGATGCAAAAGTTGGGTATGCGTAATGCGACTGTGTTTGAGGTCACCGCTTATTAGTTGAACTATAAAAATTCTGAAATTATAAATAAAAACGTTGACTCTGAAGAAAAGTGAAGCATATGATTAAATATCTCTAACATAATACTGAATAATATATCGCTCAATATTAAGAAAATATTTGGGGTATAACTTTCTAATATTTTGCAAAAAGGAAAATAAGAAGAAATGCTCATCATTCAATATATTAAGAAAATATTAGGGGGATAATCTTTCACAATTTTGAGTAGGAATTATTCTCATCATTGACTCAGAATTGTGAAAAGTTGTCCCCTTAATATTTTCATAATATTGAGCGATATATTATTCAATATTATGTTAGAGGGAGATACTTAATCTTGTGCTTCATTTTTCTTCAGAGTCAACGTTTTTATTTATGTAGTTATTTTTGTCCTTGTAAAATATGATTGTTAAATTTGAGAATTTTATGGTTCAACTAATATGCACCAGGAAAATTATCAAAACGAATTTAATGGGGATCAAACGTCCTAAAAGGGAAAAGGTGAAATTCAATGATCTGGTAGAGTTCAAGTGTTCAATATGTNGTAACTTTTCACAATTCTGAGTTAATGATGAGAACAATTCCTACTCAAAATTGTGAAAGATTATCCCCCTAATATTTTCTTAATATCGAGCGATATATTGAATGATGAGAATTTCTTCTTATTTTCCTTCTTACAAAATATTAGAAAGTTGTCCCCTTAATATTATCATAATATTGAGCGATATATTATTCAATATTATGTTAGACGGAGATAGTTAATAATGTGCTTCATTTTTCTTCAGAGTCAACGTTTTTATTTATGTAGGTATTTTTGTCCTTAAAAAATATGATTGTTAAATTTGAGAATTTTATGGTTCAACTAATATGCAGCAGGAAGATTATCAAAACGAATTTCATGGGGATCAAACGTCCAAAAAGGGAAAATGTGAAATTCAATGATCTGGTAGAGTTCAAGTGTTCAATATGTCGATCGGCTGAAAATCATCAGTCGACCGAAGGAAGGTCATTTGGCTTAACTTCTGCACAACTATCTAATGATCACCCATGCCAAAGATATCGGCACTAGTTGACTCAAAGTCGACCAACTACAATTGGAAGGTGCTCTGATCCCCATAACAATAGTCGGTTCATACTCATAAGTAATAAATTGACCCAAATAAATTTAGTTGACCGGTCAAAAAGCAGACTGATCAAAGACTCAGGCTTAGGAAAAATTATCAACATCAGTTATTGATGTGAAAATGTTGTAATGTCAGTTATGAATAGAAAATGATGTCAGTATTAGCTATAGATCCAGAAAGATTCCAACATCATTTATAATTACAAAATGACATAAAAAAGGATAGAAACTGATCGGTGACATCCCTAATTAAATAAGGATAAATAATGACTTGTAAAATCCAATTATAATGGGGGTGAAAAATGTAACTTTATCATTTCAGATCCACATAGCCCTAGGGTAACACATAACTTGATTTTGTTTTTTTTTTTTGAGTTCATGAATTTGGAGATGATGATAGTATTCAAGATTGCACCAAAATTTGATTAAGATAGATTCAGGACAAATCCAGTCTCAAATTAAATAGATGGATAATTAAAATGATCATTTAAAGTTTCAATGATTCAATAGTAATTCAACTCTCATAGAGTTCTAGGCATATTTTTCTTGAATAGATAACATCTCCTTAAACATTGCCTTGGATCAATGACATCAAATTTGTACCCCTAAAGTCAACTAATTGCTAGGAACCTCCTTGATGAACTCTCTACAATGAACGAAGATTGGATGATAGATAAAAGGAAGCACATTATTCATACTTAACACTAGAGTCGAAATGGAATGTAATCATGCACATTCATATCACACTAATTTCCCAAACTGAATTATTACTCATCTAAAAAAATTCACATTTCAAAATAAGAATCAAATGATGTGTGTAATTTCTCTTTCTGGACTTCCTGATTTATATGAGTATGTAAATATCATTTTTAGGTTAAATTTTCACTAAAACCAAATAACTTGGTTCTTTTTTTAATTCAAATGCTCCTGACTCTAAGCAAGTCTCAAACTTCTTAGTTTTATAGATTTAAAATACTTTCACTATCCATGATATTTTAAATCAGTTAAGAGTTAACCAGTCAGTTCAATTTAACTCAACATATCTCATGAATAAAACAATATAAAGATTTCCTCAAGTATATTGAATTTCTATCAAATAAGTGATATGTTAGACTCTAATATTTGAGTTATGCTCACCTCAAGCATCTTCTTAAAAAAGTGGCTCAACTACTTTGAGAATTAAGGCTTTGGTCTCTACTCATTTTTTATTTCTTTTTGCTTTTTTTTTTATTTATTTTAACACTCTCATCTGAGAATTACTATATCTTGTTGAGCATGCTTCTCTTAAGTATTTGTAATATCTAATTTCTCATAATTAATAATTCTAAAATTTTTCTTGACGTCATTTTCCAATATATTATAGTTGATTTGAAAGTTAAGAATCAATTAACTTGGCTTACTTGCCAAAGTGTTTATAAATGTCTTAATTTTCTTAATATAGTTTAGCTGTACGCTTTTAATTTTCTTGAGACATTTTAGGTTAAAACGAAATTTATTAGAGAGAAGAATATGATTATTTAAATTTGATGCATATTTTTCCTCTAATGAAAATTTATACCAAATTAGATTGTTAGGATTCCCTTCATATGTCACAAAATATACTCCATAATTTTACTATATGAATTACCTCAAGGTGAGTGAATAAGAAAAATTATATTCCCTGAGGATGGAATACACGATTGAAAACATGTCACACAAAGAATAGAATCACAGAAAATGCCAACATATGATTGCAACATAGCTCAAATGAGCGTAACATTATGAAGTGAATAATATGCTACAAATATATATAACGTAAATAGTCCAAACATAGCGCAACACATCAACACAAACATAAATATGCTGTAATGAAAAAAGCATCCGCTGTACCTTTACTTGTTACTGTTGACCTCACTTTTATTGAGGTTTAGTCTTTTTTTCATAAAAGCCTGAGATCTAGCCGTAGCACTTTTTTGTTCACTATCTTAGAGGACTAGTAATGGAACCCTACCCCATTAGAAATTCTAAACACTTCTTTACTCTTCTTGGAGTTCCACATGTTTAGTTATGACTTCTAACACTTAGTAGGATGAAACCAACATGGGGGAGCTCAAGAAGAGTCTCTATAGGAATGTCTGACCTTAGGGTTAACTCTATGTGGTGTGGCCTTGATCAGTCTTGCACACACACACTTGAACCCCTCACCTTCACTCACAATCTAATCCCTTAACCAAAAACGCTTAGCTTGGTTCCCCACTCTCTTAGAAACTCTTGTGGGTGGTCCCCGAACTCTTAGCCCTTGGCTAGGATGGCTACGACCAACACTTGGAGGATCCAAAATGGAGTATTTCCTTGGTCTCATGGAACCAAATAGGTAATTGTCGACACTTTTTTTAGGAGGAGTTGCCTGTTGGAAGCTATCAGCTGCCGGAATCGAAATCCCATCGCCCAGTTCAGAAGGACATTTAATTTATATATATATATATATATATATATATATAAGTTTTAGAAAAATATAAAATCAAACTGACCCCATATTTAACATATTTTAAATGAAAGAGCACTGTACCTCAAACCCTGTATCTATCCCAAATGATAAACACAAGACCTAAGGATGAAACTCGATCAAATAAACTAAGTAATATATGACATTCATTTAGTCTGTGAAACCGTTTTTTTTTTTACAGACAAGTTTCCCTTATTTAACATGAAGAATTAAATAGGATTTATATTAAGCTGGGTTCGGACATGCTTCCTATAAGGGCAATCCCCTATAGTTAATTACATGGTATATTAAGCTAGGTTCAGACATGCTTCCTATAAGGGCAAGCCCCTATAGTTAATTACATCTTAGATAACTTAAGTCACCTAAGAAAACTCTCGATAAAAATCAAGAAATATTATCTTCAAGGAGTTCAAAAGGATAGGACTTTTCAATGAAATTAGACAAAGAGGTGTGTAAGGGGAATTGCTCAAATTTGGAACATTTTGTTTTTGGAAGCCAAAAGAGGAAAAACTAGGGGATGTCATGGATCTGGAGGAGAACCTTGGTCACTTTCTTATCTATCCTATTATTTGGCTTCAGTTTTAAGGAGAAATTATTTGAGTGTTTCATCTTGCCAATTTTATTAATTTAGGTTTACATTTGTGTGAAACAATCACAAAAATAGCCTGAAAGATGTGAGGATTTAGGTCGTGACGAACGACAACCTCAGAATTCTAAGATGATTTAGGGCTTAGATTGTACAATAAAGCTATACAAAAGCCTAAAGATGAGTTGAGAATTTTTGTTGCACTAGACAGACAACCTCAAAATCCAATGGCTTGTTGTTTAATTCAAATGAAAGAAACTGGTTTAGTTGGGGAAGACATGCTTTGCTGTTGAAGATGGTCGTGCTGCCCACCATGTTAGCTCCAAGCTCTTTGTCGTGGCTAGTTCAAGTTTTCTAGTGTGTCAAGTTATGATGTCAAATAAGATGTCCCTATGTTTGTAGTTCTTTAAATGTTATGGGGCATATTAAAGTTAATTAGAACGACACTGGTTAGGATCCTACGGTTCCCTCGTTATGGTACCACTATTTTCTATTTGATTCACTTAGACCAAATGAATGTACTGAACTCAACTTAATGAGTTCCATAAATTCATTTAGACCGTGGGAAGCATCGTTAGCAACCGTAGGTTACCTCCTCCTATGGATTCCTGATCATCCGAAAGAGACATCTTAATTTAGTTTCAATTGTTGTTTTGTGTTGTTTGTGATTAAATTTTAAGTTATCTTATATTTTGAATGTTGTGCCAGTGAATTTTATCTTGGTTGGTTTTAGTTTTGGTTTTTGACTATCCTAGCACTTTTGGTTTTCATGCAGAGTGAAATCATTTTTTAACATGCAGGTTTGTGTTTTTGTTCATACATGCGGGTTAGTAAGTACAATAATGTACTGAAAAGTAAACTATGGGAAACTAGAAATGTAGGTAAAATAAATTACAATAAAAAAATTCATGGATGGTCTTTTCATCATCTTCAACTGAAACTCAAAATGCATGTGAGGGCATCTATATATTAAAAGCATTTTATGTAAAGAAGGGAAATAAGGTTTTGGTGATCTACCAAATCCTAAATCATATCTTGGTGAGCCCACATTAATTCGATTAAGGTTGATTTTATTAAACAAAATATATTAAGTTTAGTAGACCTCTGGGGTATCCAAAAGGTTAGGAGATAGAAGAAAATCCATGCTTCCCTCTCACCGCCTGGTGAAAAGTCTCGAGCTCATTTAAACTTACCATGTTGTTTAATAATTCATCCTGTGAATTCTACCAATGCTCAGTGAACATTGACATTTCAATTGTCCCTAAGAGTAGGGTGATTATTATTTGTCATTTAATCTGAGAATTATGCAGGTGAAAAGCCTTAAAAGGGGCAATTTTATGTTATTAAGACACTTCGCCAATTTTAGCTTTAACTTGGGCTTATAGTGTTTTAAAGGTGTTCAATTTCTAGTTACATTCACTTTTCTAATCCTCATTTAACCAAATTTGATTTAGCCTATGTCACTACTAAGCCCTTAAGACCTTGGTGGATATATTAGTAATTTTTGAAAGAATTGAATTTTAAGTGATAGTAATTCATCGTCAAAACATTTGAATGTCATTTGAGCACCAAATAGGGGTATTAAATTAGTGAGTTATTAACATCCAAAATCATACCCCTAAGTCTAGGATCAATTAATTTAATAGATCTCCTAGTTTTAATAATTTAGGAAATTGAAAATTTATTTTTTAATTAACAAAAATGAGGTTGGTTTATACCAATTAATTCCTGATGTTTCAATCATTTGAACATGTTAATTAAGATCAAAGATTTCTCATTTCCCTTTCTTATATTAAGCCTAAATGCTAGTTAAGACCAAATTTTCAAAATTCCTAAGACTCTATCACTTCATAATTCATCAAATTTAATTTAAACGACTTTCGAATTTTTATCCTACCTCACTCATGGGTCAATAAATACATTAGAGGAGAAAATGCAATTTTTTAAAATTTAATTTAATATATATAATTATTTACATGCAAAATAAGATTTTTTAAAGAAAATTCAATAACCTGACCAAAGCAAAGCCGAATCACTTGAAATTTTTACTAGAGGTAGACTTATGCAAGACAACCACTTAACAATATTTTTGAAATTGATATTTTGAGTTTTTTTTTAATTATCAAAATTAATTTAATTTTTGGAGTATTAGTTAATTATAAAATATTTTAGATGTGGAAAATTAAGTTTTATATTTTTATTAAATCTCTCCAAGATCAGAGAACTCATAAAAATAAATTTTACATTATTCTAATTTTTCTTTAATTATTAAAATTATTTTAGTGAGAAATTAAAGAAAATCCATTTTTAGCCTTTAAAAATTATTTTAAGCTTTAAAATTCAATATGTTCACTTAGAAAATTAGGAAAAATATTCCAATTGCTCCTAAGGGCTTAGAAAACAATTTAGAACATTTCTACAAATTTTTATTAGGTTTATTATTTTTATTATTTTTATTTATTCAAATATTTAAAAAATCCTTAAAAATGAAATTTTTACTTTAATTACAATTTTATTTTTAGAAAATTCCTATCACAGAGAACTCCAAAAAACCAATTTTATAATTTTTTGAGTTATATTTTAATTATTATGATTATTTTAATTGTTAAAAGAGCCATTTAAATTAAAAAATCAAATTAGGTTATTAAATGAACTCCAAATGTTTTAAAATTTTTATGGGGAGTCCTATGAACTTTAAATTATAGTGGAGATTTAAAGTTAAGTCATTTAGATGTTTTTTTTCCAAATTAATTTTGTTTATACTTTAGGGTTTTATGAAAATTAGGTGTGTTCTTAACGACTTGGCTCATGACAAATTTTTTCTAGGGTTCTCTGGTCATAGTGAACATATCAAAATTTTCTTGAATTTTTCTAAGGAGCATGCTAATTACCATAATTAATTTTCCAAATGAGATGCATAAACTTAAAAAATTTAGATCTTTGTCTAGGAGTTTCCTCTAACTTTGGAAAAATTAAAGAATATACCCCATGATAAAGGCAATAATATGCCAAAATATCAAGCCATGGTGAAATACTTGAATGGATGGATAACCAAAATACTTAGAACAATATTTAATTAATTAAAAATAAAATATATATCAAATAAACTTCAAATCATTTCCACATTGTTCTTTTCTATTCATTAAGCAACATGATATCTTTATTTTATTTTTCTAATTTTTCTATGCAAAGATATGTTTTTTCAAAGTTATGGGCATTTAAATGAATAGAAAACTCCCTATTTTTCTATTTAAGTGACACGGCGCCGCATTAACCTATGGCGGCTCCGAAGCTCCATGCGACATCCTCTGGTCCGGCGTCGCCGTCCAACTTAGCACTAAGTCGGCCCACGGTTCATGTGTGAAGGCACTGTCCGGCTGGATCTTGTCCATCCATCTGATACACGCTCGTTCGAACGACTCCCCTTCATTATCCCTGATAGCCAAAACCCGTGACCGTTAACCCTAAAACCTTAAGATCTCACTCATTTCTCAACCAAACTCAATTGGGTTTGATCCTATAGACTCGTTTAAGTGAGACAAACATATCCATAGGGTTAACATGCCATTAAATTGGATCTATGCAAGTGTAGAATCAAAACAAGCTCGGGACAGTGGGGAGGTTAATACCTTTTCTCTTAGAAGGGATGCTTCCATCAGAGGTGCTTAGCACATTCGTGGAGGTACAAGGAGGCTAGGGATGAAGTCTCTTGCTGTGGTGAAATGCCTAGACCCAAATTCAATTAAGACCTAATTTGGGTGTTAATTAAAGTCTACGGTAGAGACTCTCTGTGAGGGGGCTTTGATGGGGCTTTGTCTTGTTTCACTGTGTTGAAGGTGTGGGCAAGTTTAATTGAGATTTGGTGCAATGTGGAGGTGTGGCCAAACTTGTCCTGTTTCCTGCCAGAATTGAACTCAAAAATTGAGCTCTAACGATGAGGATTAGGGCAAGGAAGTGGTTGATTTACACTGAGGAGGTCTCAAAGAGGCTGTGGAAGCAATTTGGAAAGGGTGGCTATCATGGCCAATTGAGGGGTGCATAATGATGCTTAGGTGGAGGGTTTTGAAGTGCTAAAGCCAATCAGAGCTAGACACATTGAATGGGTGAAATTGGGTTTTGAACTTAGCTTATGGTAGTTGGATTTGGCTCCTCCGGCGATTAGGGTGGCGGGCCATTGCAGGGGAGGTGCTTAGGTGACATGGACCTCAGAGGAATCTGCTTATATGCAACAGTATAACAATAATTTTGGTTATATTTTTCACTTATATTTCCTTATTTTATAACAAAACAAAAACTTGATCTTGAAGAAAAATAAGAATTTAACTTTTAATTTATATATATTGGGATACTCCAAGTATACGTATCGTTATCAAGTAATATATGACTTTTTGATTAAGATCTGAATATCGAACCCACAGGGAAGATATGCAATAAGCACTTTTTGGAAAACTTTCTATTTTTAAAAAGACAATAATTTAAGCTAAAGAGGTTTTTGTAGTAAAGAAAGTTTATATATTTTTGTTAATTTTAATATTTTGACAAAAACAGAACAAACTTAAAAAGATAACTTGAGTTTTTGTACAAGAAAAACACAAAATATGAAAATATCTTTCTCCTTATCATGAATCAGTAATAAGTATAGGAACTATGTTGTAGAATTATGCATATTTTGTTGTGCTAAATAGGAGCAATAATATTCTTTTATCTTAATAGATATACTAAAAAGAACATTGGCTAATTTAAAGTTTGAATAGTTCTGAAGACCGGCTAGGCAGGGAAGTTACTAGCTCTAACTCTAGAGTTCCCTCGATTTCCTCCACCCAAGGGCTAACATCTCGTATCAGAACCTAAAACAATAAACCAAGTTGAGGGCTTTAACCTCTCACTTTAAAGTCCTCTAACTCTACACCCTTCAATGTGAATTTCCCTATTTATTTGCACTCAATCATATGAACTGTATTCTCATTCATACAACCTCATGTGATTCTTTCTAATTGTTGACTGAGACAATACCAGCCTGGTTCTTACATGTTCTCACAACAAATTTTAACATCTGGATTGGCCAAATCAAGAAGTAAATGAAATACATGGATTTAAATCATCACAACTTCTTCCAACATTAAAGATCAATACTCTCCATAACTTCCATCCAACACTTAATTACTTCTCTTTTTAAGAAAAGAGATAAAGAAAGCTACTCAAAATCCATGGAGAAAACAAAACCACACTTTAGTTTAAAAGTAGAAATCATTATCAAAACAACAATAAGTCTCAATTAAAACCAAAAGTAGTCTAAAACAAAAGAAAAAAAAATTATCTCAAGTCCTCCACCAAAGTCATGAAGTTCCTTTGAATCTCTTCTCTTTTACAACACTCTCAACATACAACAAAATAAAAAGGATAAATATGTGGTGAATGAAAGTCTCTCCAACTGACTCCCCAATTTTAGTACTTTAAAAACTTTTCCAGTACTTTCAGGACCCCTTTCAAAGTGTCAATCTTCCTTCTTTTATTATTCTCCAAAAGGTACATTGGTATCTCTTCAAAATGTGTCTTGATTCGATGTATTTCCCCAAGAGATGCATCCATTCACAATAATTTTCATCCATGGTGGTTGTAACCACCTATTAATCAAATAGATGCCTCAAAAACCTCTTCAAAATTTTCAAAAAATGAATTTACTCATCCAATAACTACCACTGGCGCTTAAGGGTGGGGCCTTTGGCCCTTAGGCACGGCCTTCTCTGTTTAATTGTTGTGTAAGCGCCGGATTTGGCGCTTTGGAGGCAAAACACTTTTGCACATTTTTCACTTATTTTCTCCAAATTTGATCCTTTTTCACTCCTTTAAGCATTTTTCACCTTTTTACTTGTACCTGAAATAAAAACACAAAAAATACCTTCCATTAAAGCACAATATCTCAAAAATAAGTATAAAAATGTGTCTAAAAACACTATATATTTTAGGCGTATCAAGATCCTTTTATACTTCTCTTAGCAATTTTTTACAAACTAATTGGCGATTAAACCTTCTAGAAAATTAATTTCGCACATGTGTTTAAACTGTTGTGCTTAAGCGCTAGTGCACATTTTTGTACCAGTCAACTTAACGTCCAAATTCTCATTCAAACATATCTTGGTCACTAAATAAAGTCTTAAAATCTATAATAGCACATAACATTTTCAAAAATACTACCCCAATTTTCTTAATCACACACAAAACAACAATCAAAATAAAATCATTCTGATAACTATGGGGTTCCTCCCACAAAGCGCTTGGTTTTACGTCGTCAGCTCGACGTAACCAATGCTTATTTTGGTTGACCCAACATCATTTCATCAGTAAATTTATGCTGATCCCCTATAAAATAAGGTTTCAGTCTATGTCCATCAACTTTAAATATTTTCTCAGACTTAGGATCTTTAATATCCATAGCTCCATAAGGATAAACTTTTATCACAACAAATGAGTCCATCCACCTAGACTTAAGTTTGCCTGGAAATAATCTTAACCTTGCATTATATAGCAAAATTTGTTGCCCTGACTGAAAATTTTTAGTAGATCGGACTTAAGTTTACCTGGAAATAATCTGAACATTACATTATATAGTAAAACTTGTTGCCTTGGCTGAAAATTTTTAGTAAGAATCCTTCGATCATGGCACATCTTCATCTTTTCTTTATAAATATTGACACTCTCATAAGATTCATTCCTTATCACTTCAAGCTCATTTAAATGCAATAAACTTTTCTCACCAGCATCTTTCAAATTATAATTAAACTCTTTAATCACCCAATATGCTTTATGCTCAAGTTCAACTCGTAAGTGACAAGCTTTCCCAAATATTAGCCTATCAATATGCCTTATGCTCAAGTTCAACTAGTAAGTGACAAGCTTTTCCAAATATTAGCCTATAATGAGGACACTCCTATAGATGCAGTGCTATAAGCCCACAAAGCATAGTCAAGTTTAACCAACCAATCCATTTTTGTTGGATTCACAGATTTTTCCATAATTCTCTTAATTTCCCAATTGGATTATTAAGCCAAACCACTTATTTGAGGATGATAAGCAGTAGCAATCTTATGATTTATATGATATTTCTTTAATAACTTCTCCATAATTGCATTTCTGAAATGACTTACCCCATCAGTAATGATAGCTCTCGGCATCCTAAATCTACAAAATATGTTCATTTTCAAAAATTTTGCAACACTTTTAGCATCACATCGAGGTAATGCAACAACCTCTATCCATTTGGATACATAGTCCACTGCTAATAGAATAAATTAATTTCTGAAAAATGGTATAAATGGTCTCATGAAATCTAATCCCCAAACATCAAATATTTCAACTTTTAGCATATAATTGAGGGGCATCTCATCTCTTCTATAAATATTGTCTACTCGTTGACATCTATCATAAGTTTTAACATAAGCATTAACATCTCTAAAAATTGTAGGCCAATAGAATTCAGGTTGTACAATTTTGCATGTTATTTTATCAACACCCAAAATGTGCCCCAAAATTAGAATTATGACATTTTTTGATAATTTCATAAGTTTCTTCTAATGTTACATATCTTCGAATAATTAGATCATTTCCTTGCTTATATAAAAATTGGTCATCCTAAAACTAAGTCTTAGCTTCAGAAATAAATTTCCTCTTTTGTTGGTATGTCCTTCCATATGGTATAATATTACTAACAATAAAGTTTACAATGTCGACATACCACGTAACACACCACTCATTAATAGTGAACAATTTTTCATGTGGAAAATGTTCATTAATTTCTTTTTCAAAACAGAGTAGTTTTTCTAACTCAAGTCTGGAAAAATGATCAGCAATTTGATTTTTAGTCCATTTTATTTCAAAATAAAATTTTTGTAAAAGAAGAATCCATCTTATAAGTTTATGTTTAGCATCCTTCTTTTTCATTAAGTACTTAATAGAAGAATGATCTGTATGCACTACACAATGAGTTCCAATTAAAAATGATCAAAATTTATCAAAAGCATATAATATTGCTAATAACTCTTTTTCAGTTATTGTATAATTGATTTGAGTTTCATTAAAAGTTTTACTAGCATAGTAAATTATTTTGAAAATTTTAACATATCTTTGTCTTAAAACAGCTCTTATAACATAATCACTAGCATCACACACTAATTCAATAGGTTTTCCCTAGTTTTGTGAAACTATAATTGGTGCAGTGATTAATTTTTATTTTAATAAATTAAAAGCTTTTAGGCATTCTTCATCAAAATTGAAAATTGCGCCTTTCTCTAGTAAATGACATAAAGGCATAGCAATCTTTGAAAAGTCTTTAATATAACGCTTATAGAATCTAGCATGTCCTAAAGAACTCCTAATTTCCCTTACATTTATTGGATAAGGTAAATTAGCGATCACTTGAATTTTAGCAGGATCTACATTCATACCATTTTTTGATATTTGATGACCTAATACAATTCCTCCTGCTACTATAAATTGACATTTTTTTCAATTAAGGACTAAATTTGTTTCTTCACAGCGCTTAAGAACTTCAGATAAATATTCTAAACATGAGTCAAATGAAGTTTCAATCACTAAAAAATTATCCATGAATACTTCAATTCCTTTTTCAATTAAATCACAAAAAATTGTCATCATACATCTTTGAAATGTAGTAGGGGTATTACGTAAACGAAAGGGCATCTTTCTAAAAGAAAAAGTACCATAAGGACTGGTAAGAATTATTTTCCCTTGATCATCAGGAGATATTTGTATTTGGTGCTAACCAGTATATCCATCCAGAAAATAAAAGTATTTTTGCCCAGCTAGTCTATCTAGCATTTGATCTAGAAAGGGAAATGGAAAATGACCTTTCCTAGTGGAAAGATTTAATTTTCTATAATCAATGCATATTCGCCACCCTGTAACTTATCTAGTAGGTATTACTCATTATGTGCATTCACAGTTACAATTACCCCTTTCTTAGGAACGCAGTGAATTGGACTAACCCGTGCACTATCTGAAATAGGGTGGATAATTCCAGCATCTAACTACTTTAAAATTTCTTTCTTAACAACTTCTTTCATAACAAGATTCAGCCTCCTTTGAGGATCAGCACTGGGTTTGCAGTTCTCTTGCATATGAATTCTATGCATACAAATTGAAGTACTGATTCCTTTAATATCAACAATTGATCATCCAAAGGCTTTCTTAAAATTTTTCAAAATTTTCATCAACCTTTCTTTTTCTTCCATCGTTAATTTTAAGGAAATTATAACTGGCAAAGTAGAGCGATCTCCTAAAAAGGCATATTTTAAATGTTTAAGAAGTAACTTCAACTCAAGTTCTGTAGGTTTTCCAATTGATCAACAAAATGATTTATCTTTGTCTATCGTGTCCAAAATTTTAAAACTTTCTTGAACATAGTTTGAATCTTCCTTAAATGGTTCATCACATCAATTTAATTCCTCTTCTTGCTCATGCTCCAAATCCTTTTCCTTAGATTTTTCTTCATAATTTGTTTTGAAATGACATTCACTTAGATACCTTATAACATCCATCCTATAACATTCATCATCTTTACCTTTTGTAGGATATTTCATTCATTAAAATATTGAAAGTAACATTTTGATCATTGATGCACATTATTAATTCCCCTTTCTGCACATCTATCATTACTCTTCCTGTGGCTAGGAAAGGTCTCCCCAAAATGATAGGTACATCTTTATCTTCCTACATATCTAGCACAATGAAATCAAAAGGAAAGATAAATTGATCCACTTTCACTAGGACATCTTTTATTACTCCTTTAGGGTAGGTTATCGAACGATCTGCTAACTACAGAGTTATAGTGTAGGGGTTATTTCTCCTAATCCCAATCTTTTGAATTAAATGACATAATGTTAATGCTTGCACCTAAATCACATAAAGATTTCTAATAAAATATGTCTCCTATTGCACATGGAATTGTAAAGCTACAAGGATCTTTAAGCTTTTTGGGAAGCTTTTTCTAAATTATAGAACTGCACTCCTCACTAAGTACAACAGTCTCATTATCTTCAAACTTTTTTTTCCTGTTTAGAATATCCTGCATAAACTTTACATAGCTTGGCATTTGTTCTAAGGCCTTAGCAAATGAAATATTAATTGTAAGCTTCTTAAATATTTCTAAAAATTTTGAAAATAGCTTAACCAACTTCTGATGACGAAGTCTCTTAGGAAATGAAGGTGATGGTTTTTCCAAATTAAATTTCAGCAGAGAAATAGGTCTCTCAGAATCTTTTGGAGCATCCTCTTTTGATTCTTCAATTTTTCTCTTTTAGAATCTTTCGGAGCGTCCTCTTTTGATTCTTCAATTTCTTCTCTCTCTACTTCAATTTCTTTTTGAATCCTTGTTGACCTCACTTTTGGTTGAGGTCTAGGAAACTTCTTTAGTAGCCTAGGTCTAGCCATAGGACTTTCTTATTGACTAGTCTTAGAAAATTTTCTTTAGTAGCCTAGGTCTAGCCATAGGACTTTCCTATTGACTAGTCTTAGAAAACTAGAAAGGTACCACCATTAGAAATTCAAAGCCTTTCTTTTAATCAACTTGAAGTTTCACATATTGATCTTAACTTCTAGCATTTAGTAGGTAAGATCATTGTGAGAGGATTCAAGAGGAGTTCCTATAGGATTACTTAGCCTTAGGATTGACCCTGGGTGTTGGTTTGGAGTTCGGATACACAATATCCTCACAATATTATAGCTAAAACCAATCCATAAGGACCCAAAATGGGGATT
>JXCR01061086.1:911459-928780 GCA_002079205.1 Phalaenopsis hybrid cultivar
AAAAATGAAGATATCTATTTTTAAACCTTAAAATGATTTTTAAGGCTTAAAAATAGAATTTTCATCAAAATAATTCTAAAAAATCAAATAAAAATCAGAAAAATATAAAATAAATTTCTCTGGGTTCTCTGACCTCAGAGAGAGTTTCCAAAAATATAAAACATATTTTTAAACATATAAAATATTTTATTTTTATTAAACTCCCCAAAACTTCAATTAATTTTGATAAATCACAGAAACTTCAAAAATTCATGACATGTTGGTCAAATGACTTTCTCGTCTAGGGTTAGCTCATATAAAAATTTCAAGTGATTAGGAGTTGTTTTGATCATCTTTTGGAATTTTCCTTAAAAATGCATATTTTTGCATAAAAATAATTTTATGAATTAAATTAAATTGTGAAAATTCACATTTTCTCCTCTGATGTCTTAATTAACCTATCAGTAGGGCTATATAAAAATCTCAAAGTCATTTGACTTCGATTTGACAAATTATGAAAGTTTGGACCCTTAGGGGTAAAAGGGTAATTTTGATATTTTGGCCTTAATGAACATTTAGACTTAATCAAAATGGGAAATGGGTAATTTCTAATATTAATTAACTCATTTGACAATTTTCAATAAAAATGGGCTTAATTAGTAGAAAACCACTTCACTTTGCCAAATTACAAGATAAAAGAACAATTTCCATAATTATCAAAATTTTTGGAATTTCTTTAGCATAAAATGAAACTTTAAAATCAATTTTTATAATCAAAATGATGTTTAAATGATCTTGATAATGATCACTTAAAGTTTTAAATCTTTTTAAAATCAATACGCATGTTTAATACACTCACTTAGGTCTTAAGGACTTAGTGGTGAACTTAAGTAAATTCAAAATGATATTTAAATGATCTTGATAATGATCATTTAAAGTTTTAAATCTTTTCAAAATTAAAAATGATGTGTAAATGATCTTGATAATGATCACTTAAAGTTTTAAATCTTTTCAAAATTAACATGATGTTTAAATAATCTTGATAATGATCACTTAAAGTTTTAAATCTTTTCAAAATTAATACTTTTAAATGATCTTGATAATGATCACTTAAAGTTTTAAATCTTTTCAAAATCAATACACACACTTAAATGATCTTGATAATGATCACTTAAAGTTTTAAATCTTTTCAAAATTAATACGCATGTTTGTAAATAATCTTGATAATGATCACTTAAAGTTTTAAATCTTTTCAAAATCAATACACACACTTATAAATTCACTTAGGTCATAAGGACTTAGTGGTGAACTTAAGTTGAAATCCACTTGTCAAAAGAGGATTAGAAAAATCAATATATAAACTCTTTTAAAACACCACAAGTCCAATTAGGATAAAAATTTGGCTAAGTGTTCTTAAACAAATTGATTTGCCCCTTTTAGGGTCTTCACCCACATAATTTTAGAATTACCTTATTCTTGGGAATAATCAAGCCATCAATGTTCACTGAGTATCAGGATATTCTGGGTGAATTATTAAGTAACATAATAAAGTTTAAATGAACCCAATGTCTTTTACCAGATATTAAGAAGGTTGCATGGACCTGCTCCCTACTCTTAATCTGGTGAATACCTTGGGGATCTTTTAAACTTAATATGTTTTACTTAATAATATTATCCTTAAAATTTTAAGGACCCCCAAAATACACAACATAGAGTTAGGAAAGTTTCCAAAACTTTGTTTTTCCAGCTCTATATACATAAATACTCTGACATGCATTTTGAGTTTCAGGTGTTGGAACGAGAAGACTCTTCAGGTACACTTTTACAGCTTACCGCATTTTATAGTCTTTCTTGTACTTTTCTACTTTTCTACTGCTCTGCTTTTATGCTTGTATTAATAATTACTGCATAAAAAACACTTGCATGTTAAAAAAAAAACCAAAACCAAAACCAAAACCAAAAAAAATATATATATATACTTTACAACATTTCAAAATATAAGACAACTCAAAACTTAATCACAAACATCACACAAAATGCAACTTCAGCTAAATTAAAACGTCTCTATTGGAAGATCGGGAACCCCTCGAAGGAGGTAACCTACGGTTGCTAACGAGGCTNTCAATCACATAGGTACGTTGACGTGCCGACCCATACCGACGCACGCACCCACGAGGTAAAAGACGCACTTGCCTCCTCAAACAGCGGCAACACTCGCTATCCGGCAATGTCGAAGTGCTCAGACGAAGTATCAGGCCGCCGGGAAGGTAAAATGACAAGGTTAGCGGGGTTGGCTGAGAAAAAAAAGAAGAAAAAGAAGAAGAAATAAAATAAGAAGAAGAAAAATTAGGAGAAGAAGAAGAAAGAGAAGAAGAAGAGGAAAAGAAGAAAAATTAGGAGAAGAAGAAATGGAAGAAAAAGAAGAAAAATTAGAAGCACAAGAAGAAAAAGAAGAAGAAATAAAAGAACAAGAAGAAAAATTAGAAGAAGAAGAAGAGGAACGACCATGAGAGAGGGAGATTCGACTGCCTTTTCATGAAATCTGGCGAGAGGAAGGTTTTTGTCCGCTGAGGAGGGCTGGAGCGGCAGCCCCGGCGGTGGAGGCGGGATCTGACGATGGCGAGGCGCTCCGGCCAACGAGCAAGGGGCGAAGAGCGGCGGTCCGTCGTGTGGTTTCACGAAGAGGTATCTCGCGTGAAGGGAGGAGTCGCAATCCAGAGGAGAGGAGGATCAACGTGCATTTTTTTTTGGAGTTATATATATATATATATATATATANNNTTTTTTTTTAATGCAAAGTACACATCTTTTCAATGGAGCGGAAAGCTGGTATATACAGAGGGCATCAAATACTGATNAATGCAAAGTACACATCTTTTCAATGGAGCGGAAAGCTGGTATATACAGAGGGCATCAAATACTGATTTTTGCAGTTTGGTGATCGTTGGCTATTTTGAATTCCAGATTGGACGTGTGTAACTTCTGAACTTCTTTGATTACTTTTGGAATTTTTTTTTTTATCATTCCTGTCATTGAAGGGGTGCTTAAAGAAACTAATTTTCTACCCTTTTTCTATTAGAGTGGGGGTTTTGGAGGGCTTGGGATCCTCTAGTGCAGTGACAGATCAATAATACAATGTGGTTGATCCTTTCTTTGACATTTGCATTTTTCCTGTATTCTTCTTTTTCACAAAAAAAAAAAAAAAAACAGAGAAGCCATTTCTATTGCTCTGCATCTTTTGGAAAAATTAAAGATGAGGGTCGATATATCTTGTATATTACATTGGTTGAGTAACTTTGGTGTGCATATGACTCTTGTACTTCTTTTTATTTATATTTATTTGATGTGTCTGGAGCCCACGGTAAAAAAATTGAACCATGAAAATGACTATATATGAAACCCTAATACGCCTTTTTATATAAACATATGGCTAATATAGCGACATTTTGAATCCAAACTTGCTATTTTACTGATTGGTCTGTATTAGTAGGCTAATATGAGTTATATTCAAGTCATTAAAGATATGTATATTAGAGTTGTTACTTGTGTTCGAACATAAGGACGAATAACCAAATATTTCCCTATTTTAGTTCGATTACATCAGGGATGGGCTTTAAGCCCATGTCTTTTTGCTTTAGTTATGGACGCTCTTACTGGAGATTTATTGTATTATGTAAATTAGTGTATGCTTTTTGTTGATGATATCCTTCTTGTAGATAAGACTGGAGAAAGAGTTCAGGAAAAACTTGAATTATGGAGGTCTACATTAGAGTCTAAAGGTCTTCATTTGAGTAAATCTTAAACTGAATACATTGAATGTAATTTTGCTAGTAGTCTAGTGGCAGAGATGTAACTAGGGCGATCGAAATCATTAAAAGGTGTAAACATTTTACATATCTTGTATCTATTGTTCAAAGTGATGGTGATATAGATGAGAATGTTATTAGGAGAATTCAAGTTGGTTGGTTGAAGTGGAGGAATGCTTCAGGCCTATTGTGTGATGTAAAAGTACCGCTTAGATTTAAAAGGAAAATTTTTTAAGATTGTGGTGAGACTTGCAATTGCGTAGAATATTGGTCATTAAAAGAGAACCATAAAACTAAGTTAAGTGTTGCGGAGATGAGAATGCTTAGGTGGATGAGTGGTTTGACACTAAATGATAAAATGTGAAATGAATGTATCCGAGAAAGGGTTGATGTAGCTCCAGTGCAGATAAGATTAGAAAGAGACATCTTAGATGGTTTGGTCACATTAAACGTTGACCATCTAATGATCCGGTTAAGAGAGTATTTTCTTAGATTTGACTTATGTTAAGAAAGGTAGAGGTAGAATTAAAAAGACTAGTGCATATTGTATAAAAAATGATCTTAATCTATTAGAATTAAATGAAAATTTGACACTATATGGGACACAACAGAGAAAAAAGGATTCATGTAACCACCATACTTAGTGGAATAAAAGCTGCTTGTTGTTCTTGTCGTCTGTATTAGTAGGCTATATTGTAAAGTTTGTGTGTTCCAAATTCGCCAAGAGGGCTTCTTAACAGAATTCATTGATTTACAGTGGTTCTTTGATTGACTTTATAAGTACAATTCGGTAGTGGTTTGTAAAATGCTTCTTTTTCTTAAGTCCACCAATATTAATATTTTCCCACCACTATGAGAGTAGAATCTTGTTCTTATTTTTTAAACAAGAAATTTGAAGGCTCATTAAATTGGTTATAAATCTTTTTTTTTTTTTCCGGTCCATGCTAGAGCTAATAGCATCAATTTTGCCATACAAGCTTTCTTACAAATCTCTACCATATGTATAGTTCAGGTGTGAGATATCTAAATACATAAGAATTGTGTGCTGCGTATGTAATTTTTTCCCTATGTAGGCATATATGTTTTTGTTAATGTTATGTTATGTGAGCCTCTAAAAACAGCTTTCCTCACTTGCAACTTCTCTTCTTTTTGATATATTGAATTTCTTCCCTTCTCGTGTTTTTCCTCAGCCAAAGTTTTTCTTGTAAATTTTGCTTTTTTCTTAATAATGTTTGTAATTTATCCTTTTCCTTTCTTATGTTTCTTTATAGTAGTTTATATATGTAGTTTTGATCATCATAATTCAAGTGAAGTTTCCCAACCTATGTGTAAAGCATCTGTTTTATTGATGCTTTTGAGTGGTGTATGATAGGACCTCACCTGTAGGTTGAGTGCAGCATTGTCAGCTGGCTTGAATGTTTAGAAGTGGCCAAATTCAGAAGATTGCAGATACATTTTACATGCCACATCCCCTTTATTTGTCTCTTTTTCCTTTTCATTGAAATTTGTAGAAGTATAAATAATCATCTTTATTTCTTTTCATAGGGACAAAAAGTTATAAGATAAGCGGATTAGTGTGATAAAAGACTGCTTTATGCTTTCAAAAGCATGTGAACATTTCTCGTCCCAAGTCAACTTGGCATTCTTTTGGGTCAATGCAGTAAAAGGATGACTCCTACCGGAAAGATTAGATCTAAAACGTCTAAGATATACCAATCTTCCTTGAAAGGATCGTAATTGCATGAAGCTCTTAGGGGCTGATATTTCTAAGATAGCTTAAATCTTCTGGGGGTCATTTCAATCCCGCAGTGTCTAACGACAAATCCTCAAAATTTTCTGGAAGTAACACCAACTTGAAAGGATTCATTTGAAGATGAGATTATTGTAACCGCTCAAAGAATTTTGAAATCAAACAAGTGGTCTTCTTTTTTTTTTACTTTTCACGACTAAATCATCCACATAACACGCAATAAGAATATATAAATTACAAGCATGGAATGACTTAGTTTTGACGAAAAATTAAGTTTTTTTTTTTTTGCACTTTTACATTTGGTTTTTGCAAAATTGAATGTTTGTTTTTTGTGCGAAGGAGTCTTTTCACAATGATGATAGTATAAATTTTTTTTTTGTTGCAGAGTTTGGGCGGGAAATGTCAATGAGAAAATGTTTGTAAATATAATTTTCCTATACATTTACATTCCCAGAATTTCCTTCAGCCTAACATTCGCAACATGTGATTGTTATTTTGCCCTTTTTGTGGGTCTTTGTGCTTTGAATGTGTAGTTGTTATTATGTCTAAATTATCAAATGCGCTAATTATTTATGAAAGAAATGTATATATTGTTTATTGTTATTAGTATTCTCTTTCTTTTATGTTTTTTTTTAGAGGTAATTGGGAGGCTTAAATCATATATTAATCATAAAAAAGTACCAAACAAAACTTGCTAGGAAAATTATCAATCCTAAAGTATGAAGATATGGACATGAAGATTGAAGATCTTTAGGACTTGGATATGATATGGAGCATCATGTCGTAAGAACAACGAACACGAAAAATTTGATGTACGTTCATTTAAATGCGTAGCATATTAGTTGGAAATAAATTGAAGAATCTCAAAGTGTAGGGTTCAAGCGTCTCGCTCTGCCCGTAAAAAAATTTAACGCAGTTGCACTGAGCGAACAAAGAGGAGTAGGCATGGGGGCGGCGAAGTCAAAAAATTTAACGCCAAAACGTTGTCGTTGATTGGCAAGAGAAATGCTATTATATGATATAAAAATTCATTCTCTAGAGGTGAAATACCAGCTGGGTTGAGAAGAGAATATGTGCAGATTTAGAAGCATAGTTTTTAGAGAGAATGCGGAAGCAGCAAACAAATCCAGTAGGAAAAAATCAAACAAAACCCTAAAGCATAAGTTGTGAGCTATAACGGTAAAGCATTAAACAGTTGGGGTTCATGGAATGCTTCTCGCCGTAGTGCTATGAAGTTCCTTGCAAATCAGAATCAAAGGGGGGCTACATTTGAATGCTGCAGATATCATTAGTTGAGGGTAGGATGGAGGCAAAAAATGTGTGATTCCAGCCAGATGAATCTATGAGGAGATTGAGTTAGACATTAGGTTGCATCTATTGGGAATTGAAAGTATTGGTATCAATAACCTCCCAATGACATTTATCATGAATCCAAGCAATTCACAGAACGCCAATAGATTAAGTGTTTAATATTATTTGGTGTAGCCTTGAGCTTCTTCCTAGAGAAGTTGCCTTGTCATTTGAGGTTTCAAAAGGAGATGCATATCCCACAAAATCATTTAGCACAAAGGTGAGAAATTCGCCGTAGTTCTCCTCCAAAGTTTGGAAGAAGTTCTCCTCGCCGGAGAGTCGCCGAAGTCAAAGAACATGTCCGTCAATTGGAAGAAGGAGATGAAGAATATGGGGGAAAACAGCTCCACTTATATTCTCCTTGAAAGGGATGAAGAATCCTCTCAAGTAAGCTCTCTCAAAGCTCCTCCCAAGCTTCTCCTCATCTTGCCTGGCTCTCCCCTCCATTTGTTTCTAATTCATGAATATTTGCCTCCTCTCTTTGGTTAAACAACCTTATGACGAAGATCCAAAGTTTATTATGGACCCAAAATGTTTCCCATGCTTTTTTTTGGGTCAAGACCCCGACAAAAAGAGGAGGACCATTGGTCATGTCTGCCTCGCATGCGGGAAACAAGGGTCCGAAGATCCAAATTTGTGAAAAAGAGCTCAGATAGTGTTGCCATGTCGAGCTCTGTCGTGGTCACACCGTTGTTCAAAACGTCGTAAGTGGGGGCATGGCGTGGCTACGCATGAGGCCCGACGTAATTACGTCGGGTGCTCTATCTGGCGATGTAGCTACGTTGCCCTCGAGCGTAGCCACGCCACTCGAAGGACCTTGGCGCTTTCGGGGGTTTCGGCGTGGTCGCACCATTGGTTGGGCGTGGCCACGCTAGAATTAGGCCTGGTCACGCCAGACCTTAAAGTATTTGGGCTTCCAAAAAAGCTCGTTAAGGGTGTTCCGGGCCTCATGTGACCTACGAAGGATCAAATATGAGCATGTCATGATCCTCAGACCTCTATAGGGGACGAAAATGCGTCTCAAAAGTGCTTGAGAAGGTGAGTCATTGAGCACAAGGGTCCCTATCGTGAAATCCTCTGTTCATACCATAAACTTGGGCACAAACTTTTATGGGCCAATCTCGTCAACGATCTATGTCACGGGAACATATGTACCGGACAATACAACCCCGTACCACAAGAACGAACATCAATGCAGATGATAACATAGGTGATGTTGGTTTGACCACGATCGACTTGGAGCACGACTATGACAGTGTAGAACCTGACTACAGTGTCGTGTCACCCAATGAGCATGCTTTGCGTGTGCTGCATCAAAACTGGATGCCAACACCTACGTTAGAGTTTGTGACTAATGCCTGTTGCTACCTCCATCATCTCTGTCATTGGCATCAATAGCCCATCGATCCCATTTCATTAAATTTTAATCTCCTGGGCCATCCTCGGTACATTATACAATCCTTTTAAGACTAATGTTTTACGTCACATAACTTGCCAAAAAATTGAGAATATATTTTCATTGTCTTTTATAGCGACGTTTGAAATGATGGGACAACTGATATGTCTTCAAAAATTATTTTAATCATCTTCGAAAAATAAACATTTCAGATTCAAATTAAAATCACCTAATGCTCTGATTCAAAGAGGCTTATAGTCAAACTAACTGTCTCGAGAAGAAGAGCCCAATAATGTCAATGTTGATCTGAATGAGTTTGATCAAGCCCAAATCAAGTCATTTAAGCATAATTATAGGCTTTGGATGGGCAATTGAATGATAACATGGATGGAAAATATGATAAGTTTATAGTCAAATCGTGCATCTCATCAAGCTGAATCCAATGAATCCAGGATCACTCAATTATAAAATCATTACGACACTCAAATGCTCATAAAAAACCATATGATCAAGGGGATCACTCTAGACCGTTTGATGGAGTGGTTAAGATTCATATGTTATTTGTAAATTATGTAACTCACAAAATCTATGGATAAACCCCACTCAATTCATAAAAAAAAACTTGTTAACGAGACCTAACAAAGAAAGATGATGGAGCTCCAAGATCTTGAGCATTCCTGAGCTCCACCACCCCAAGTCAATGCTGACCAGCTGTTGTCGTCGGACCACCACTGCCTAGTCGCTGCAGTTGAGTCGCCACCAACCTTGGACCACCATCGCAGCTTCTTAACTATCGTCGACCCAGCCACCGCATTCGTCAGACTGCCGCTGCCTAGTCTTCATCGTCAAGTCGTCAACACCATTAGACCGCAGTTGCCGCTTCTCTGCCAACAGTAACCGATTGTCGCCAATGTCAAATCACCTCTATCTAACAACCGTCGATGAGCCACTGCCATTGTCTAACCACCGTCTCCACTTCTAGACCACCACAAGTCCGCCATATCACTGTTGCCACTTCTCGGCCATCGTCGTCTGGTCATTGCCACCAAAGATACTAGCAACATATTTTTCGACACACGACCCATACCATCGACTTTTCTTTACATCAGTCAGTTCAACATCACTTTCTCAATATTTTTTGACACTTCACTAGTGAAAGTCACTTATCACTTGTGCAATATTGCTTCCTGCTATTTAAGTGCCGGTAAGATTTTATATTTTACATCGACATAGTGGAATCATTTCAACTGGGTTAGACCCCGTGATTTTTTCACCTTTGAGTTTTTCATGCAAGAGCTCATGTTGTCCTATCTATTGATTTCTTTCATTTGTGTGTGTACCAATTCATTGTACAATATTAAAATGTTAATATATCACTACATCTCTATTTATCAATAATATAATTTAATTAATTGTATAATATCTATTTATCAATAATATAATTTAATTAAATAGATGATCTCTAATTTACATAATTATAAATATTCTTTATTCATTTGATGGGGTCTAGCCTTTGTCCAAATATATCTTTCATCCATTATTAATTAATGTGGTAAAGGCAATGCATTTTGCGATTCCAAAATGACATGACTTTCAACCAAATTATTTTCTATAGAGGAGTTAATAGTGGAAGTTAAACTAATCCTTGGAAGGGTTTTGAATCTTCTAGGAATAAATCTAACTTTTACATCTCCTTCAGTTGTTTGAATTATCTGATCAATATTTTGATTAACTATCGGCTTTGGAGGAACTGCCATAGTTAATGACCATTGATCTAGGAATATAATTTCATTCCATCTAATAGTTCTGTTTGTAGCAATGCTTGATGCTAACAAATTAGTTTCAATTATCATTATTTTTTTATAGGTTGAACATTTTTTTTTAATTTTTTTCTGTGTTATGGATTTATTTGCATAGTAACCAATTTTATCTCATTTATAACATTTAATTTCAGAGGTTTTCTTCAAATGAGAGGATTTTTCTTCTTTATATATTTTTTTTCTTTTGAATTTTTTTTTTTCAAAATTCTTTATTAAATTTTTTTTATTTTTATTTGAAGAAGATATATTTGATAGATTGCAAGCGAATTGCTCATAAAATTGTCCAAATTATTCTTTTTCTAAACTTCCTTCTTTTTTACGCTGGTGATTTAGTTTTATTTATATGAAATAATTCTAGAAATTTATTTAATTAATTTCTTTACCCTTTCAACGAAAAAGCTAGGGAATTCCTTCAATAAACTTATATTTCCAATGCGGATAATCCGCACAACAAGTTGCATTACTTGGCTAATAAACACAACTTTATAATAAGTGTTAAAGTTGGACATCTCAATTTTTATAAAAATGACTTTATTTTTTCACCATTATCTAAAACATTTACAATGGAATGTTCTAGTATAGTGCTTATAGGATTATATACATCTTTCCTATTAGGAAGATTAACATCTTCGAGTCTTCGAGTTTTGTTTGACTGTGAAACAATTATCCCACCATCATTTGAGGATTACTGTAAATCCACATGTAATCTTTTTGGCTATTAAGAAGCTGAATTTTTTCTTAATTGTGTCGCACTGGCATATATAATCATTCGATGAATGATTTCTTGTATTTGTGTTTATGTTTTCTCATCTATGTTCTACTTATCAATAATAAAATTGAATGAATTAGATGTACATATTAACTTATTTTATTTGATTGCAATAACGCTTATTTATAATTTACATGTTATCTTATTTAATTTTTATAAAATAATAAGATAATAATTTAAAATTTATCTATTTATTTTTTGCTTAGATTTATAACATTATTATTAATAACTTCATATGAAAGACTACAAAGCAAAAATGANGTCTCGCTCTGCCCGTAAAAAAATTTAACGCAGTTGCACTGAGCGAACAAAGAGGAGTAGGCATGGGGGCGGCGAAGTCAAAAAATTTAACGCCAAAACGTTGTCGTTGATTGGCAAGAGAAATGCTATTGTATGATATAAAAATTCATTCTCTAGAGGTGAAAAACCAGCTGGGTTGAGAAGAGAATATGTGCAGATTTAGAAGCATAGTTTTTAGAGAGAATGCAGAAGCAGCAAACAAATCCAGTAGGAAAATATCAAACAAAACCCTAAAGCATAAGTTGTGAGCTATAACGGTAAAGCATTAAACAGTTGGGGTTCATGGAATGCTTCTCGCCGTAGTGCTATGAAGTTCCTTGCAAATCAGAATCAAAGGGGGGCTACATTTGAATGCTGCAGATATCATTAGTTGAGGGTAGGATGGAGGCAAAAAATGTGTGATTCCATCCAGATGAATCTATGAGGAGATTGAGTTAGGCATTAGGTTGCATCTATTGGGAATTGAAAGTATTGGTATCAATAACCTCCCAATGGCATTTATCATGAATCCAAGCATTTCACAGAAGCATAATATTGGAGCCATCGCCAGTAGAATAAGTGTTTAGTATTATTTGGTGTAGTCTTGAGCTTCTTCCAAGAGAAGTTGCCTTGTCATTTGAGGTTTCAAAATGAGATGCATATCCCACAAACTCATTATCGACCAAGTTTGATGAGTTTTGTTTGACTGTGAAACAATTATCCCACAATCCTTTGAGTATTACTGTAAATCCATATGTAATCTTTTTTGCTATTAAAGAGCTGAATTTCTTCTTAATTGTGTCGTACTGGCATATATATGGGACCGTTTGGGGCAGCTTATAAGTGCGTGGGAGTTTTTGAAAACGCCGCGCTACCGTTTGAATCACGCGTTTTGCCCGCTTATCCAAAAATACGGTTCCATTTTTACACTAAATGCAGATCGCGGGTCGAACCTCGCGGGCCGCGTTTCAGAATAAGCAAGCTGCTTATCCTGAAACGTAAAAGCTATCCCAAACGCACAAATAATCATTCGATGAATGGTTTCTTGTATTTGTGTTTATGTTTTCCCATTTATGTTCTACTTATCAATAATAAAATTGAATGAATTAGATGTACATATTAACTTATTTTATTTGATTGCAATAAAGCTTATTTATAATTTACATGTTATCTTATTTAATTTTTATAAAATAATAAGATAATAATTTTAAATTTATCTATTTATTTTTTGCTTAGATTTATAACATTATTATTAATAACTTCATCTGAAAGTACAAAGCAAAAATGAGCCCTTAATTTTGATTAATAAATTTTTTTAATAAATATGATATTAATAAATAATGTTACGCCCATGATAGCTTGCCTTGCAACTCTTATTCTTAATTTTGATTAATAATTTTTTTAATAATAAGATATTTATTTTATATTAAATATTATCTAAGATTAAAAATGCTATAAAATATCTAAAAATATATATAAATATTTTTTAAAAAATATTTTTTAAAAAATATTTTAATTTATTTTAAAAAACAATAAATACATTGAAAAATATAAATTAAACATATTTTAAAAAAAAATTATCCCAAATAATCTTGAATGTAATAATTAGGAAATAGAAATCCTCCCATTAAACTGCTCCCTGCTCCCACTTTCGATCCCTTTTGATAAGCAAAGGCAGATGAAGTGATAGCTATGGAGCTCGACGGCGTTGGGCGGCTGCCCCGCCCGTCGGATCTTTCGCCGCCGCTGCTTCATTTTCTCAACGATCAGTTTAAGACGTCGGATGATCTCTCTAGATTCCCCAACGTCGAGTTGGAGATCCGGAGCCGGTGCTCCAATCTTGAGGCCGCACTGTCCGATCTTAGCCGCCGGCTTTCAGAATGCCTTACAGTCTACGCAGCACAATCTAACGATGTCGGTGGTCTCTTTGGAGTTAGAGAGGCTCTGGTCGATCTACGGTCTCGCCTGGGGGTTTCTTCTGGAGGTTGTTCNTCTGTCCGATCTTAGCCGGCGGCTTTCAGAATGCCTTACAGTCTACGCAGCACAGTCTAACGATGTCGTTGGTCTCTTTGGAGTTAGAGAGGCTCTGGTCGATCTACGGTCTCGCCTGGGGGTTTCTTCTGGAGGTTGTTCGTTTGCAAGCTGGAGAGATCGTCTTCTTTCTTTCTTTATCATTTTGCTGAATTTTAGGGATTTTTGATGCTGTAGAAGAAGAGGGAGGTGTGGAGATGCGGAGAGGCGAGCAGATATTGGGGGAGGAACTGCGGGCCCTCGCTAGAGAGGTGGCAAGGGTGGAGACAGTCCGGGCTTATGCAGGTGAATTTGCTTCGGTTGAATAGTTAGTCTTTTTATTTTATTTTATTATTATTCTTTTTTGCATTGTTCGGAAGTTGGGAGTGATAGGAAATCATGGGAAAATTTTTGGTTTTTTGATTGATTGGAAATTCGACAGCATATTTTTTTGTAAGTTAGGTTATTGGAGATTCATTTTTTTGATTATTTGTTTTCCTTAAATCCATAGTTACCTTCAAAATGTGCAGGATACATGATCACCGTGATGAAATAGTATTTTATCTTTGAGACATTACATTCTACGTTTTTGTTTCGTGGTTGTGTNTCATGATCACCGTGATGAAATAGTATTTTATCTTTGAGATATTACATTCTACATTTTTTTTCGTGGTTGTGCTGAAGTTAGCTATCCCTAGTTTCGGTTCCGTTTAGCACAACTTTATGATGCATGCTTCTATTTCCTTGACACCAGAAGCAGTTTTAGGTGGTGTTTGGTAGCCTATTCATAGGAGGATTTAACAACAGATTTAGCTTAAATCCAGCCAAAAATAAAAAAAAAACTGAATCTTAAATCCAACATTCCGTTAAACCGATTTTTCTCGCGTTCTGACTGATTTTCCCCGCGGTTTGTCTTCTTTATCACGCAAATCTCCGTGTCACAGGCAGATTGATGATGGGTAGCTTCAAAGCTTCCCTCCATCTAAATAGATTTGATAAATCTGGATTTACTAAATTCTATTTAACGTAAATCTATGATACAGCTAAACACCGCCTTAGGATTTTTGGAAAAAATAAAAAAAATTGGAAAAGTTCAGTTATATGATAGCTAAAAAGAGTCTTTCTTATAGCCGTAGTTTAGGTTGCTTTGCATAAAATCATTTTTATGTGTTTTGGCNCAAACACCGCCTTAGGATTTTTGGAAAAAACAAAAAAAATTGGAAAAGTTCAGTTATATGTTAGCTAAAAAGAGTCTTTCTTATAGCCGTAGTTTAGGTTGCTTTGCATAAAATCATTTTTATGTGTTTTGGCTTTTTTATCTACTTAGGGGCTGTTTGGTTGCTTATAAAAGAAATGGAAAGAAATGGAATGCAGTGTTTTTTGAATACTCAAGGATTGTTTGATTATGTATATTTGAAGTTTGATTGTCTTGAAGTAAATGCAAATGTATTTGTTTTCCTGTGTATTACTTATATATCATATATTTTAATTAAATTTACTTATTTAATATTTAAATACTCATTTGTTTATAAAATATAAGTAGATAAAAGTCCAAATATTATTGCCAAAGATAGAGAAACAGACACTAATAATTTTGCTAAGCGAGAGCTGTCTTCTATAACTACAAGGCCTTCTTGAGTGGGCACTTCCATTTTTTCCCATAGTTCTTCAGTGTCCCAAAATCCACATAGTAAATCAATCAATCGGTTCAACGCTAATAAATCTCATATGAACGTCTCGTCGAAAACATCTAACAAGAATCAAAGGCAAGTGGTAGCAGAATCAAAGCCTTCTCTCCCAGCACTGTAGGAATCATAAACTTTAGCTTTGTGACATGATGCAACAAGCAAATTTCACCCATAAAGCATTGAAGTACAACATAATCATGATCATAAAACAACAATACTATTTTGCTCTTTTCATACATGAGTGAGAATCTCATAAACTCATAAATCATTCAGAATGCATTCTACTCGAGCCTATAAAAAATCACTTCTAATTCATTACAAGAAAAAAAAAAAAACTCAGAAAACGCAATTCCTTCCTAAGGTCCATGAAACTATTGCTAACACAAGCAACTCCTCTCAGGAAATCAATTATATTCAAATTTCTGGCACTGAAAATTTTGGCATAATCTTATACATTTTCATTCCTACTTAACCAAAACAAGAAAACAAAAGAAATCCAAACCATTAGAAGCAAGATGCTGATCTATACCATTAGAGGCATAAAAAAAAAAAATAGTAGTCAGGAAGAATCCTCCACCTCTAATTGTTCCCTTAAGCCACTTTCAAAGCACTGTTGTGGTCACCCAATGGAAANCGCTGATCTATACCATTAGAGGCATAAAAAAAATTTTAGTAGTAAGGAAGAATCCTCCACCTCTAATTGTTCCCTTAAGCCACTTTCAAAGCACTGTTGTGGTCACCCAATGGAAAAACCAAAACCAGAGTCACTTGAGAAGCAAGGCCAGACAAAAATTTCATCACAAACAAATCCAGAAGGTTGTTATGCATTCTTCGGTTCAACAAATGACAGAGTAAGAAGCTTGTTACTTAAAGATGATGTGCAAATAGAGTGAAGGAGGTGGTAGGCATTCAAAGTTATGACTATTGCCCGAGCTTCATTGTTTACTTAGGGCAGCGACAGACAGAAACAATCGGCGGCCGTGTTTGAATCCATATGCTGTGAAGTTGCGAATCATTCTGCAGCTCCTTAGGTGGAGTCCTAACTAGGTCAACTAGGTTTGGATCAGGCGATGCTAAATTGTGTTTCCACGGCTCCACAAGTGCGGCTGCAGCTTTTCTCATCTCTAAAGTAATGAGCTCGGAGAGTTCATGTAAGATGGAAGNTGTGTTTGAATCCATATGCTGTGAAGTTGCAAATCATTCTGCAGCTCCATAGGTGGAGTCCTAACTAGGTCAACTAGGTTTGGATCAGGCGATGCTAAATTGTGTTTCCACAGCTCCACAAGTGCGGCTGCAGCTTTTCTCATCTCTAAAGTAATGAGCTCGGAGAGTTCATGTAAGATGGAAGGAGAATGCATGAGAGGTTGTGCTCGTTGTTTTCCATGTATTCCTTTCTCGCTCCATTTCAAATGAGCTTGGAATGCAATAAAAATACACTAGTCAGCGTATTAAAAATAATCTAAAATTTTACATTGATTTTGCTTTACACTCTAACCAAACACCTAAAATTTATAATACCTGCATTTAAAATGCTTTACACCCTAATTTCTTCAAAATAAACAGCTTTTAGTCATTTATTTATTTAATTAGTTAGTAGTTTGATAGAAAAATCTAAAACCTAGATAGATGGTTGGATTTTGGAGACTTAGTTTGCTAGTATAATTATAGAGTTGTGAATTTACTTGCATAGTTATATTTATTATCCAAATCTAATGGTTATANATTCAAAATAAACAGCTTTTAGTCATTTATTTATTTAATTATTTAGTAGTTTGATAGAAAAATCTAAAACCTAGATAGATGGTTGGATTTTGGAGACTTATTTTGCTAGTATAATTATAGAGTTGTGAATTTACTTGCATAGTTATATTTATTATCCAAATCTAATGGTTATANAATATGAGGATTTAACAACAGATTTAGCTTAAATCCAGCCAAAAATAAAAAAAAACTGAATCTTAAATCCAACATTCCGTTAAACCGATTTTTCTCGCGTTCTGACTGATTTTCCCCGNCTAGAATCTATATTGAGCCCCAAATTTGAACTGTAACACATCCGATTCAACAATAACAACCCCCAAGTAAAGGCAGATTCTTCATGCTAGATACGTGTTTTGAGAATAATCTCTTCTAAGGAAATGTTATGAGTAGGGGTATCATTCAATTTTGAAAGGGTTATTTGCATATGGACTGACCGCCTGAATCGGAAGCTTCTCTGGGAACTTCATCTTCTTCAACAATAGAATCTGAGAAACTACCTTATGAGCACTCTTTGGTGATATAGCGGAAGAAAAATGATGATGAAAGGACGTGCTTTCTTTTTATTAGTTGAGGTTGTATATGAAAAATCATTAGAATGTATGGAGAGCTAATTTTGAATAAAGCTTTTGTTCTCATCCACCTTTTGACCATAGTAGTAAAACCATTGTGTTCGATACTACTTTGTATGGCTTTGAATTTAATAAAGAAATGTG
>JXCR01061134.1:0-10151 GCA_002079205.1 Phalaenopsis hybrid cultivar
AATTTCTAATAGTGGGGTACCTCTTCTAGTTTTCTAAGACTAGTCAATAGGAAAGTCCTATGTTTAGACCTAGGCTACTAAAGAAGTTTTCTAGACCTCAACCAAAAGTGAGGTCAACAATGTCATATTTCAATGCAACTATGAGTGCTTTTATTTTATTACATGTCATACTTTCATAATATTTTTACTCTCTAACGGACAATTAAACAGAACAGTATTTGTGCAATTGACAGTACCCAAGTTGATGCCCGACTACCCAACCACGAGAAGGTTGCATACATCGGTCGGAGTAGTTTAACAACTCAGAATGTCATGATTATATGCGACTTCAACATGTGTTTTATTTTTTTGATGTCGGGCTGGGAAGGGAGTGCACATGACAGACAGATTTTCTCCTTTGCCATTAGGTTGATAGTGCAGCTGAGGAAAAGCGTACCCATAATTTGAAATTAAATATTTTAATATTTCTTATTGTAGTTGTACTTATCTTTGTACTTTTTTATTTCTCATAATGCTCACGAGAGTGTGAGATTTGTATGTCATCTTTTGTAACTAATCTGTGATGATTGTATGTTTCTGTACTTATTTTTGTACTATCAATAAGTTATTATGAATAAGCTGTCTCGAAGAGTTTTTTCAGACAACTAGCAGCTGTGGATTATTTATAACTCTAAGTCTGTTTAACACAGTTGTAGATTATTTTCATAATATGATAATCAGTAGATTATCAAAATAATTTGGCTTGTTGTTTATGACAGTTTATTTAGATCAGTTTATTATTGGTTAAATGACATTATTGCCCCTGTCTGATAAAACTATTTGGGACAGCTTATTCAAAATTGCTTATTGTTAGAACAGAATTATATAGTGCAGAAACATAAGATCATCACATATCAATTTTAATAAATTACATAAAGTTCTCACACCCTCATGAGTACCAGAATAAATAAAAAAAATACAAAGACAAGTACAACTATAATGATAAATATTAAAATATTTAATTTCAAACTCTGAGTACGCCTCTCCTCAGCTGAACTATCAACCACAAAAAATACTGAATTTCCATGACTGCTGACATGACTACTGGCAGCGCAATAATTTTGAATCTCAATAGCAACACTAGCCAACAACAACATCAACCCAACTACAACAACAGTCTCCAAACAACAACATTAGCCACCAATACAAACAACAACATAGTTATTTGATGAAAAATAAAATATAAATATATAAATACACAAATGATTTATGTGGTTCAGTTAATGACCTACATCCACATAAGGCAAAACACGAAAGTTCTATTAAGGAAATCTTTAAGATTACATAGGCAACCATTCGACTAGGCTAAAAAAAATAATGCATTTTCTTTTACTTGCAATTTACATTCGAGAAATATCCATGTTGCATAAGAACCGATTGATAAGAATTACTGCATTCCACTTCAGCACGAGAATCACTGCATTCTTTAAAGTGGCATGCTTAAATGTTTTACTGTTTGAATCCCAAATAAAGATGAAAATCCATAACGAAATATCACATATTAGGGACTGCTTTGAATCCTACAAACATGTGTAAAAGCTTTAAAATGGCATGTGTGAATACTGTTTTAATCCCAAATATCAAATTACTGTTTGAATCCCACATTACTGTAAATACTGTTTGAATCCAAATAACCAAATATCTGAAATTTGTAAGTTGTAAAGTGACATATATGTAAGATGTCCTTAATATTCACACCTTACATCAATTTTTACATTTATGCCACACAAATATTTTGAACTTTAGCGAGAATCATTCAAAGGCTTTCATTTTATATGTAAGTTATGCAACAAATGAAATCAATACTCAGAGCCAGTACCTCTAAGCAAACAACGCATGGCAAATATCTCATGAACTATAGCTAAAAACCAGATAAAATGCCTAATATCTAATGTCACAAAATAGATGGAAGTTGTATGGATCAGAAAGGAAAACAACGATCGTTTATTGCATAGATCTGAGCAAAGAAAGCATTCCAGGAATCACAATTAAGGAAATCGAATGGATTCCTGATGATCAGCAGAGAAAATAAGAAAGGAAGAAGGTTTGATCTCCTCTAGGGCGATGAACCAGAAAGGAAACCAGCGAGGGAGACGTCAAGGGATATCGAGGGCACATTCAAAATTCCTAGGGAAACGCAGATCTCTAATGCCGGACCCGGGGCTCGCACAGCGTCGAATCTCCTATTTGTTTTATCGGACGCAGACGAATTGCGATGGGAAAATGCTGAACCAAATGCCCTTATCAAACAGGAAGGCGACGTTCTCATAACGCCGCCGCTCCCAATAAGCACCTCCAAACGGGCCCTAAGTCATAACCAGAGAACTGTAAGAAAAACTTTTAGTTACACAGGTAAAATTCTAAATTCTTTGATAGGAAATGAAATGTGAACCTAATTTTGAAGAGTGAGCATTATTTTGAACAGTACCCTATCGTACAGCGTTTATATATTTTTTTTTTATAGTCCTCCATTTCATGGAGTTCTTATTCTGTGCAGACACCGCACGCAACTATGCGTGTGGTGCCAATGGAAAGATGACACCTGGATTAGTGGGTCTCAGAATTTAAAAAATTAAATTGAGGCATGTTTACGGCGCAACCCGGCCCGAATCCGGTCCGAAACAAGTAAAAGTTAACAGCGCGTCTGAAAGAAAGTTTATTTCATCGGAAAACCAAACGACGCCCGAGGGAGGAGAGCACGGAGCAATTTCATTCGATCTTCATTATATCTTTTAGGGTTTTTGAATAAGATAAACTCAGGGTTTTAGAATTATTGTCGGAAACCGAAGAGAGCCCAGTGATAATGAAAACGGAAGAACCCTTGATAATAGAAACTGAAGAGGAATCGACAATGCAGGCCGAGAAACCCAAGAAAAAGGAAGGGAAAGAGCGAAAAAAGAAGGAAATCTAAGAGGGTTCATCCAGGTAATTTTTATTTTGGTGTTTTTGAGTTGTACACATGTGCACACAATATTACCTTAAAAAATCAACAGTAAACCGCAATAAAACTTGTTATTTAATTATCATATAAAACCAATCACTATTTAACAATACCTTAAGTCTTATCTGAGTATTACAGAAATAATGTTATAATAATAATATAATACAACGAAGAACTTACCAGAACATAACCTTAATTCTACACCAGAATATAACCTTAATAATATTAATATCTGAATACAACGGAAAAACTTCTATAATATAACCTAAGTACTAAACCTGAGTAACACTAGAATATAACCTTAGCCTAAATAATATTACCTAGGTATTACAGAGATAATACTATAATAATAACATAATACAATGGAAAAACTACTAGAATATAATATTAATACTACATCGGAATATAACCTTGATAATATTACCTGTATACAACGAAAAAACTTCTACAATATAACCTAAATACAAAAAATACAACAGCAATACAACCATAATATAAACAAAATACTACAATGTTAGAATACAACGTAAGTATTACTATGATATAACCTAAATAATATTATACGAGATCACATAATATTGCTTAAATATTACTATAGTATTCCCGTAATAAAACATTTCTACATAACTTCTTATTTTTTTGCACTATTTTGGTTGATGTAGGTTTGTGAACCCAAGGTCCATTAGTTCTAGATGTCGACCATCTGTAGTTAGAGATGCACTTGATAAGGTCAGGTCTGCTGTATCTGACGAGATGAGCAATGAGCTGAAAACCTTAAATGTTGATCAGTTCTCTGCACTTCCACTTTATCCCCAAGACAATGTGGTCACACTTCAAATATTGCAATGTTGGATACATGAAAAAATGGTTTTCAGACTGGGAGGGAAAGATCTGAGGATTAATCCTGATGAAGTTGCCCTTTTGATTGGCATGACAAATAGAGGAGAAGTTCCAAAGTGGAAGAAAGTTTCATCCTGTGACGTTGATGCCCGTTAAATGAAGGCTGATTTGTTGAACTTTGGAACTGTGGAGTCTTCTGCCCCTTTTAATCAATTGTATATAAAATATTTGTTATCAAATTTATTTTTTCCGTCTAGTAATTTCAGTGTATCCAAAGAATTTTACATCTTTGGAGAGAATGTAGATATATTTGCTTCATATAATTAGCCCGCTGCGCTATGTGAATATCTTATTGAGCAAATAAATGTTGTTGCCATCAAAATAAGGCGGAACCGACATCTGGGATATATAAATGGTTTTCTTTTTTTGTTAACGGTAAGTATATCGTATTAAAGCCAAACACTATTAATTTCGTTGTGTAAAGCTGAATATGCCTTTTTTCACACAGTTATGGTTTTATGAGCACACTTCTTTGATTACTTCTGTGAATCCTGAGGCTAGACCTCGAATGTTGAGGTGGCCAACAACTATAAGCTTGAGCTCATCCCAACTTGATATAGTTTTTAAGATGCTGACTCCGGATCAGGCAAGTTACATATATCTTTCATTTTCAATTAAATTATTATGTTGTTTTGAAACTATTAATGATCAAAACGTTTCTTTTTGAAATTACTTGCAGGTTCATGATAATTTTTTGGATCTGAAAGAGGATGAGCTCAAACTGTTATCCAATCCAGATGAAAGATTACCAGGTCCAGTTCCTGTGACGCAAGTCCAAGGCAGACCAAAGGCACCTGTATCATTTGATATGGGACCAGTTGATTCAGGGGACATCGCCCCTGAGCCATTATATACCACAATAAATAAAAGCATGAAATCAATAGTCGAGCTGCTTAAAGGCCAAGAAAAATGGTTCACTGAATTTCAGGGAACCTTGAATACAATAATTATTGGAGTGTCGAGTTTGCAGGGGCAAATGTCGGTGCTGCAACATAAGTTTGATAAATTTTAAAATATTTCAACTAATAAAGGCGAAGATATCGGAGTAGATGATCCCCAACCAGCCTCCCCACGTGGGTGGAGTCCTCATAATTTTGTTACCCATCATTCAGCTTCTGTTGATGTTACCCAGCATACAACTTCTGTTGGAGAAGAGGGAATCCAGCCGTCTTCTGTTGTGGAAGAAGGAACCCCTATTGAAGGAGATAAAATTGAACAGTATGTTGCTAGCTTAATACAGAGGGTTAAGGGTAGACGAAGCAGAAGAAAGAAGACAGTGAGTTCACCTTTCACTGCCTTTGAATTGAAGAGACAAAAAACAACAGGTGAAGTCGATGAGGCGATGATACCCGAGGAAAATGCTGTTGTACATACCACCACCATAGTAGAAGAACAACAGATTACTGAAGAACCAATAATAGACCTTGTAGCAGAGATGGGTCTTCAAATAATTGTATTTCTTGTGTACATACGAACCTTAATGTAGAGGGACAACATAAAATTGAAGATGAAGATGTAGAAGGATCACCTGTCCTAGCACTAACAACTCAAGGAGATCAACCAGATGTTGTTAATGTGTTATTCAGAATTTGTTTTCTATATATTGTTTTATATCATCTAAATTACTTGTGTATTTCAAATGAGCAGGTGATGTGACATAATTTTTTTTTCTTGTAGCCTATTCTAGCTGTCCCCCAGATCGATTATCCCGGCAGATCTATGGTATCAGCTGAAACACAGACGGTGATCGATCAAGTCATGGAGAAATACATCAATGAGCGAGTGAATCTGTGTATTTTAAAATGAACCTCTTTTGTGATTAAGTGAATGAAGACAACTTCTTTATTATATTTGTAATTTGTATTATTATGCAGGAGTGATATTATGTTGCACTTGAAAGACATTTTTATAGATCCTCGGGCAATGATAGTTATTGTGCAATGACATGATTGCAAATGACCATCTCGACGCTCAAGCGATGATTTTGAACAATAAGAGGAATGCAAATTCATCTCCTTTTAGGTCTTACCTTTATGTATCACCACTATACTGGGTAAGACCGCATCTAAATATCTAAACGCTCATATTTAATTATATTAAGAATTTTAACAACAATATGAATGTGTTAACACTTTGTTTTATTATACAGGCGTATCATAAAATGGGTAACCCCACATCATTTTTGGGTCATATCACCAAAGAAGCAGTTCAGAAAGCTGTTATCATTATGATTCCTGTTTTGAATAACCAACATTTGGTTTTATTGGTCGCTGATTTGAGTGAGGGGAAGTGGAAAATGTATGACTCATTACCCAACCAGATGCACAAAGGCGTGTGCAATGACGTTATAAGTTACTCTCAATTATTAAAAATATTATTTCTACAAATTTCACCAGTTTAGTACATTCACTGATCACTATTTTACTGTGTAGATCACTCGTTTTGGCATTGATGTCGAAGCTTCTTTTAGGGCTAAACCAACAATGTTGATTGTGGAATGTTTGTCTGTAAATTTATGTAAAAATTAGTGCAAAGCTATAGACATGACTGGCGTGAAGATATGAGCTGGCAGACAGAAATGTCAAAATTTAGGGCAGAACTTGCTCAAGATATTTGTTTGTGGGTACAAAACCGTAATCAGTAGACTTATTTCTTTGTTAATATTGTTATTATTGTATTTTAATCGTTATATTATTCTCGGATTATTGTCGTTTTATTTTAGTATTCCTGAATGAGTAGTTGCAATCATCGTTGTAGTATTATTGTCGTTTTATTGTAGTATTCATGAATGATTAGTTGCAATGATCGCTGTAGTATTATTCTCATTTTATTGTAGTATTATTGTCGTTTTATTGTAGTATTTATGTATTATTAGTTGCAATAATCGTTACAGTATTCTTACAATAATAGTTGTAGTATTATTGTCGTTTTATTGTAGTATTTATGTAATGATTAGTTGCAATAATCGCTGTAGTATTCTTGCAATAATCGTTGTAGTATTATTGTCGTTTTATTTTGGTTGTATTGTGGTAGTTCTTTGGTTGTATTGCGTTATATTATCCTCGGTACAAGCTTGATACGACCGCGGACTAGCGAATCCAACAAATGAATATTCCAATAAAACCGTGATATATTCCTCCGCCAGCGCGCGTATATATTTTGGTTGTATTGCGGTAATACTTCGGCAATATTTTGATATTATTCAGCGCAAATCAGAGATAAAATTAAGTTAAATTCCCAAAATATTTTAAATCGCATGGATCTTATTCAAATGTCATTTAATCATTCGTAGATGCTATGTAGTAGTCGTATTATTTATTTTTCCTCGGCACAAGCTTGATACAACTGCGGACTGGCGAATCAAACAAAGGAATATTCCAATAAAATCGTGATATATTCCTCCGCCAGCGCGCGTATATATTTTGGTTGTATTGCGGTAATACTTCGACAATATTTTGATATTATTCAGCGCAAATCAGAGATAAAATTAAGTTAAATTCCCAAAATATTTTAAATCGCATGGATCTTATTCAAATGTCATTTAATCATTCGTAGATGCTATGTAGTAGTCGTATTATTTATTTATCCTCAGTACAAGCTTGATAGAACCGCGGACTGGCGAATCAAACAAAGGAATATTCCAATAAAACCGTGATATATTCCTCCGCCAGCGCGCGTATATATCTTGGTTGTATTGCGGTAATACTTCGACAATATTTTGGTATTATTCAGCGCAAATCAGAGATAAAATTAAGTTAAATTCCCAATATATTTTAAATCGCACGGATCTTATTCAAATGTTATTTAATCATTCGTAGATGTTATGTAGTAGTCATATTATTTATTTATCCTCGGTACAAGCTTGATACAACTACAGACTGGCGAATCCAACAAAGGAATATTCTAATAAAATTGTGATATATTCCTCCGCCAGCGCGCACATATATTTTGGTTGTATTGTGATAATACTTCGGCAATATTTTGGTATTATTCAGTGCAAATCAGAGATAAAATTAAGTTAAATTTCCAAAATATTTTAAATCCCATGGATCTTATTCAAATGTCATTTAATCGTTCGTATATGCTATGTAATAGTCGTATTATTTATTTATCCTCGGTACAAGCTTGATACAACTGCGGACTAACGAATCTAACAAATGAATATTCCAATAAAACCGTGATATATTCCTCCGCCAGGGCGCATATATATTTTGGTTGTATTGCGGTAATACTTCGGCAATATTTTGGTATTATTCAGCGCAAATCAGAGATAATTAAGTTAAATTCTCAAAATATTTTAAATTTCATGGATCTTATTCAAATGTCATTTAATCATTCGTAGTCCGTAGATGCTTTGTAGTAGCTGTATTATTTATTTATCCTCGGAACAAGCTTGATACAACTGCGGACTGGCAAATCCAACAAATGAATATTCCAATAAAACCGTGATATATTCCTCCGCTAGCGTGCGTATACATTTTGGTTGCATTGCGGTAATACTTCGGTAAGTAAATTCCCAAAATATTATAAATCTCATGGATCTTATTCAAATGTCATTTAATCATTCGTAGATGATATGTAGTAGTCATATTATTTATTTATCCTCGGTACAAGCTTGATACAACCGCGAACTGGCGAATCCAACAAAAGAATATTCCAATAAAACGGTGATATATTCCTCCGCCAGTGCGCGTATATATTTTGGTTGTATTGCAGTAATACTTCGGCAATATTTTGGTATTATTCAGCGCAAATCAGAGATAAAATTAAGTTAAATTCTCAAAATATTTTAAATCCCATGGATCTTATTCGTAGTAGATGCTACGTAGTAGTCGTATTACTTATTTATCCTCTGAAAAAGCAAGAAACAATATTATGGTACTACTTCAGGAATATTTGGGTATTATTCAACACAAACGACATTATGCTCTGCAACATATACATTAATTCTAAAATTACAAACAATAGATCGTTTCAATTACTTGATATTTCACACATCATCATCTAGGTCCATCAATAAGCTCGTATATGTGTCTGTGGGCAGTGATGCAGACAATTCCTGCTGATTTCAAGAAATCACATGTGAATATAAGTACATATGTCAATTCGGAATTAGATCACACAACATAAAACACTTCGAACTTTAAGTTATGTACCTGACTATACTGATATGACATTGAAAATTGACTTGGATATGATGGGTGAAATGTTTCTTGACTTGAAACAACTTCTTTATCCTTTCTTGTTAAAGAACGTGTCATGTTAGTGAGTTGTAATTCAGCGTACATCCAAAACAATAGAAGAATATAACCTAACTAACACTTTGTTTATTTTTCAATCTTACTTTTTGATCAGTTATTCTTCTCCCAAAAGCCTTTTAATCTAGCATTAGAAACTCCTTTTGGCCGCATCTTCATTGGGACCTTCAAATTGTGTGGTTTATTCAATGTCTTTTTCTTCTTTGACATTGTCATTTCCTTAGGTTATTTCCCATTCAATATGACTTCAGATTCGAGTGTTAGTTTCCTTAATGTTTCCAGCACGTTTTTTTCAGCAAGTTCATTACCTTGAGCTAATATGCTGATCCGATATGCAAATTTATGAACGTGCGTTCGATATATGAGACAACTCGAACAAGTTGCTGAAGTTTGCGAATCTTTCAAATGTTTATAACCATAATTGTTATATATATCCCTCTTTGCATGAACCGACCACCGCAGTAAAATATATTTATCAGGGATCTTTATTATATTCTCATGGTTAAGCACTCTTAGAGTGTTTGTACATAATATCCCCATAATTTCAAATTTTTTACAGCTGCATGTAATTTCAGAATTACCTTTATCGACCTTAAAAACCCACGGTCTGACTGTGTGCTCGTTATCTAAGCTTCTAACATAAAATTCTGAATTCGAAGTGGCTGAGCACTCCACAACAAGACCATACATACCATGTAACAACTCTGCTTCAAACATTGAATATAGCTTCCTCGTATAAACTAAAGCTCCTTGCCTCAACACAGGACTACTTTTTACAGCAGGAACAATTGCAGACTGCTCAGATTTAAAATCTTCATCCCTCTCATTCCTTCTCCAAGCTTTCATGACATTTTCAAGACCCAAGAAACTCTTAGTGAGGGTGCTTGTTGGCTTAGAGGCATTATGACAAATGTTATTCGTCGACTCACTCATTTGTGTTGAAAGGATCCCCATCCCAAATATTTCCTTATTGAAAGTTGTTGACCACTTATGCCTGATATTGTACAAGCTAA
>JXCR01061135.1:0-10581 GCA_002079205.1 Phalaenopsis hybrid cultivar
AACAATTTAGTGTTTTTTTATCTAAGGGCATATGAGTTTTTTATTATATATTATTATTTAGTGTAAATAGACCCTAATAGATGGGTTGGGAGGGCTTGAGATTGTTCTTGTGAATCTTAGGTTTTGGGCTAGGGAGAGACTTCCTATCTCTAGAATTGTAGGATTTGGGAGATATCGCCTACCTCTGAAATAGTAGTTGCTTATCTTATGTATTCATGCGGAGTATTATGGTTTTTTGAACGAAACAATTTGCTTTGCCCTAATCTCTATGGAAATTTTTGTCGATTTTGGTGGTCATATTGTATCAAGTGGTATTAGAGCCCTCGATACCTGAGATATCAATGACTAGATTGCTCGATACAAGAGTTTGCTGCCATCAGCACTGAACCTCGCGATACCGTTGTTATTAGAGCTTGTGGAGATTGCAACGACAACTTTGTGGCTTACACAGACCCATAACCTCCATCTTTCGCCTGCTGTTGCTTTCGATAATCACGATCAGAGCTAGTTGGGTAAGCATCGATATGATTGCGACCTAGAGAGGTGCGAAACCACATCTTTGGCCTCCTCTTGCTTCGTTTTGAAGATTGCAACATACAAAGACCTGAATATCGCGCGATTGCTAGGAAGGTGATTCGAAATTTTTTCTCTTGTGAAGGCCAACTAGTTAAATTTGCTGGGATGCATCGTTATTCGAGCCTATTCTTTGACAAGTTGTGCATGAAGATTGTTGCTTGATCTAACCATCGGAAAGTCCCAATTTAAGCCAGCTGAGTGTGATGAGCACGACATATGGGCTTTGAAATCAACAAGTAGTAATACTCGTCGTAATTCAAGTTCTTCCATAAATGTCATTTACAAACACTAAGCTATACATTTTGAAAAACTATCATGATTGTCTCGGCTAATCCTTAGTTCATGTTAGATATGAATGGTAGATGAAATAAGTTAAAACAAATTGACTTGGCTAAATTCTGACAAAACCATAACCATGTTTTCCTTGATTTTGATTCAACGAATGCAAGAAGCGAGGTGAAAATGTCATTATTACCTTCCAAAGACTTTTAAGATAGAAGCACATCTAGATGTTTAGCTTTTTATTAGCAAGCATCCATCCTAACTTAATTTCTACAGCTTGTTAGGAATCCGACAATGCAATATCAAAAACTCACAAAAAATCTCTTGAACGTAAATCATGTAGAGTTTCATGCATATGTACCAAATCGGATATAGAGTGGAGTGTTTCTTGTCGATGGATGGGCGATTTACGTCCATATAGGGTCAATTTTCGTTCATAGAGCGCAAATTTATGCCCCTGGAAGTAATAATGAAGAAATTGGTTGAGTTTCTTGCAAACCCATAGTGGAAGGAGTGATTTGACAACCGAACATTTTGAATGAGCGTAAGCAAGCATAATGAGACGGCGTGTGATTCAAGGATGGAGAAGACCAATTCGAATGATTTCAGCCTGGAACATAGAACCACGATGGGCTGCATTCAATTGCGCCAAAGCTTTTTGATGCAGCAGCCTTTCGGGCGGAAGGCAATGCTGGAATCTTTGGAGACAGGCGTGCTAACTGTCAGGAGAGCCAAACTTATGGAAGGAGGGAAATAAATGTGGGTGGCAGAATGGAAGCCAACCTTCGCTTCATGGGAGGAATGAGGTTTGATCAAGAGAATTGTTGATGTTACTCACACATAAGAAAGTTGGAGATGCCAATCTTCGAGCGGGACGACACATGGGCGAGTGTGTTGGGTGGGGCAATATTTGTGATAAATGGACTAAATAGGGAGGCGAAGCTCATGGCGATAAGGTTATGCTTTGAGGGGAAAACTCTGGCATGATTTCAGTGGAGGGAGTTTAGGTACCCGATTTGCATTTGGGAAGAATTTAATTATTGTTTGTTAGAACGATTCCAAACCATTCGAGAAGAAGACTTGTACGAGCAATTATTTGCATCAACTCAGGAAGGGACTGTCATGGAGTAGAGGGATAGATTTGAGCTATTGTCGGGTTTGTTAGGAGAGATTTCTGAAGCAGTGTTGGCAAAAAAATTTCATTGATGGCGCAACACTCCGACTATATAGAGAACGAAGATTTGGGGAGACGATAAAGCCCAGATGGTGGAGGATAGGATCCAAATAGAGAAGGTCAAAAGGAGCAACACCATGAGAGAATTAAAGAAGAGTATCTTGATGACCATGACAACGAGGCCTGTACGATGCCATTTCAGGAGGGAGGCGCCGAAGGAGTCAAATTTGGGGGACCGTTCAATGGTCAACTTCAAGCACCTTGCAGGGACAAAGATTAAACAAGCTGACATACTATGTATTCTACGTGATGAAAAGTTTGTTTCGTGACATGTTTGCGAGGATCGGACATTACATGTTCTCATAGTGTGCGACGAGGAAGCAGGTGAGCTTGATGCAACAAAAATTTCCTTTTATCGATCTTGAGGTTGATGTGCTTTTTGTGGAGGTGAGTATTGCTATGCTGGCTTAGCCTATGGGTAATTTAATTTTTTATTGACCTAAGGGCATTTGAGTCTTTTATTATTTTTTATTTTTTATTATAGATAGACCCTATACGTACATGGTTGGGGGTCTTGAGATTTTTGTTGCTAGTATTTCTTTAGTTGAAAATGAGTTCAAGTCAGTGTCCTAAAACCTACATTATGAGACGGTATTGTGGCTATGCTGGCTTAGCCTATGAACAAAATTATTTCTTTAGTTGAAAATTAGTTTTTGTCTGTGTACTTTGAAGTATTGGTTTTGCATAAGTTTGCAAGCTCTCTCTCAAAGTTACAAATTATTTCAAACTTAAAACTTTTTGTTGTGCATCATACTTGTTTCACTACTTTGTTGCCATCGCATCATGGAAATTTCTTTGTCCTCGTTCCCTTCTTTGTTTTCATCCTTGTGCCAGTGTCCTGCTACTAGCGGCACTATTAATTGTCTTGAGGTGCTCTAGATTGATTTCTTCCGGGATCAGGTGCTCGAATGAATGAGTTATGTTACAGTTAGCATTTGGCAATTGTTATGGCCGATCATAGACGCAGTGAGGATGGATAATGACTACTTGTCCTATTAAGATTACTACTATTTCATACACACGTCACACATGCGTGCACACATCACACACAAAGTAAGAGAAGAGAATAAGAACAAAGGTTCTATTAAAAATGAAAATGCAAATCATATTTTGGTCTTAGATATACTAATGGAGCATAATATTTTTTAAAAACTTGTGTTTAAATTTTCTGATTTGGGCAGCAACTACTTTCGATCATACAAAAAGGTTGTAGCATGTGGATTAGATGTTGTTATAAATAGGGGATTTGCATAAAAGCTTGAAATGAGATAACAAATCTCAAAAAATATTGGAATCATTGTCGCACTGCAAAATTTTGGCAGAAATTTCTATTTGAATGCTTGCAATTATCATTTTCAAAATTTTTAGAAAATGGGCATCGAATTTTGTTTTGACTGTATATGTTGTTAATGTATAAGCTGGATGAACAGCATGTTTTATTTCAAGTGAAATTTAAGTTCCTTTTTAATATTATATGTTAGTAGACTATTTTCGTGTAATGGTAATTATCATTCTTTGATTTGCCTGCTCATCTAGTTGTGCATATCAATTATTGGTATATGTTGACAGCTCAAGGATGGCTGGACTTGTACAGTTTTTATTGAAAACAAATGCAGCAAAATATCTAATTGAGGATTATGCTGCTTGTCTTGAGGCACGTTTTGATGAGTCCGTTGTTGTTGAGAATACAAAAGATGACCCTGGTGTTCTCATAATGCAGGTTTTAGGATTTTTTTTTTTTTTTTGTATTTTGCAAAATAATTCTAGCGAACTTGTGATGCTTGATTTGTTATTGGCAGCTTCTAATTGATAATATTAGAAAACGTGCTCCAAATCTTACACATTTGCTTCTCAAGTTTGATGTAAATGGTCCAGTGGAAAAGACTTTGTTACAGCCAAAATATCATTTCAGGTTTGAAACTCTTTCGTGTTGGCTTGTATATTTTGGTTCATATTTTATATTATTGTGTAGTTATTAAGAGGCAATAAGCTGGCAATATTTTCAGTTGTTTGAAAGTTATTCTTGATAATTTGGAGAAGCTTTTGAAGCCTGAAATAAACGCTCCACTGCATGAGTTTGGTTTTCAGGTTTGGTAACTAATCTTGTTTGGTAGTTGATCTTGCTGTGCGAATTTGAAGTCCTTGTTTTAATATGGTTGTTTTTTTGCTACTATGTTGCTTGCAGCTCTTTTATGAATTATGTCTGGATCCTCTTACTTCTGGTCCCATAGTGGATTTATTGAGTAATAAGAAGTACCAATTCTTTTCGAAGGTTTTGCTTTCCAGCACATCAATTTTTTTATTTTTGCTCATATATTTAGCTTATCTTTTTAAATTTTGCTTCATGTAATTTTAGCACTTGGAATCTATTGGTGTTGCCCCGCTACCAAAAAGGACAAGCAATCAATCTCTCCGCATCAGTACACTACATCAGGTATAATGCGTAGAATTTTTGTTTGCAAAAGAAAATTGATTTACATATTCTTGAACTGTGCTGTTTTGGTTCACTCAATGAAAAGCCTTTACATTTAGCTCGTAAACATAAGGATATCCTGAGTATTGTAGCTGCTTCTTCAGTAATCTTTAACTGTTTATGTTTATATCATCACACCCTAATTGGCCCCCCTTAATGTTAAGCTATAGTTCGACAGAGACAAACAATTCAGTTATATTAAATTCTCACCAACACTCGTTTTGACTTACAGTATCAGGATACAATGAGTGATGAAATAGTCTAACTAATTAACTCTACATATATTTCATTTCGTTAATTTTTACATACACTTGGAAGCATGAAAAATCATATAATTAAAACATATAAACTATTCATAGATGCTAAATTCAACATAAATAAAATATGTACTCAAAAGACTGCACATGCTTCCAAAATTATAATTGCAAAAGTTGTAAAAGTCTCGCCTTGGTGCACCTTACCCATTTTTAAATGTAATCAACGTAGAGTGGGCAACAATGAGCTCAATAAAATCAAAATAAGATTTTATATACGGAAAAGAAACATTGTGCATGTTTGTAGGTAACTGTACATATCCCCACACAATTCATAACAAGTTAGAACTGTACCACACATGAAAAATAAAATCATTTTGTGTAGAAAATCGTGACATGCTTTATAAAGCATGTCTTTTCATTCGTGTGTAGTCATAAGTATGTTCATAATAACCAATTCATTATAGAAATGTATTCATAACAATATCATCATTGGCATATGATCATAGCATCATGGCAATGTCACCTGCGATGACTGAAATTGTATAGCACATGTAAAAGAAAAGCATGTAGTATAGAAAATTATGATAGCTTTATAAAATATGTATGTCCTTTCATTTATGCATGGTCATAAGCATGTATTCATAATCATAACAAAGTCATGATAGCCATATGATCATAACATCATTGTAATGTCACCTGTGCAATTTATAGGCCTCAAGGCCCTCAGTTATTTTCATATCTTGCTTTATCATGGGCCATCACACTACCCAAAATGCTATATTAACCATGTATAAAGGGGCGACACTCCCAACATACATCTATGAAATTCTCGTTTGACACCAATGGTGCCTTACATTCTGTCATCCTCTGATCCCAACGAGTTCGATTGTTCCGTTATCACCTTAATACCAGAAGTTGAGAATCACGCATCCCTTTCATTTGTACTGACAAGTAGTTATTTAATAGTCCACCTATAACATTATTTATGACATTTCATAAAGTATAATTCTTGTATTTTACATTCATTAGACATTTCATATATAATAGACATGTATCGTAGCATTCAAATTTCTATAAGAGATTATTTCATATGCATATTCATATGTGTCATAACACGGTAAAGCCTCCTGTTGTAAAATAAATTAATTTACATTCATACATTCATGCAGTCATTCATTCATAATAGGTATTCATCAATATTATGAAAAAAATTCTAAATGCATCTATGTCTAATATAAATTGGCATGAAATTCTATAGAGAATTATTTTTTTTAAGTTAGCACAAGATTATTTCACCTTATTAGACAAAACATCCCTATGACAAGTTCCGAGGCGCTTGTCTCGAGCTTACCACATTAGGTTAATTCAAGGTTATTGAAGTGGAATATATGAGTTTCTCTTCAATAGCCCTGTAATAACCCATAATTAATCTCCGCGGTTTCACTTTAATAACCACAAAATAACCTCCGCGATGTAGCACACGTGTCGGCGTATTATTGAAGTGGAATATATGAGTTTCTTATCAATAGCCCCGTAATAACCCATAATTAATCTCTGCGGTTCCACTTCAATAACTCCAAAATAACCTGCGCGATGTAGCACACATGTCAGTGTATTTTTGGAGTCCGCACGTAGAGCTACGTCCGGAGTCCGTACAGAAAATTTTTTCCTTATTTTGATGCATTGATCATGTTCTTGGCATTTCTATATTCCCCAAGTCAAGTCTATTGATTAATATGCTTGATATTTTCATGTATGCCTTTATTTATTTTTATTTTGTATATGGTCTGAAGAAACAATCATACGGACCTTTACACTATGTAAAGTGCATGAGAGATTCGTGCATCATGACCTCATTATAATAACTTGGTTGGTTGCAAAATATAAGTTGGCATGCTTAAGTTAACATATTGTTAAAAATTGTGTGTCATCATTTGAGATAAACTTTGAGACATTCAGCAGTTCTCACCTTGATGAGGGAATCACAGAGAGGATTGTATCTTCAAAGTAGAAAATTCCTAGTTTAACAGCACCCACCATGTTCTTCCAGGTTATGATTTGAATGTGTTTGTAATATCTAATATATTCTTTTGATATTGCTGCAAATAATTATCGATTTTTATGTATTGATAACTAATCAGTTGGTTAATGCCAAAATTTATAGTTCACGACATGTGTAAGTTGTTTGTACCATCTATTTTGATAACCACGTTTTTTACCTTACTACATTCTGTCTTTTGCAGAGGGGATGGTTGTTAAAGCTGCTAGCTTTGGAATTGCACTCAGCTGATATGGCTGAATCCTCGCATAGAGAGACTTGCATGGCTATTATATCCCAAACTTTCGGTCAATGTGCTGATGTGGACTACTCCGAACCATATTCATCCCAAACTATTGAGACACATGCTTCTGGTTTTTCGCCTGAGACCAAAAAAATGACGGTAAATATGTTTGATAAATTCCTAGATTATTTCTTCTTTATATAATTTTTTGAAGAATTCAATTGGTTTGGTTAAAAGATTTATTAGAAAACGGGGATCAGCGAAGAAAGTTTCTTGTACATTCTTGTTTCATTTTATTTTATTTTAGACCACCAAGTTTTCAACTTTCTTCTGGCATTAGATTCCGTATTTATGTGTAAATTTTTTACTTGGTTGATGAGTGTTGATGTAAAGCTATTTAATATGTATTATTAAGGTTTTAATTTGTTGGTTTGGGGGTTAACTTGATATTTTTAGGTCAGGAAACCCAAGCTTGATTTTTGGTTCCCTCTTTCTTTTTCTCAACATGTTTTAGTTATGCGGGGGTCCCTTATTGCTCAATACCAAGTAGGGCGAGGCAATCATGGCATCGTGCGGGATGGCCAAGCCTAATCCAATTTCTCGATAGATGTAATAAATGAAATTTGAAATAAAGAAATAAATAAAATGAAATAGGTGTCGGTTAGGAAGGACACACCTCTTCAAAAGGATTAAATCACTCACTTCTACCCCACATTTGACCATTTAACTCATAAAAAATGAGAGTATCGTCAGTGAATAAATGTGGAGAAATAAGAAGAAGAGGAAGGAATGAGGAGACCATCGCGCGAGGGAACCTACTGGTAGGGATGCTGGCTGTGGGTTTGCTTGAGATTGACGCGTCATACAGTTCAAGCGGCCATTGCCGCTTGTGTGGGGAAGAAACTAACTGCTCGTGTAAAGAAGAAAAAACTGAGATTGATGCCCTATTATGCTGGAAGTAGGGCTGTCAAAACGGCTCGTTGTTCGCGAACAGCTCGTGTTCGGCTCGTTAATTTCGCTCGATAAGTTAACGAGCCGAACACGAACTAAGATGTGTTCGTTCGTGTTTGGCTATTTTTGGCTCGAAATACTACTCATCAAGTTTATATATATATATATATGTGTGTGTGTGTGTGTGTTTGTGTGTGTTTGTGTGTGTGTGTGTGTCTATATTAAGTAGTATTTTAAAAAAATCTAGTTGACTACAAGGCTATAAAGATTTATAACCAATTAAAATATTGATTAAGAAAATAGAATAAAAATTATTAATTTAGATTCAAATGATGTTTAATATAAATAATAATTTTTAAATCTTACTTAAAGCCTTATTGTCTGATGGCTACATGATTAGGGTTGTTAAAAGGACTTTTTGTTCGTGAACAGCTCGTGTTCGGCTCGTTAAGCAAATGAGCTGAACACGAACACACTTTTTGAGTTCGAAATATTTGTTTACACCCCTAGCTGGAAGTCCCCACTCTTGAAGGAAGAGGAAGGAGAAGGCGCCCGTGCTGCGTGAGGGAAGGAGAGGAAAATGGGGGCGAAGCTAGCAGGTTTCGTGAGCGTTTGGGGTTGTTGATCAAACACAAGTTATTTTAAAAAGAAAGGTAAGAAGTTTAGATTGTGTGTGTGTGTGTCTCTCTCTCTCTGTCTCTCTTTATATATATATATATATATGAGTGTGTATTTGAACTAAATGATGAACTAAATGTTGTTAATGGAAAGTTTTACTATGAAATAATTTAATTATCTTTGTTAATTTATGATTTAGTTATATTAATATGATAGGTAAATACTAAATTAGATTCATGATAATTAATGCTAGAAAATCAAGGTGTAGGAAAATTTTTTATTGTTGATCGAGGAGTTTTGAAACAGTAATGGTTAGAGTTTACCTTTCAAAATTAATTTGTTTAAATTATTGTTTTTTAATATTGGTATTAATTTAATGATTTCATTATTAAGATGAGATAATTGAACTTTAATGTTGTAATATGTGAGAAATTTATTGAATACAATAATTTATATTATATGTGCTAAATTGAAGGAGGCAAACAAATCCGAGAGCAAGAAAACCATTTAGAGTCAATGTGAGTAATTATATTTTCCAACGATTGTGCGGATGAGGGAATATTTGCTTGGGTGGGTAAGAACTTTTTCTTCTTAGACAATTATGATACTTAGATGCCTAATCTTTGTACTGACGAGATAATATCTTTCTGGGGTGTTTTAGGTTCTGGTTTGACGATGCTTTTAGTGTGAATGTTAATTGTATAAAGTAGAAATAAATTTTAGATAAACNTTTAGATGCCTAATCTTTGTACTGACGAGATAATATCTTTCTGGGGTGTGTTAGGTTCTGGTTTGACGATGCTTTTAGTGTGAATGTTAATTGTATAAAGTAGAAATAAATTTTAGATAAACCTTAAAGCATACTATAAAAGTAAATGCATATATAAGTTTGGAGTATTTTCTTGAGTAAAAGTTATTGATACATATATTAGACTATTCAAAGATTTCTTATAGAGATATGAAAGACCGGCTTGAATATTTTTTTTTTCTTTCTTGCGTTACTGTAGTTTAGAGAGTGATTACTCTCCTAAATTGTTTTGAAAGGCTGGTTNTTATTCAAAGATTTCTTATAGAGATATGAAAGACCGGCTTGAATATTTTTTTTTCTTTCTTGCGTTACTGTAGTTTAGAGAGTGATTACTCTCCTAAATTGTTTTGAAAGGCTGGTTTGTCCTCCTTCAGTAGTTATAAAGATATGGAAGACCGGCTGTACCTCATTCAGTAGTTATTAGAACCTACGAGGTAGATTTTTACTCAGATTATTCAACGATTCTCTCAATATGGGTTGCTTCTATGCTGGTTCTGGCTCATAAAATCCATTATTTTATAGAATAACCAATAGTAATCCAACCAGAGTCTTTCTCACAGGCTTAGCTTGAATTACTAGCATATCTTTCTTTTCGGCTGAAATTTGNAGGGTTGCTTCTATGCTGGTTCTGGCTCATAAAATCCATTATTTTATAGAATAACCAATAATAATCCAACCAGAGTCTTTCTCACAGGCTTAGCTTGAATTACTAGCATATCTTTCTTTTCGGCTGAAATTTGAGACTTCTTTTTGACGTCTTCATTCTCTTTCGTGTCATTATTCATTTCTTCTATTGCTTCCTGCTTGGTGAAAGTAATCATCATATTGTTTGGGCAAAATCTGATGTAAATCACTTATTGAGACAGAGTTAGGAGCACTGGTTGTCTCCACCTTTTATTCAGTCTGCACGGGTTCCTTCTCTTGCGTTATTATAGTTTAGGAGAGTGATTACTCCTGGGTTTTTTAAGATGACTCTATGTTAAATATTTTTTTAGATTCTGAACTTTTGAGCAAGAGAAATAGAAGATGAGGAAATATGTATATGTGGCGAGAACAACCGTAAATGTGCAAATTTTTGCATGTTAATTGTATTTGTTTCT
>JXCR01061140.1:58695-79027 GCA_002079205.1 Phalaenopsis hybrid cultivar
ATATATATATATATATATAATGGTATAGAGTGGGCTAGGTTACTCAAGTATCTTTTTGTGTGAAACAAATCTTTTTTCCAATAATTTACTTTGGAATATTCTTTTTGATCATGCAATGTGAAGATAAAGATTGTTTATTTTATTGTCAACTTACTAGGATGAAAACTAAATTATTATAAAGTTTAATGCCTACTTTTTTATTACCATATTTATTTATTTTTGGTTATGGGCACCAAGAGGCTGTCCTGCGACGGATGAAATTTAAGTTATCAGGATTTAGTAAATCCTATAAATCCTGAAGGTGTTTATAGCCAAAAAACTGTATGATGATAGATTTACTAAATCCCATAAATCTTGCAAAACTGTTTGGAAAGTTCTACTGAGATTTAAAACCGTTATGGTTGTTGGAGTATAAAAAAAAAAACTGCATACTTAAATCCTTACCTCGTGAACTTGAATCTGCTGATTTGCAGGATTTAGTAAATCTCAGATTTACGGCCGAAATCGGTGAAATCCGGATTTAACAAATCCGTGGCTTTATTTTGTCCAAAATCACTCAAGATTTAGCTTACATCCCGCTTAAATCCCGGGATAAATTCATTGCCAGACAGCCCCTAAGTTTCTCAATAACTGATCTAAACAACAATATAAATGGTTCTTTGATCTTACAGTTTAAGAGTGTCGTTATCAAATGAAACCTTTTTAATTTAGGGTTAGGGGTTTACCAGTGCAAATCCAAATTTATACATATAAATAACACAAAATATTGCAGTTCATCAGTTTTAGATATTGATGTAATGGTCGATCTCTTCTGATGTAAAACTAGAAAGCACACATCATTTGTTCAAAACGATAATATAAAAATCACCGATATTTATAATCCAGCAAAAAATTCGGGAGCAGAGATAAAATTTTGAATTATCGAACTGGATAAAATCATTGCCCGGGCCCCATCAGTTTCTCAATAACTCATAATAAAGAAGAAGAATAATTTTTATAAGAAAGCCAAGCCTCCTGTTTATACAAGGAGAAATGTTCTTTTGACATTGCCATTAAAACTTGTTTAAGTCCTTAGACAATCCAGCCACTGATCACAAGCATTGAGAGTAAATTTTAATTTTATCACAGCATTTTCTGCTCAAATTTTTATATGCCTTATAGGTCTTATTCATATACTGAAATACGTAATTCTTTGTAATCCTCAAAGATTTAGCTTGATAGGGCATGTTTCAACTGAAAATACTTTAATTCCAACATAAATAATAGGCATCTTTTTCAGTAAATGGCATCATAAACCGTTCAATTCTTTGTTATGGTTCTTCCATGGACATTCATCTATAAAATTTGGCATTGATTTATCAATGGGTTATGATTATTCATTGGATCAATTTCACAAGCAGGATAGACATACCCATTAAAGCTTTGAGTCATTTACATACATAACACCTAATTCCTATATATTTACATATCTAACACCTAACTTTTACATTTTACATTTCTAGAATCCAAATCTTTCAAATCATATAAAAAATACCACTATTTTAACTTCTAAAAAGTGAAACGCAACTTGTCATCCATTGGTAATGTGGCATATATGTAAAAAATTTAACTTTTAGTGTTAGATATTTGAATACATAGAAATTGAGTGGTATCCATGTTAATCTTCCTCAAGCTTGTTATGTATGTTTGGGTAGCGGAACTCTTTCAAAGACCTGCTTTCTCATACATGACTCAATTTTGGGTGTGCACTTTAATCAATGTTCATCCAATTAGAGGGTATCCGAGGAACATAGTTTTGATTATTATTATTATTATTTTTATTTCAAAAGTTAATACGATTAAAACGTTATTATTACTGTCCTCCTTAGTAGCCTTTGCTTCTCCATTACATCATACATCATTATAATGCAAAATGTAGGCCTTCTATTTCGAGGCAGGGGAATTGTTAGTAATTGGGGCGTTTGTATGCATACCACCCCATTCCTATGCATTTACATATCTGCAGCTACTTTATTTTTTACATTTAAACCACCCAAATCTCTTATATCACATCAGAAATACCAACATTTTAGCTTTTAAAAAGTGAACTACACCTTTTTATGCATTGGGTAAGGAGGTATATATGTAAAAATTGATGTTTTGGTGTTAGATGTGTAAATACATAGGAATTGAGTAGTATATATGTAAATCTTCCTTTTATAATTTTGATACATCTAAAAACAACCAAATGATCTTATTGCTGGTAGTGCCTGCAAGCTCATGTACAATTTAGTTATTAACCAGTTCTTTTCCTGAATTGAGAATTCAATACCGGATATTGTGAGGTTTTTAATAATAGAGAAATTAAATTAACTCTAGATTCTCCTCAGCTGTAAGATACTAAAGATAAAAATCTAAATCTAATTGATTTTTGCACTTTCTGACAGACGCCAAAAGTTTACCCCTATGATAATCTGAGAGTGGAGCTTGGCGGGGAGCCTTAGACCTCGGAATTGATGCCAAGTTGGTACGCTATCTGAATTGATGCTGCATGTAATCTTCTGGTTTTATTCCTGCTGAAATGAAAATAGTATCTGTTCTAGCAACTTAGAAATATTTTTTTAAAAAAAAACAAACTTGTTTTAAATGATACTTGTTCAATTTCAGCATTTATGAGCAGATGTTGCTGAACCTGGAATGATTTCATTCTAAATTTGGCTTTCTTTATGAGCATTATGCCGCATGACTGTAAGAGGCTGTTTATAAACTTCTTTTGAAATAGTTTAATTTAAATTGTAGTTATCTTGATTTTCGTCTCAAATTTGTCTCAGTATGTCTTGATGTGTTCTTCAATTTGGACCTCTTTAAAGTCCTGGCATCAGTCATGTAATTTTGAAAAGATTAAGGGGGGATTACATAAATTGCACTCCAAACTTTGTTAAAAACTAGCAGCATCTTTCATCAGCTCTTCAAATTCTCCCTCAAATATGTAAATAACTAAGTTTGAAGTGGCATGAATATAATTATCCTAAAAATTAACTATTTTCATGAATTTTATTTCCTTATCGAAGTCCTACATATTTTATATAGTCATTTTGAAACTTTATCACTCTGTCCTCAAAATTTTTATGAATGAATTCCTTTTTTTTATTTTTTTATTCAGCATTTAATGACCAATTTTGAATTTTACATGAACAAACATCTTCAAAATCTGATAAACAAGTCTGTAAAATAACTATAAAATAAGCGGGCCCTTATTTACCTTAAAACTATGGAGAATTCATCACCTTGCATTGTTGTGAAGCCTATCATATTTGGACTTTGGAAATCTCTTTCCTTATTGTATTTTTATTACTTTGATATTGGTAGTGCAAGAGGCCTTATTTTGGTCAAATTGACAATTATTTGAATTTCAAACATAGTGTAAAACTTTAATTGCTTGCTTATCTTTTTATAATTCAAACTCTTAGTGATTTATTCAGATTTAAACCATTGTTTATTTTAGCTCAAATCATTGTATTTTCTCATTTTCACATGAGGAAAGTAAGTTCTTGTACATTTAGTGGTCAATGATCTTTAAATACTTTTTTTTTTAATTTTTTTTTTATATTTAACCCTAGAGCTATAAAATGGTTGAAAGTTGTGCAAAAAAAAAGTATTTTAAATTAAATTTATATTTTATGTAACACACCACATGATGGATGAATATGTTGGAAATAGAATGACCATTGCTTCTAGTTGAGATAAAGTCTAATGTGTAATACCTTATACCTACATCAACAATCATTTCCCTTTTCTGATTTGTCATAGAAAATAAGACAATTTAAGATTTTGACATTTTCTCACCTTTTTTGTTGTATTTTCTTCATGAGATCTGTGTTTCACAATTTGTATTTTTTTTGAAATTTTTTGCTATAATTTGGATTTAAAATTAAGTAGAATTTAGTAAATCATATAAATTTGGCTTTAAATGAAGTATTTTGTGTGAGAAATGTTTAATATGGTGAAATCTAATACAACTATTTGGCAATTTATCTCGAAATTTAAGTTTTTTAGTTCGATTAGAAATGTAAGATCGGATTAACATCAAACTGGAAGAAGAAAAAGTTCAATGTTCATTGATTCGACCGGGCTGAATCAGATGACGTAATAAATATAAGAATTAGTTGAATATGACATAAATAATGTAATAATAATATTATATATATATATCGATTATAAAAGAGTCAAACACAAATAAATATTTATTTGTTCGTGTTAGGGGTGTTTTGTTGAAAATAATTAAATAATTAAATAGTAATATTTATTTATATCTTTTTATATGTATTAACAAATGCTAATTTTTTTTTATTTAAAAAAATTATTTGAGTGGCATATTTATAAAAAATACAAGTTTAGGTATTAGATTTGTAAATAAATAAGATTTGAGTAGTATACATGTAAATATTCCTAAAANTATAGGTTGTTTGTGTTTTGCTCGTTTATAATTCAAGTTTAAAAAATTTGTTCGTATTCGACTCGCTTATTTAACAAATGATTGGAAGATGTGCTACTCAACGAGCATAACACAAGCTGTTCGCAAACAAGTTTTTTCGACAACCCTAACACTATTGAATCATGTATCTTGGTTAGTTGAAGGCCTAATGCAAATTTATTTGCTTTAATCTGCTTAATTTCAAATGCGATTGGTACTCAAGGTAGTATATGAATAGGTTGAGGGTTTAACGATGCAATAACTCCATCAGAAGATACACTTGCCAGCAACATAAATGCTTAAATGTTCATTGATAAGTTAATATATGTTTGATATTGAAAGATGAACTAATAATTCATAATAGAAGATACATCAATAACCTATGTGTTAAATATTAAATTTGCATTTATCTTATATCGTCTAGATGCTTGAGCAACTAACTTCTTATATGCGTCTGACAGAATACATTAAGGATGAGTATGTACTAGAACATAATTTATTTCTACTATACTTTTTATGCCTCCTATAAATTTTAGCAATAATTTTGTAGCTTTAATTATGCATAACAGTTCGACTCTTAATTTTAGCATGAAGACTTGTGCATTTGTACAACAAATGAGAATGGATATTAGAATTCATATAATGGGTGATGCAATGAGATTTTTTTTCTAGGTTGTCATGCATATAAGGTAGTTTTAATAATCTTTTATAGAATAGAGGATTGCATGTATAGAACTTAAATATGATTTATTCATATATAGGCTAAATGAATAAAATCATATTAGATTAAATCTAACTAATAAAATATTATTAAACCTAATTAGATCATAAAAATATTGATAATGACTAACAAAAACCCACACTACTTAGGGCTATATAACCATGACGTTGGAGATTCTTACATTGGTTTTCTCATCCCCTCACCTTTTGCATTTCTTCTAAACTATTGTAGAATTATAGAAAAAATATACTTTATTGTGACAATTGATCATTTCTGCTAATTGAAATTCCTCCTGAAATATTTTGGAACCAGATCATAAAATTATTTTAAAATGAGGTGAAATCTCTAAGTAGCATCTTATTTAAAAATCAATATATTTTTAAAATTTGAGTAGGAACTACCATTCTTTTAGAAAAGCCAGGTGCAAATTTTTGGATACCACAATAGATGAAATTTCTACCAATTAGGTTGACATTGACATTTCAAGCTTTTACAGGCATTTGTATAACTATATTGATGGCATGGTAAAAATAATCAAAATATCCTGCTCTAAAATTCTAATATAGAATTATATTCAAAATATTCAACGTTGAAGAGTTCTAATGTAGTATATTGGACACTGAATTGGTGAAAATATTATTATTATTATTATTATTTAGTATGTTTTTTAAGTTATATTTAATAATTTTGATATTTTTTATATCATTAGGTTTAGTTCTAGTGGATTTTTTAACCTTGAATCCTGTATCTCTTATATTTTTAATTCAATGTACAACTTGATTTTCAAAATCTTGCCTATATATCCATTTAAATCACTTCAATTGCTATCATTTTTTTGGTAGGTATATGTTTGTAGTTCTTCGTCCATTTCTCCCCAAAATTTATTTTTGCACTATTTTTTAATTCAACTTGTGGAGCATAATAACTAATTGCATTAATAATTTTGTAGTTGATAAGTTGATAATTTTTTTAATAGTAATGAGGAGCTCAATGAGAGAAAATCACGTAATAGAATAAAAGTAGTATATAGAATAAAGGAGAGAGACAAGGCATAAAGAGGGTATTGAAGTATCAATTTTTATTTCATATACGCTAGTCAAGTTTTCTTGGTACAAAACTATAACTCCTTACATAGAGTTGGACATCAGTTAAATGGCTAAAATACATTAAGACTAATATAAAAATTTATGGCTTCACTACATGTATGCAATATGCTTTTTCTTTGTTGTTGTTATCTTCACCAAGGTTGCTATATCAAGGCTATTGACTCGTAGTTTTGACTGAAGCTTCTAAGCTTTAAGAATTTTTTTTTTATTTTTAATTTGATGTATATATAAATTTGGAATGATTTCAAGTTTATTTGAATTTTTTTTAGTTAATTTGAAGTCAAATAGTTATAATTAAAGTTGGTTTAGCTTGAGATTATAAATATTTCAATTCTAGTCCTAGTTGAGGATGAATCAAATGTTTTGAGTTTCTGTAAAAAATACTCACTCGAACTCGATCTTAACTAATTCATCTAGTTGATCCATGATTAACAAATAAATAATTGCTCTTGAAATCTTATCCATTTCATTAATGGCTTGGGCTTATATTGAGCCTTATAACATTTAGAAATAAATCCCTAGACTTATATTTACAAATAAAGACCTACATTAGATACAAATCTCAACACTCTCCCTCAATATGGGCAAAAGATATTCACTAAGCCCATCTTGTCTCACAACCTAGACAAATCTAATGGGCCAAGTCCTTCGGTGCGGCAATCAACCACTTGCTCTTCTGTGGCTACTTGAATTAGCTTCAGTAGTCCATTATTCAACTTTTCCTTGATGAAGAACCTATTAATCTCCACATATTTGGTTTTATCATGTTGCACCAGGTTGTTTGAGTTGCTTATTGCTGACTTGTTGCACCACAACTTCATTTGAGCTCCTTGGTCCACCTTGAGCTTCATCAATAATGCTCTCAACCATGTCATCTCAACTACTCCTAAGGTCATGATCCTATACTTTGTCTTTACTGTTGACCTCGCTACTACTGACTGTTTCTTGCTCTTCCAAGAGATCAAGTTGCCCCCTACGAACATGCAATATCCATATGTAAACCTCCTGTCATCCATACAACCCACCTAGTTAGAGTCACAATAGTCCTCAATACTTATATGACCATTCTTCTTGAAAATCAACCCCTTCCCTGGTGCACTCTTTAGATAACTCAAAATCTAATACATTGCATCCATGTGACATTTCATCGGATCATTCATGTTGCGACTCACCACATTTACTGCAAATGATATGTTGGGAAGAGTGTGACTCTGATAAATGAGATGACTTGCTGACTCTTGGTATCTCTTGCGATCAATTGGCTCGCCTGCCTCTACGCTCAACTTAGTCTTCTGATAAATTGGAGAAATTACAGACTTGCATCCCAACATGCATATCTCTGTGAGCAAGTATAACACATACTCCTCTGAGATAGAACAATACCCTCTTCTTCATGAGTCACCTCAATCCCGAGAAAATATTTAAGCTGTTTGAGATAAAACAATACCCTCTGCTCTATGAGTCACCTCAAGCTTTGCCCAAACTTGGCTTAAGCTGTGCAATCTTTCCCCTATCATCCCCAGTGACGATCATATCATCCACATACACAACAATAATAGTAATGTAACCATCATGTCGTCGAAAGAACACTTTGTGGTCGATATTGATCTGCTGATAGCTCATGTCTACCATTACTTTCCTGAACCCTTTAAACCAAGCTCGAGGAGATTGTTTCAATGCGTACGATGACTTTCTCAATCTAAATACATTGCTCACTATGCAGTTCGTGTCGAAGCCTGAGGGTATCTCCATGTACACATTCTCTAGCAGATCCCCATGAAAAAACAAATTCCTCAAATTTCAGTTGGTGTAACCTCCATTTATCATTCACAGTTAAAAAGACGAGTATCCTGACTGTACTAATCTTTGTAACTGGTGTAAATGTCTCTTTATAGTTGATATCATATGTCTAACTATACCTTTCGTCAGCAATTGAATCGATCAATCTTTCCATCTAAAGTTTGTTTCACTGTGAAGGCCCATTTGCATATGCCTGCCTTTTTTTCTACTGGAAGCAACACGAGTTCACATGTCCTGTTCTTATCGAGAGCACCATTTTTGTCCAACATTGCAGTCTTTCACTTTGGATCCTTCTTAGCTACCTGTCAACACTTTGAGTATAAAGACAATGTTTAAAGATGCAATGAATGTTTAATGTAAATGTGATATGATAGAGTATGAGGCAAACTAGCCAATGTCATGTGAGAAACCAAAACCCGTATTGTTGCGAGAGGTCCTCCTTAAAGTCTTGGGAGTGGGAGGAGAAGAGAGGAATCATATCACCCGTGTAATTGCATTTCTAGGTAGATGGTGTAGGTGTCTTAGGAGTCGGGGTAGATCGAGACAAGAGACTTGTTGGCACGACATAAATTGTTCTCTCATTCTACCTTTTCTTCCTTGTATACTCCCCAAACTTCCCTTGAGCTTGATTCCCACTACCTTCAGGCTCATTTTTCTCATTTTCCAACTCTTCTTCAATCGATCATTCTCACACAACGGGACTTGGTATCGTTTTCACCTGTACCAATCTCTCACCATCACTGCTCTCTCTCTCTTGTCTCATACCTCCAGCATCTGACGAGTAACCAAAATGTGATTCTCCTTCAAGGTGCAATATGATTCAAATTCTCCAAAGGTCACATGCATACTCACAAACAGTCTCTTTTCTTTTAGGTTCCAAAAAACATACCCCTTCTGATTGGCCAAATAACCCACAAAAATACTCTTCATAACTCTGGGATCCAACTTCCTTATTGATGATCCATTATCCTTCACGAAACATATCCAACCAAATTTCTTTATTGTAAGGATCCCGACATATTTCCTTTTAACAATTCACAACGAGATCATCACTCCAGCACTCTTGAGGACATTCTATCGATCAATTGAGCGGCTGTCAAAACAACTTACCCCCACAAGTGCTTTGAGATATTCATCGAGATCTCCATACTTCTGGACACTTCTAGAAGTTGTCTATTCTTCCTCTTTGCTACTCTGTTTTGTGTTGGTGTGTATGGACACGTGGTTTGATGTTTTATCCCTATGGCTGACAAGTACTCCCCAAATGTCATGTTGGTATACACTGTCTCATTATTAAACCTAAATACATTCACTACTACACCATATTGAATCCTGACGTGCTTACCAAATTGACAAACATTACACATAAGTTTCTGTTTATTTATCTTTTTATATAAAGACGAATATAAACGACTCAATAGACTAACCGGAGAGTGTCAAATGTGTTTGTGATGTAGCAACAACACATCCTCCACACTCCTCCCAGATTCTCTCACTCTAATACTCTTTACCATGAATGCCAAGACTGAGTGCATTCCCTCTCTAATCAAGTATTAGAGTCCACTATGCACGTGTCAGTCTCAAGTCTCTGGCTAGTCTCCTTCTCTTGAAAGTTCACTTTAGGAATATTAAATAAAACAACACATTTTAGTTGAAGTATAATGACACTAATGAATAAAATGTTAGGTGGAAAGGAAGGAACAAATATTGGGCATAATCATAAAATTGGTACACCTCACTGTACGTTTACCAATCATAGGTTATGTTATACCATCAGCAGTCTGAATGCTCTTTAGAATTGTTAGGTGAGTATATAAAGCGAACTCACTAGCAGCACCTGTCACATGTCGAGATGCACCAGAATTTACTATTCATTTTTGTGATCTTGTGGTGAATGTAGAGGCAAGATCATGTGTATCACGAGTATCTTTGCCTGAGTGAGCATAAGTAACAGTGTTATCCTTGAATGAAGATAAGGAGTTGCTTTCTCAATCACATCACATATCAGTCTCTACTTCCTTTTCAATGTCTCTAAGAGCTTGTGATCCTCATCGGTAAAGATTAACCTTATTTCTTGCTCATTCTCCGCTACCATTAGATTTGCCCGATGAGCCCCTCTTCTACCCTTTTGACCCCCACGATTATGACCACAGCCTCTAGACTGTATATGTCCATCCATCTTTTTCTCTCCTTGGGTGATTTTGGACAAGCTTTGTTCAGATGTTCCACTTCTCCACAGTTATAGCATTTGTGGGTCTCCACTGGGCACCTGTCATACCCGAGCTCGAGGTAGCCAAAGCTGATTATGTACCTGGAAGTCCGCTCACTCAGAGTGTAGCCTCATGCAATTCTCCTCTTGTATCATTGAGGTGATGACCTCATCTAGTGAAAGAATCATTGGCTTAGGAGGACCTACATCCTCTGATTACAGGCCTGGTTCACATGTGCCAAAAACTGCATAATTCTCATATGCAAAGATCTCCCTCTTCTTGCACCCCGGTTCACCACAACATGACATAGGTGAGAAGTCATAAAGATCTTGCCACAGCCGCTCCAGCTCTATAGAGTACTCCTGAATTGATATATCATCCTGTACCACTGCCTCTATGTTATGTTGAATCTGAACTACCCTCATATAGCTTTCACTCCCAGCATAGGTCTTCTTTAGCTTTGTCCATATGTCCTTGACCTTTTGAATGTTATCTACGGATAAGGCAATGGACAAAACTATTGAGTTGATTAGCATTGTGTAAAGCAAGGCGTGTGTGGTCCTCCACTAAATCCCCTTACCACTGTCACTCTTTGACTCGTCCCTCATCAGATATCACTTTAGTTTCTTCCCTACTAGAGCAGCTTCGATTCAACGTGACCAACTCGGATACGTGGCTAATCCATCGAGTTTCACATCCACTGGAGAGAGATCTAACTTCACCTGCGTCAGAGTACATGCTAAGGTCGTGGCTCCCGTTGAGACGCTAGCTCCATGTAATAGTCTGACCAAGACCTTCAAAACTTCAGGATCTATCTTTTACAGAAGCTACAAGTCTTCACCTCACACACTATCTCGCTCTTGTGACGTCCTCAATCATAAGATTGAGCTATCATTCTCTCATTCCATCTGAAGCCCTATGAGCTGAAGCTTCACTATTCCTACCTTTCGTGCAAACTGGCCCGCCAAAGCCTTTAAGCTCGTTTGTTTCTCAGCTTCACTCCTTCCTGTGTCGCGGGCTCGATCCTCCCTGTGCTGCGGGGCCCTAACTGCAAGCGACGATCACCCCCCAACTTCACTCGCTCAATCTTCGTCGTTTCGATCTTCTACCGTCCAATCCCAAAACAATACCTCTCCTCGTTGTCCCACACGGCAAAGCGAATTGCCTCTGCTTTCTTCTTTGTAAGCCACAATCCTGAACTCCATAATTGGCTTCGTCTAGTTTTGCGAGGACGAAGAGGAAGCTTTGGGTTTGTGCACTTGATCCTGTCAGATGAATTCAGTTAGGTCTTTGATACCATAAAGAAGTAATTTCTCTTGAAAACTTACCCATTTCATTAATGGTTAGGCTTATATAGAGCCTTACATCATTTTCAAATAAATCCCTAGACATCTTCTATTTACAAAATAGGACTCTCTATTAGATACAAATCTCAACAGTTAAAGTTGTATGGTGGCTGATGGATTGAGAGATAGTGAGAGGGAGAGAGAGAGAGTGTTTGTGTGTTTGTGTGTTTGTGTGTGCGCCTGTGGATGCAATGTGTGTGGAGAGAAACTTTGAGGTCAAGTGTTAAGCCGTGAATCGTATCATAAAGGTCTCTTATTTTATATATGTTGTTAGCTTCATCGTAATTCATAAATAAGTGATTCATTCAATCTTAAAAGTAGGATAAACTAAATGATATGTTAGAAATTATTCGATTTCATTTCCAGTTATTTACTATCTGGTGTATTTCTTATTTTATGACTTTTCATTTATCATTGAGGAGTTATTAGGTAGAGATTTGGGTATTATTCTTTTCCTATTTTAGAATTTTTATATCTTATTTTTATACCACTTTCAATGGCAATAATATTATCCTGCTTTATTCTCCTAACCTACATGGTATCTGAGCAAGTGATCTCATCCTAGCTGGCCGGAAAACCCTTTCCTGCAGGCAGTCCCGTGAGATCTACCTGTCATGATAATTAGAAAANTTAAATAAGTGATTCATTCAATCTTAAAAATAGGATAAACTAAATCATATGTAAGAAATTATTTGATTTCATTTCCAGTTATTTACTATCTGGTGTATTTCTTATTTTATGACTTTTCATTTATCATTGAGGAGTTATTAGGTAGAGATTTGGGTATTATTCTTTTCCTATTTTAGAATTTTTGTATCTTATTTTTATACCACTTTCAATGGCAATAATATTATCCTGCTTTATTCTCCGAACTTACATGGTATCTGAGCAAGTGATCCCATCCTAGCTGGCCGGAAAACCCTTTCCTGCAGGCAATCCCGTGAGATCTAACTATCATGATAATTAGAAAAAAATTCAAGGAAAGAATTAAGGAGCAGTAATGGGAGACAATAAGAAGCTTATCCACTCCTCTGTGCCTAATTTTGGAGACTACTCTCTCTTGGCAGGTTTAGGCCATGTCATGTTATGTGCTAGTAGAAGTGCCCGCTTTTGAATATTGATGATGTGGCTCCTCCCTTGATGATTTAACCACTTTTATTGACAAAGGTCNACTTCTGAATATTGATGATGTGGCTCCTCCCTTGATGATTTAACCACTTTTATTGACAAAGGTCCTTGGTGACTTGATGTTAACCATTATTGATCAATAAGTTTTTTGTAGCTCACCGCATCGAGTTACATTAGTGCAATTGTACTGAACTATCCACTATTGCACCGATAACCTGATTAATTGTTAAACCAACCTTTCTGTTGGAGGAGCTTTCTGGTCACTTCCATACTTGATTTTACGATGTGTTGCACTATACATGTCATGAGCAGTCCATGGGTATAATTAAGTGATTCTTACTTTACATTTTGCAAATATTTTTTATNTCGCATCGAGTTACATTAGTGCAATTGTACTGAACTATCCACTATTGCACCGATAAACTGATTAATTGTTAAACCAACCTTTCTGTTTGAGGAGTTTTCTGGTCACTTCCATACTTGATTTTACGATGTGTTGCGCTATACATGTCATGAGCAGTCCATGGGTATAATTAAGTGATTCTTACTTTACATTTTGCAAATATGTTTTATTCTTTTCGTGAGATCAAAGTTTTCATTAACCATCTGCTATTGATCTAATTGATTAATGATCAAATGAATATAAAAATGCATAAGATTGTGTATACCGCTATTTTTAAATTGTGAGAAAGAGAATGAATGGGTTTGATCTTATGTTTGAAGGTTATATTTTGAAATATAAATGAGTGCANTTAAAAATGCATAAGATTGTGTATACTGCTATTTTTTAATTGTGAGAAAGAGAATGAATGGGTTTGATCTTATGTTTGAAGGTTATATTTTGAAATATAAATGACTGCAGAATGGGTGATATATATATATATATATAATGGTATAGAGTGGGCTAGGTTACTCAAGTATCTTGTTGTGTGAAACAAATCTTTTTTCCAATAATTTACTTTGGAATTCTCTTTTTGATCATGCAATGTGAAAATTGAAATCAAGATTGTTTATTTTATTGTCAACTTGCTAGGATGAAAAATAAATTATTATAAAGTTTAATGCTTACTTTTTTATTACCTTATTTATTTATTTTCGGTTAGGGGCACCAAGGGGCTGTCTTGCAACGGATGAGATTTAAGTTATTAAGATTTAGTAAATCCTATAAATCCTGAAGGTGTTTAAATCCAAAAAAACTGTATGATGATAGATTTACTAAATCCCATAAATCTTGCAAAACTGTTTAGGAAGTTCTACTGGGATTTAAAACCGTTATGGTTGTTGGAATGTAAAAAAAAACCGCATACTTAAATCCTCAACTCGTGAACTTGAATTTGCTGATTCGCAGGATTTAGGAAATCTCAGATTTACGGCCGAAATCGGTGAAATCCGGATTTAACAAACCAGTGGCTTTATTTTGTCCAAAATGACGCAATATTTAGCTTACATCCCGCTTAAATCCCGGGATAAATTCGTTGCCAAACTGCCCCTAAGTTTCTCAATAACTTATCTAAACAACAATATAAATGGTTCTTTGATCTTAAAGTTTAAGAGTGTCGTTATCAAATGAAACCTTTTTAATTTAGGGTCAGGGGTTTACCAGTGCAAATCCAAATTTATACATATAAAGATCACAAAATATTGCAGTTCATTAGTTTTAGATATTGATGTAATGGTCAATCTCTTCTGATGTAAAACTAGAAAGCACGCATCATTCGTTCAAAACGATAATATAAAAATCACCAATATTTATAATCCAGCAAAAAATTCGGGAGCAGTGATAAAATTTTGAATTATCGAACTGGATAAAATCATTGCCGGGGCCCCATCAGTTTCTCAATAACTTAGAATAAAGAAGAAGGATAATTTTTATAAGAAAACCAAGGCTCCTGTTTATACAAGGAGAAGTGTTCTTTTGACATTGCCATTAAGACTTGTTAAGTCCTTATACAATCCAGCCACTGAGAGTAAATTTTAATTTTATCACAGCATTTTCTGCTCAAATTTGTATATGCCTTATAGGTCTTATTTATATACTGAAATACGTAATTCTTTGTAATCCTCAAAGATTTAGCTTGATAGGGCATGTTTCAACTGAAAATACTTTAATTCCAACATAAATAATAGGCATCTTTTTCAGTAAATGGCATCATAAACCGTTCAATTCTTTGTTATGGTTCTTCCATGGACATTCATCTATAAAATTTGGTATTGATTTATCAATGGGTTATGATTATTCATTGGATCAATTTCACAAGCACGATAGACATACCCATTAAAGCTTTGAGGCATTTACATATATAACACCTAATTCCTATATATTTACATATCTAACACCTAACTTTTACATTTTACATTTCTAGAATCCAAATCTTTCAAATCATATAAAAAATACCACTATTTTAACTTCTAAAAAGTGAAACGCACCTTGTCATTCATTGGTAATGTGGCATATATGTAAAAAAATTAACTTTTAGTGTTAGATATTTGAATACATAGAAATTGAGTGGTATCCATGTGAATCTTCCTCAAGCTTGTNTCATTTACATACATAACACCTAATTCCTATATATTTACATATCTAACACCTAACTTTTACATTTTACATTTCTAGAATCCAAATCTTTCAAATCATATAAAAAATACCACTATTTTAACTTCTAAAAAGTGAAATGCAACTTGTCATCCATTGGTAATGTGGCATATATGTAAAAAATTTAACTTTTAGTGTTAGATATTTGAATACATAGAAATTGAGTGGTATCCATGTTAATCTTCCTCAAGCTTGTTATGTATGTTTGGGTAGCGGAACTCTTTCAAAGACCTGCTTTCTCATACATGACTCAATTTTGGGTGTGCACTTTAATCAATGTTCATCCAATTAGAGGGTATCCGAGGAACATAGTTTTGATTATTATTATTATTATTTTTATTTCAAAAGTTAATACGATTAAAACGTTATTATTACNACTCAAATTTGGGTGTGCACTTTAATCAATGTTCATCCAATTAGAGGGTATCCGGGGAACATAGTTTTGATTATTATTATTATTATTTTTATTTCAAAAGTTAATACGATTAAAACGTTATTATTACTGTCCTCCTTAGTAGCCTTTGCTTCTCCATTACATCATACATCATTATAATGCAAAATGTAGGCCTTCTATTTCGAGGCAGGGGAATTGTTAGTAATTGGGGCGTTTGTATGCATACCACCCCATTCCTATGCATTTACATATCTGCAGCTACTTTATTTTTTACATTTAAACCACCCAAATCTCTTATATCACATCAGAAATACCAACATTTTAGCTTTTAAAAAGTGAACTACACCTTTTTATGCNACCTTCTATTTCGAGGCGGGGGGAATTAATTGTTAGTAATTGGGGCGTTTGTATGCATACCACCCCGTTCCTGTGCATTTACATATTTGCAGCTACTTTATTTTTTACATTTAAACCGCTCAAATCTCTTATATCACATCTGAAATACCAACATTTTAGCTTTTAAAAAGTGAACTACACCTTTTTATGCATTGGGTAAGGAGGTATATATGTAAAAATTGATGTTTTGGTGTTAGATGTGTAAATACATAGGAATTGAGTAGTATATATGTAAATCTTCCTTTTATAATTTTGATACATCTAAAAACAACCAAATGATCTTATTGCTGGTAGTGCCTGCAAGCTCATGTACAATTTAGTTATTAACCAGTTCTTTTCCTGAATTGAGAATTCAATACCGGATATTGTGAGGTTTTTAATAATAGAGAAATTAAATTAACTCTAGATTCTCCTCAGCTGTAAGATACTAAAGATAAAAATCTAAATCTAATTGATTTTTGCACTTTCTGACAGACGCCAAAAGTTTACCCCTATGATAATCTGAGAGTGGAGCTTGGCGGGGAGCCTTAGACCTCGGAATTGATGCCAAGTTGGTACGCTATCTGAATTGATGCTGCATGTAATCTTCTGGTTTTATTCCTGCTGAAATGAAAATAATATCTGTTCTAGCAACTTAGAAATATTTTTTTTAAAAAAAACAAACTTGTTTTAAATGATACTTGTTCAATTTCAGCATTTATGAGCAGATGTTGCTGAACCTGGAATGATTTCATTCTAAATTTGGCTTTCTTTATGAGCATTATGCCGCATGACTGTAAGAGGCTGTTTATAAACTGCTTTTGAAATAGTTTAATTTAGATTGTAGTTATCTTGATTTTCGTTTCAAATTTGTCTCAGTATGTCTTGATGTGTTCTTCAATTTGGACCTCTTTAAAGTCTTGGCATCAGTCATGTAATTTTGAAAAGATTAAGGGGGGATTACATAAATTGCACTCCAAACTTTGTTAAAAACTAGCAGCATCTTTCATCAGCTCTTCAAATTCTCCCTCAAATATGTAAATAACTAAGTTTGAAGTGGCATGAATATAATTATCCTAAAAATTAACTATTTTGATGAATTTTATTTCCTTATCGAAAGCCTACATATTTTATATAGTCATTTTAAAACTTTATCACTCTGTCCTCAAAATTTTTATGAATGAATTCCTTTTTTTTATTTGTTTATTCAGCATTTAATGACCAATTTCGAATTTTACATGAACAAACATCTTCAAAATTTGATAAACAAGTCTGTAAAATAACTATAAAATAAGCGGGCCCTTATTTACCTTAAAACTATGGAGAATTCATCACCTTGCATTGTTGTGAAGCCTATCATATTTGGACTTTGGAAATCTCTTTCCTTATTGTATTTTTATTACTTTGATATTGGTAGTGCAAGAGGCCTTATTTTGGTCAAATTGACAATAATTTGAATTTCAAACATAGTGTAAAACTTTAATTGCTTGCTTATCTTTTTATAATTCAAATTCTTAGTGATTTATTCAGATTTAAACCATTGTTTATTTTAGCTCAATTTATTGTATTTTCTCATTTTCACATGAGGAAAGTAAGTTCTTGTACATTTAGTGGTCAATGACCTTTAAATACTATTTTTAAATTTTATTTTTTGATATTTAACCCTAGAGCTATAAAATGGTTGAAAGTTGTGCAAAAAAAAAAAATTTTAAATTAAATTTATATTTTATGTAACACACCACATGATGGATGAATATGTTGGAAATAGAATGGCCATTGCTTCTAGTTGAGATAAAGGCTAATGGTAATACCTTATACCTACATCAACAATCATTTCCCTTTTCTGATTTGTCATAGAAAATAAGACACCTTTTTTATTGTATTTTCTTCATGAGCTTTGTGTTTCACAATTTGTATTTTTTTGAAATTTTTTGCTGTAATTTGTATTTAAAATTAAGTAGAATTTAGTAAATCCTATAAATTTGGCTTTAAATGAAGTATTTTGTGTGAGAAATGTTTAATATGGTGAAATCTAATACAACTATTTGGCAATTTATTTTGAAATTTAAGTTTTTTAGTTCGATTAGAAATGTAAGAAAACCAAGGTTGTGAAAATCGGATTAACATCAAACTGGAAGAAGAAAAAGTTCAATGTTCATTGATTCGACAGGGTTGAATCAAATGACGTAATAAATATAAGAATTAATTAAATATGACATAAATAATGTAATACTAATATAATAAATTAATATATATATATATTTTGGCTCAATTTATAAACGAGCCAAATACAAATAAATATTTGTTTGTTAGTGTTTGGGGTGTTTTGCTGAAAATAATTAAATAATTAAATAATAATATTTATTTATATCTTTTAATATGTATTAACAAATGCTAAATTTTTTTATTTTAAAAGAGTGACATATTTATAGAAAATACAAGTTTAGGTATTAGATTTGTAAATAAATAAGATTTGAGTAGTATACATGTAAATATTCCTAAAATCCAAGTACTTTGGTCTTTATAAATTCTTTATATCTTTATAAAATGAAGACTTATCTATGGAGCACAATCATGAAATTTGAAATCCTTGATAACTAGAATTTTGTAATATACCAAATATTCATGGATTTCCCATTAAAAAATAAGAAATAAATATAAAAACAGTTCATTTGAGATATGATCGGTTTCCCATTTTTAAGGTTGGACCATCTGTTTAGGCTCATTCCAACAAGTCCAATGTCAGAGCGATTTTTTGCCCACCGAAAGACGGGCTGTCAGCTGGTTCACGGTCACACCAGTTGAACCGGCCGATTCAGCCCAATTTTTTCAACCGTGAATAAAACATATTAATGATTTAATTATTAAAGCCAATTTAACATTTAATTATTTTAAATATGTGGATGATATTAGTTATTTACTAAGTATATTATTTACTATTAGCATTTATTAAATTAAAATACAATTAATTTGCATTTTAATATGTAGGAACCATTTATTATTTTAAATTTTATATAATTAATCAAATTTTAATAATTTATTATTTTTATTAATTAATCATAAATTAGCTATGTATCAAGCTTAGGTCAATTGGATATAAATTAATAAAATTAAAAGTAGCTTATAAAATAATGTATCAATTAATTAATCATTAATTAATTTTTAATTAAATGAAATAAATTTAATCTCAATTATGTTAACTAAACATACGAAACCAACAAAAATCTCGCACTTCAAAAACAAGCCTTCATAAACAATCATATGATTTATAAATGTTTTTAAGTGTTAAAAATTTACTATAGCAAATTAATAATATAATATAATTATTAAATCTAATTAAATTAAATTAAAATTTTTTATTTTTGATTGTGCTAATAAATATTTAAACATTTATTGAAAAAAATTAATTATTATTAAATTGAAAATAATTGTATTAAATAATAACTTAATAATTAAGAATTNATTTAATTAAATGAAATAAATTTAACCTCAATTATGCTAACTAAACATACGAAAAATCTCGCACTTCAAAAGCATGCCTTCATAAACAATCATATGATTTATAAATGTTTTTATGTGTTAAAAATTTAGTATAGCAAATTAATAATATAATTATTATCTAATCAAATTAAATTAAAATTTTTTATTTTTGATTGTGCTAATAAATATTTAAACATTTATTGAACAAATTAATTATTATTAAATTGAAAATAATTGTATTAAATAATAACTTAATAAATAAGAATTAATTAAATAAATATTTAAAAAATAAGCAAACCTTATTTTTTTATTTGTTTCATATTTTTTGTTTTGAAAAAATAAATAAATGATCCCAAATAGCGCCTTAACTAATTAGTCATTAAATTAATTAATCATTATTTAAATTATATAAAATTAATTAATTTTAAATTATATTTTTTATTAATTATTAATTAAATAATTACATAAAAATTTATTAACATTTTTATTAATTACACTTTCATTTATTAATAAATTAAATGAACTTCAATAAATTAAATAAATGCCCAAGCTCATCTTCCTCCCCTGAAACCCTTGCCGACGAGCCCCGCTACCTGTCCCGCCTTAGAACTAACTGGGGAGGCAACGACGGCATCGCGGCATACGAAGACCTCCGAAACTCCCATCTTTCTACTCCTCCCCGTCCGCTCCTACCAGAAACCATTAAGAAAGGTAACCCTCGTCTTT
>JXCR01061140.1:80062-92864 GCA_002079205.1 Phalaenopsis hybrid cultivar
AATTTCACAATGCTGCGGATGGTAAGTGACTTTTAAAAGGACCATTCTCTAATTAAAAGCTTTGAACTTTTTTATTTTGTGCTTTTCATCTTCTATTTTATTGGAATGACTATTTTATCTTCTAATATCATCAATCAGAACCCCCATCCATGACAAAAGGTGCAAAATCAAATTTTGGTAATCTATGACTTCTTAATTTTAGATCCTTTAGATTTGATTCAATACATATTGGTTAACTATGTTGATATCGTTTCAGAATTTTCAGANCAATTTTAGATCCTTTAGATTTGATTCAATACATATTGGTTAACTATGTTGATATCGTTTCAGAATTTTCAGAGTTGGAGTCTCTCCCCCTACATAATGAATTCTCGGATCTTCATGGTCTTAGCTTCTCTGCGGATGGCCTAAATGAATCATTGGAAGTTAAGGCTCAGAACTGTTCTCCAGCCCACTCAAGCGAAGAGAGGGTTTACTGTGGTAATATTATTGATTTGGAAGCTCAATCTCTCGTTGAAAATGAGGATCTTCCTTCCATGGAAAGAGAGCAAACAACCAATGTGAGTTGTACTAGTAAACTCGTATCATTGTGAATTGTGTAAAAGATTCTTTTTTTTTTGGTTATTATTGAGATGAAAATTGGGATTCTTATGTATATACATGTCTCACACCTAAACTTTCTTGTTTACACATATAGCACTCAAATCTTTAATATTAAATCGAAAATAGCACTATTACCACTTTCTAAAAGTCAAATGTACATTTTCATGCATGGGTTTTAAGTACCAAAGTGCTATCTATTCTGTATGAAAGTTCATGTGAGATATGTAAATACATAAGAATTGTTCGCTATGTTTGTAAATCTCCCAAGAAAATTTGATTGGTCCTTATGATATATTGGCTATACATTTCAAATGCCAGCACATTGAAGAACCAAACCTTGAAGATTCCACGCCTAATATTGTGCGAAATGATGACACTGGACAATCATCAAGGAAGACTCGACAACGGAATAAGAAGTTAAAAACCAGTGAGGAAAACATTTCCTGTAAAACTCATGATGGTGAAATTACCGTCTCAGAAATGGATGATGATTATGATGGTGAAGGTTACAATGATAATAGTATGCCAAAGCAAAAGAAGAGGAAGCTTCCAAAAAGATCAAGCAAGAAAGGCCGTGAACAGGAAAATCCAATCGAGAGTAACCAAAAGGCTGCTGGAGAACCTGGTTCAACAGTTGACGCTTCTCATACTCCAAAGAAAAAGCTTCCGCATGGTAGTAGTCGATGTAAAAGAACAAAGAGGCAAGGTATGAGAGTAACTTTTGAACCTCAAGTCTTAACAATTAGTGCAGGTTTTTGGATTATCTCTTTTTAGGGAATTTTACATACATAGCACATATCTCACACCTAAAGTTTCATATTTACATACATAACACTTTTGGTGTTTTAAATCTATCCATGAAAAGGTGAATTTCACTTTTAAAAAGTGGCAATAGTGTTTTTTTGATGTGATATCAAGGATTTGAGTGCTATGTTTGTAACTATGAAAGTTTGAGTTTGAGATATGTAAATTCAGAAGAATTATGTGCCATGCATGCCCTTCTTTTTAATCCATTAATTCATTCGTCTACAGTGAATAAGGCCTTGCTCGATATACCTGATGATGAACTGGATAGAAAGCAAATTGCTATAAGGGATCTCATCCGGCTTGCGGGTTTTAAGGAACGATTATCAGTACGTCATATAATTTGTAATACTTTAATATCGTCTAATAGTTTGCCGGTGATAATGATTCTTATTTATTAATAGTAATTTATGGTTATTTTGCAGAATAAAGTAGAAGCTGTTTTTAAAAACCTTTTTGACAACCAGAGGTATGATGATAAAATCACTTACACCCAATAGCATGATAAGCTCCTTGCTCCTAAATTTGTGGCCTACATTTATGTTATTTCCACTGAATTATGTATAAAACAACAAATAATGATCTATCTGAATTATTTGAAGCAAATAGATCATAAAAATTATGAAATACATTTATTTTCATGTTTACTCATGACTATTCAATTAATATTGGACTAAATAATATTGCCTTACTGTTGGTGCCTCAGGCCTTGAGCCGAGGAGTGGGGACTAGCCAGCACTACCTCAACCAACATTTAATTTTCTTAGACGCATCTATATGCGATCTATATTGAAAATTAATAATGAATGAAATGATAACAAAATTTGTGTACATTTAATGACTTAAAAAGTTAATATCAATGAACTTATTCATTGGTAATGGCAGAAGAGGAGCTAGAGAATATGAGCAATATTTTTTTTAGAAAGAAACATTAATTAATCCACTTAAAACTTTATGTTTCTTTGGTATTTACCATGGGTAGTTAAAAAAGGAGAAGTTAATGAAAGTGCTACAATTATATGCCTAAAAGCTAAACTATATCTAGTCAATTTTGTTATTTGGAATTACAAAAATGAAATAAAATGTGTTATATTTCCATTTTCTTTCAGCTAAATATNTGCTTGCATGGTTCTCATGCATACCTTCAGTTGCAATCCCTCACCAGTCTAATGGCTGAATCCAGAGTTTTTTTGTTAGGTTTTTGATGTGTTTAATTGATTTGCCTAAAAAAATTACTTAAATCTGACTATGACTTCCATGAAAATTCTATTCCCAACATTGCTTTATTAAAGGAAGATTAGGACAGATCAAATGAACTTTAATTCTAATATTCCCTTATAGTTTTGGTTTTAAACTTGTAAAATTCATGCACAGTTTTTACTCTCAGAAGAAAATCCATCTTAATGAAAAATAATATTGCAGTGTGGAGAAAGAGCAAGAACTAAATGGTGATGATGAAAATAGAGACATTCAGCAAGAGGTCCCAAGATTGAATTATCATTCCTACATGAGACGGTCACCCCAAAATCGATGGTCAAAAACAGACACTGAATTTTTCTACCAGGTATTATAACCATTTGATAAATATGCTGCTTTAATAAATTTTACAGCATTAATATTGTACGAGAGAATTATTAGATTACTCGGAACTTTTCGGAAAGCATTTTATGCTGCATGCACTTATCTTCAAAAGCTTTATAAAATGTCACGTTCTGTACAACTGTTTTCTGAATATCATCTAGAACTCTGTGCAAATAAAACTTTTTTTTATGAAAGCTTTGGTTTTCTGTTTCCTTTTTTGGATATTGCATCAGGCTATCAGACAATTTGGAACTGATTTTGCAATGATACAACTACTCTTTCCTACTCGAAGCCGTCAACAAGTAAAAGCAAAATTCAAGAATGAGCAGCGCAAACATCCTCTGCAAATCGCCGATGCTTTAGTGCATCGCAGCAAAGGTTTCTATTCATGTTCCTCTTACAGTTCAAATTACATCCCTCATTAAACTTCTATGTATTTACCGAACTCCTAAACTTCATTTTTTACATACATACCATCTTACCTGTGCATAAAAAGATGCTTAAAATAGTTATATTTATTTTGTGTTATGAAAAATTTAGGTGACATAGTGTAAAAAGCGAATTTTGATTGTTAGATATGTAAATAAATAGGAATTCATATGTATACTTTTTGTTTCTGCAAATGTAATTACATTTCATTTTGTATGTAGATCATTCACACTTTGAGAAGGCCATTCAGCATTTGCAGACAATGGCAGAGCAGAAATCTAAAAACGAGGCAGGCGATCCTACCACCGCCCAATCGCAAGACGAAGCAGATCAAAATGAGGTCTTTAATCATTCAAATCCGTGTCCTGCCCCATAGGCTCAAGTTTTCCTCAACTATTTCATAATCCTTGTATCTATCTGCCATTATTTACTGCTTCCAGGAAGAGGGGAAGGAATCCAACTCAAAAGAAGATCAAGATGTGAACTTTTCTGAGGATTGGGATGGGTATGATCATATTCCTGCAGATGATGATTTTGATCCGATTTCTGAAGCTGCTGATGAGATGGAGAACTCATGGATGTAGATTTCATCAGGTTCTGCTTCTTTATTTGATTCTTAATTCTATTAATTTATTCATATAATTAAATAAATCAATTTTTTAATATTTTTAATGGGGCAATCTCACTATTATCACTTTTTAAAAATGAGATGTATATTTTTATGCATAGTATTGAAACACCAAAGTGTTCTATATGTAAATTTGAATGTTAAGATAAGGGAGATATGCAAATACTTAAGAATTCTGTGCTATTTTTGTAAAATTTTCAATTTTTAAATAAAATATGTATTTATATGTTTATATAATTATCAGGTTTTGCTTCTGGATTTAACTAACAGTTTCTTCAACCTGTCTCCCTTACAAGGCGTTTATTAAGGCTTCTATGAATCTTCTATCTGCAGTAGTTACTGTTTCACAGCTGTGTTAGGCTGTAGATTTTATAGCCCTTCTCTATTAGAAAGGCTGAGGCTTTATTTCATTGGCCTGTCTATATGTTATGATCATTGCTGTAATGTTATTTTCAACTAACATTATAGTTGTTACTTGTAGTAATTATGTTAAAATATTGGTCACCATGGGAGATGTTCAGCCATGAATATAATGGGATGACTTGGGAGCTGTTTGTAGGGCTGTAAACACCGTGCCAGGCTCGTTCGAAATTAACTGTGTAACAATGTTTTCATTTTCTTGTTGATGTACATATTCTTGTTTTTTTTTCTGCTGAAAATTGTCTCGTTTAAATTAATTAGAAAAGTAGATGTAAGGTGTTGAATTTAAACTTGCGCCATTTAGGTGCGATAGAAGACACTGAACCGCATGACCAAATGAGCTGTTATCAGTTAAACTTAAACATAGTAAAAATATATATAATATGTTATTAGATAAATAATATATATAATTTCTTTATTTTGAGCTAGAACAAGCCAAACTCGATCAAACAAAATTATGGTTCATGTTTGACTTGCTTGCTTAATGAACAGTTTGAACAAAGGCTACTTAACAAGCCAAACAAGAGCCGCTCACGAAGAACAGGTTTTTTTAATAGGCCTTGTCGTTTGGAATTACTTTAATGTTTGATTATTTTTATTTTATTTTATTCATGTATCATCTTGAAATAAAATATGTTAATGTGTGTTTGTTTTTAAAAATGTTCAAAGTAATTTTTAATTGTTTTAAGTGTTTTAAAAATAACTTAATTTATTTTTTGAAAATAAAATTAAATACACTTAAAAATATATTAAAAAATATTTTCTTAAAATAAAAATAAAAATTAAACAACTAAAGTGCCCCCAAAAGCTATAATATGGTTGAAGATATTTCTATGCTCTCATTAGATTGTTGTTATTGCCTGTTTTCGATTTTTAAATTTCGATTTTTAAATTGCGGTTTGTAATTTTTAAAGGGAAAAAAATTATGATTATGTTCTCATTTTAATATTAACTGATATAATTAAATTTTAATTAAAATTTCANTAACTGAAGTGACCCCAAAAGCTATAATATGGTTGAAGATATTTCTATGCTCTCATTAGATTGTTGTTGTTGCCTGTTTTCGATTTTTAAATTGCGGTTTGTGATTTTTGAAGGGAAAAAAATTATGATTATGTTCTCATTTTAATATTAACTGATATAATTAAATTTTAATTAAAATTTCAATATTCTTAAGCCTCTCTTTTTTTTTTTATTTTTTGACTTATTTTAATGTTCACATGCATAATATAAAAATATTTATTGGTCTGTTTTTGATAGTAGCTCTGGTTTCTTTTCTTAAAAGATAAAATCGGAATAAAATAAAATAAAATAAATATTTAAGAATTTTGAGATGATTTCAAACTTATGTAAGTTTGAACTTTATTTAAACCCAAACTTTATATGCTTTATTTGAACATAGCTTGAATCNATACAAAAATATTTATTGGTCTGTTTTTGATAGTAGGTCTGGTTTCTTTTCTTAAAAGATAAAATTGGAATAAAATAAAATAAAATAAATATTTAAGAATTTTGAGATGACTTCAAACTTATGTAAGTTTGAACTTTATTTAAACCCAAACTTTATATGCTTTATTTGAACATAGCTTGAATCGTGTTTGAATTTGAGTGCGAACTTAAAATCAAGCCACAATGTTCTTGAGACCTCGCTTAAGGGACACATTGTCAGAACACACTGTTGCGAATATGAAAATTGGTCCACTGTTCAAATTGACATTTTTTCATGTTCGACAGCAAATTGGATTTAATACTCGAAATTAATTGATCTTAATTCATTCTATGATTTGCTGCACAAGAGAAAAGTAAATAATTAATGTGCTTCATTAATTATTTGATTAATTTCTTAATGGGTCAAATGACATGATGAAATTAATAAATAAACATACTAACTCTCTTCTTATCTCTCTCGCGATTTTGTTTGCTAGTAATCTTCTTCAATTGTTACTCTCGAGAGGAGAGAGGAGAGATAATAGAGGAGAAATTGTTCTTTCTTGTAATCGTCAATGCGATGGACATGTGTAATCTTCATGCTAATAAAATCTACTGTAGCTCCGTGGACGTAGACAATTTGTCGAACCATGTAAATTTGTGTGTTTCACTGTGTTTTTCTGTTTTGCGATTTTTCTCAATCCAGTTTTTCGCTTTATTGCCGTCGTTTTTCACAACACAAACAATATGAGAGATTTTGTGTGAAGTGGGAATAAAAGAAGTGCTAAAATAAATTCTTCTTTTCGCTTGAACACTCTATTGGAATTATGTAAATTGAACCAACTAATTGCAAGTAAGAGAGCCCTGTCGTGGGAGTTCATGAAAGTTGTCGATGAAACCAACAAGCATAATTGAGTAGAAGTGTGATTCACGACTAAAAATCACCGAACAAAGACTAACGATATGTTATAAAAGTACTAAAATAATCTCTAAATATTTATATGTAATATTTTTAGTTTCACAATTTATAGAAGTGTGAAAATTATTCTTATGTTATTTAAATATCAGTTAAAATAGTTCATATATTTTATAGAATTATAAGAGCTTAATTTTAAAATAATCAGAAATTATAAGAATATTATATGTATTTTTTTCTGTAAAAAGTATTTTTTTATATTTTAACGCCACTGTTACCCTGCTCGGTCCACGCGCAACTTCTTTCCTTCTCCTCTTCAATCGATTCTGCTTCTTCGCCCATCCATTCTGCTTTTAGAAATCCCTAGTAATGGCTTCCGATTCANTTCATATAATTAAATAAATCAATTTTTGAATATTTTTAATGGGGCAATCTCACTATTACCACTTTTTAAAAATGAGATTATGCATAGTATTGAAACACATGTTCTATATGTAAATTTGAAAGTTAAGATGAGGGAGATATGCAAATACTTAAGAATTCTGTGCTATTTTTGNAGTGAAGATAAGGGAGATATGCAAATACTTAAGAATTCTGTGCTATTTTTGTAAATTTTTCAATTTTTAAATAAAATATGTATTTATATGTTTATATATATATATATATATATATCAGGTTTTGCTTCTGGATTTGACTAACAGTTTCTTCAACCTGTGTCTCCCTTACAAGGCGTTTATTAATGCTGCTATGAATCTTCTATCTGCAGTAGTTACTGTTTCACAGCTTTGTTAGGCTGTAGATTTTATAGCCCTTNACTTCTAGTTGAATGATATCGTTACTTAAATTTGAGATTATTGTAGAAGCCGAAGCTATTGTTCCTTTCATACTGTATGTAGACTTTTGAAGTGCTCGTGAAGGAACTTGCAGCGAACTAGCAAACCTTTGACATACCTTAATACAATATATAAGAAAGAGNTAAGTGCTCGTGAAGGAACTTGCAGCGAACTAGCAAACCTTTGACATTCGTTAATACAATATATAAGAAAGAGCATGTTATAGAGTTTGCTAACTTAAAACCATATTATTTGTGATACTGGTTTAGGGGCTGTTTGGGATCAATTTTTGTTTTATGAAAATAAAAAATTGGAAACAAACATACAAATAATACTTGTTTATCTGTTTTTTATTTTATTTCTTATATTTTTAATTTTTTTGTGACAACAATTCTATTTTAAAAATACTAAAAACAGAATAAAACATATTTTTGCCTGTTTTTAAAAAAACCAAAACAAACCTTTGCCTAGCCCGTCGGCACCGCCCTCCTCCCACCGTAGGATCCCGTTCCCCTTCCACCGCAGAATGCCGTCCGCTTTACATCGTAAGATGTTGTCCGCCGCCGCTGCCACCAGCCTGCCTGCCGTTGCCACCCGCCTGCCTGCCGCTACCGTTCACCCGCNGTTCTGTACAACTGTTTTCTGAATATCATGTAGAACTCTGTGCAAATAAAACTTTTTTTTTATGAAAGATTTGGTTTTCTGTTTCCTTTTTTGGATATTGCATCAGGCTATCAGACAATTTGGAACTGATTTTGCAATGATACAACTACTCTTTCCTACTCGAAGCCGTCAACAAGTAAAAGCAAAATTCAAGAATGAGCAGCGCAAACATCCTCTGCAAATCGCCGATGCTTTAGTGCATCGCAGCAAAGGTTTCTATTCATGTTCCTCTTACAGTTCAAATTACATCCCTCATTAAACTTCTATGTATTTACCAAACTCCTAAACTTCATTTTTTACATACATACCATCTTACCTGTGCATAAAAAGATGTTTTTCACTTTTTAAAAATTAAAATAGTTATATTTATTTTGTGTTATGAAAAATTTAGGTGACATAGTGTAAAAAGCGAAGTCTGATTGTTAGATATGTAAATAAATAGGAATTCATATGTATACTTTTTGTTTCTGCAAATGTAATTACATTTCATTTTGTATGTAGATCATTCACACTTTGAGAAGGCCATTCAGCATTTGCAGACAATGGCAGAGCAGAAATCTAAAAACGAGGCAGGCGATCCTACCACCGCCCAATCGCAAGACGAAGCAGATCAAAATGAGGTCTTTAATCATTCAAATCCGTGTCCTACCCCATAGGCTCAAAAGTTTTCCTCAACTTTCTCATAGTCCTTATATCTATCTGCCATTCTTTACTGCTTCCAGGAAGAGGGGAAGGAATCCAACTCAAAAGAAGATCAAGATGTGAACTTTTCTGAGGATTGGGATGGGTATGATCATATTCCTGCAGATGATGATTTTAATCCGATTTCTGAAGCTGCTGATGAGATGGAGAACTCATGGATGTAGATTTCATCAGGTTCTGCTTCTTTATTTGATTCTTAATTTTATTAATTTATTCATATAATTAAATAAATCAATTTTTGAATGTTTTTTATGGGGCAATCTCACTATGACCACTTTTTAAAAATGAGATGTATATTTTTATGCATAGTTTTGGAACACCAAAGTGTTCTATATGTAAATTTGAAAGTTAAGATGAGGGAGATATGCAAATACTTAAGAATTCTGTGCTATTTTTGTAATTTTTTCAATTTTTAAATAAAATATGTATTCATATGTTTATATAATTATCAGGTTTTGCTTCTGGATTTGACTAACAGTTTCTTCAACCTCTGTCTCCCTTACAAGGCGTTTATTAAGGCTGCTATGAATCTTCTATCTGCAGTAGTTACTGTTTCACAGCTTTGTTAGGCTGTAGATTTTATAGCCCTTCTCCATTAGAAAGGCTGAGGCTTTATTTGATTGGCCTGTCTATAATGTTATGATCATTGCTGTAATGTTATCTTCAACTAACATTATAGTTGTTACTTGTAGTAATTATGTTAAAATATTGGTCACCATGGGAGATGTTCAGCCATGAATATAATGGGATGACTTGGGAGCTGTTTGTAGGGCTGTAAACACCGTGTCAGGCTCGTTCGAAATTAACCGTGTTGACATTGACTCGTGTTTGAAATTGCTCATTAACAATGTTTTCGTTTTCTGGTTTATTTACATATTCTTGTTTGTTTTTTCTGCTGAATATTGTCTCGTTTAAATTAATTAGAAAAGTAGATGTAAGGTGATGAATTCAAACCGACGCCATTTAGGTGCGATAGATGACACTGAACCGCATGACCAAGTGAGCTGTTATGAGTTAAGCTTAAACATAGTAAAAATATATATAATATATTATTAGATAAATAATATCTATAATTTCTTTATTTTGAGCTAGAACGAGCCAAACTCGATCAAACAAAATTGGGGTTTGTGTTTGAGTTGCTTAATGAACAGTTTGAACAAAGGCTACTTAATAAGCCGAACAAGAGCCCCTCACGAAGAACAGGTTTTTTTAAGTTGGCCTGGTCGTTTGGAATTACTTTAATGTTTGATTATTTTTTATTTTATTCATTTATTATCTTGAAATAAAATATGTTAATGTATGTTTGTTTTTAAAAATGTTCAAAATAATTTTTAAATTTTTAAGTGTTTTAAAAATAACTTAATTTATTTTTTAAAAATAAATTAAATACACTTAAAAATATATTAAAAAATATTTTCTTAAAATAAAAATCAAAAATTAAAAAATAAAGTGATTCCAAAAGCTATAATATGGTTGAAGATATTTCTATGCTCTCATTAGATTGTTGTTGTTGCCTCTTAAGTGCATCAATTTCATTTTTTAAATTGCGGCTTGTATTTTTTAAAGGGAAAAAAATTATGATTATGTTTTAATTTTAATTTTAACGGATATAATTAAATTTTAATGAAATTTTCAATATTTTTAAGCCTCTATTTATTTATTTTTTGACTTATTTTAATGTTCACAAGCATAATATAAAAATATTTATTGGTCTGTTTTCTATAGTAGCTCTGGTTTCTTTTCTTAAAAGATAAAATCGGAATAAAATAAATATTTAAGAACTTTATTTAAACCCAAACTTTATATGCTTTATTTGAACATAGCTTGAATCATGTTTGAATTTGAGTGCAAACGTAAAATCAAGCCACAATGTTCTTGAGACCTCGCTTATGGAACACATTGTCAGAACAAACTGTTGCGAATATGAAAATCGGTCCATTGTTCAAATTGACATTTTTTCATGTTTGACAGCAAATTAGATTTAATACTCGAAATTAATTGATTTTAATTCATTCTATGATTTGTTGCACAAGAGAAAAGTAAATAATTAATGTGTTTCATTAATTATTTGATTAATTTCTTAATGGGTCAAATGTCGTGATGAAATTAATAAATAAACATACTAACTCTCTTCTTATCTCTCTCGGGATTTTGTTTGCTAGTAATCTTTTTCGATTGTTACTCTCGAGAGGAGAGAGGAGAGATAATAGAGGAGGAGAGAGGAGAAATTGTTCTTTCTTGTAATCGTCAATGCAATGGACATGTGTAATCTTCATGCTAATAAAATTCATTGTAGTTCCGTGAACGTAGGCAATTTGTCAAACCATGTAAATTTGTGTGTTCCACTGTGTTTTTCTGTTTTGCGATTTTTCTCAATCCAGTTTTTCGCTTTATTGTCGTCGTTTTTCACAACACAAACAATATGAGAGATTTTTTGTGAAGTGGGAATAAAAGAAGTGCTAAAATAAATTCTTCTTTTTGCTTGAACACTCTATTGGAATTATGTAAATTGAACCAACTACTTGCAAATAAGAGCCCTGTCGTGGGAGTTCATGAAAGTTGTGGATGAAACCAACAAACATAATGTAATAGAAGTGTGATTCACGACTAAAAATCACCGAACAAAGACTAACGATATGTTATAAAAGTACTAAAATAATCTCTAAATATTTATATGTAATATTTTTAGTTTCACAATTTTTAGAAGTGTGAAAATTATTCTTATGTTATTTAAATGTTCATATATTTTATAGAATTATAAGAGCTTAATTTTAAAATAATCAGAAATTATAAGAATATTATATGTATTTTTTTCTGTAAAAAGTATTTTTTTATATTTTAACGCCACTGTTACCCTGCTCGGTCCACGCGCTCCTTCTTTCCTTCTCTTCAATCGATTCTGCTTCTTCGCCCATCCATTCTGCTTTTAGAAATCCCTAGTAATGGCTTCCGAATCACAGCGCCTCGTTCACTCTCTCACTGATCACCTCGCGATCTACCATTCTCGCATTTCCAACCATCGCCCTAGTCCTGATTCTAATCCTCGCGCCTTCGTCCTCCGCTGGTTCTCTTCTCTCTCTCCCGATCAGCGCCAGGCTGTTCTCACTGTCTTCGACTCCTCATTTCTTCTAATCCTTTTCCAGATGCAGTCCCGCCTCCGCAGCCAAGGTCACTCGCGCTTCATCCTCCTTCCCGACCTCCCCTCTTCCTCCCCTTCGAACCCATCCCTCCCATCTCTGTCTTTCCGCCCCTCTCGTGGGCTCATCGCCCGCTCCGCGGCATCCAACTCTTCCGCCCTGCTGCTGTCCGACTCCCTACTTTTTTTCACTTCCGGTTCGTCTGGTGTCAATCTGGCGGACGCACTAACGGTCTCCGAGTCCCTTGTTATAGATGTTGACCGTTTCGTTAGTGTTATGGATGGACTATCTGGCGGGAGGTTTCTCTGTGAGGATGTAGAGATGGTGGGTCTCACTGTGCAATGGGTGGAGCTTCCATGGCTGAAGGATATGGGGTATTACAGCTTGGAAGCATTTGTAGCGAATCGACTTGAGGTGGCCCTGAGGCTGGCTTGGATTAGTTCGCAAGCGGGGAAGAAGCCCAAGGAGAAGAGGTTGAAGGAGAGGGCTGCAGAGGTCGCAGGAAAGGCGGCAAATGTATTTTGGAGGATGAAGGGTTGTCTTGATTGGTGGGTTGGGTTGGATCCCGGATCAAGGAAGGGGATCATTTCTGCTTTCTTTGGGAAAGCATCAAAGACTCTGGTACTTATTTAACTCCTTCCTACATACAGTTTCTTCA
>JXCR01061153.1:0-11312 GCA_002079205.1 Phalaenopsis hybrid cultivar
TGCACTAAATCATATGAATTACATTCTCATTCATACAACCTCATGTGATTCTTTCCAATTATAGACTGAGACAATACCTGCCCGGTTCTTACATGTTCTCACAACAAAGTTTAACATCTGGATAAGCCAAATCAAGAAGTAAGTGAAGTGCATGGATTTAAATCATCATCAATTCTTCCAACATTAAAGATCAATACTCTCCACAACTTCCATTTAACACTTTAATTACTTATCATTTTAAGGAGAAAGATAAAGAAAACTACTCAGAATTGATGGAGAAAATAAGACCACACGCTAGTTTAAAAGTATAAATCATTGTCAAACCAAAAAAAAGTCTCGCTTAAAACCAAAAGTAGTTTAAAAACAAAAAATAAAAACTTATCTCAAATCCTCCATGAAACTCTTGAAGTTCCTTTAAATCTCTTCTCTTTTACAACACTCTTGACTCTCTATATAAAACTAAAAACAAAAAGGATATAGTAAATTTGTGGTGCCTGAAAACCTCTCCAAAACTATCTCTAACTCTTCACAGAACTCCCCCTTTCTTAGACTTTCAAAAACTTTCAAGCACACTTCAAAAAGTCTCAACTTCCTTCTTATATAAATCTCCAAGAGGTGTCTTGATAGCTCAACAAAATGTGTCCCAATTCAATGTATTTTCCAAAGGATGCCTCCTTTCATAAGTCTTCTAACCATAATTTTGTTTCTAGTGGACAAAACCACCCTCTTTAGGCAATAGGTACCTCAAATGTCCCTTCAAATTTTGGCAAAATGAAGTAAATCGTCACATAACTACCTCTAGCGCTTAAGCTCAAGGCCTCTGGCGCTTAGGCGCGGCCTTAGCTGTTTCACCGGCGCTTAAGCGCCGGATCTAGCGCTTGAGCGCTGGATCTAGCGCTTAGGCGCCAAAACACTTTTGCACCATTTTCACATTTTTTGCTCAAACTTTGATCCTTTTTCACTCATCTTAGCATTTTTCACCTTTTTTACTTGTACCTTAAAGAAAAACACACAAATACCTTCCATTAAAGCACAATATCTAAAAAATAAGTATAAAAAAGTGTCTAAAAATACTATATATTTTAGGTGTATCAAAATCCCTCAAACTTAAAATGTTACATGTCCTTGAGTGACACTTCAATCTTTAAAAATTAAATAAGTATGATATGTATAGGAGTTTCTATAGGAGTTACTAAAATTTAGATTTAGAAATATAGTAGTCCAGTATAGAAAAAATATTTAGTAAATAAGACCAACTTAAAGTTTAGAAATTTTTAATGTTAAGAAATATGAAAATATGAATTCTATCTAATTCAGAAAGTATATGTAGATTTTCAAAATTTAGAATTTAGTCCTTTTATTACCTCCATTTAAATATTTTTATTAAAAATAATTTTACGTACCATATTATATCCCTAAGTTTAAGAGTTTCTCAAGTCTTATATTTAAAAACTTCAAATGTGGAACCCATTTTTTATTAGGCACTATTCATCAAGCTTCTCCTCCCTTACTTTTTTCTTCTTTTCTTTTTCCTTTCCTTTTTTTTTCTTTTTCTTTTTCTTTTCTTTTCCTTTTTTTAGGCAAGGCTTACTATATATTGGTAGGTTTTTAATGATTTTGAATTTCACTTCTCTTTTTTCAAAGCAAAGTCATGATATAAATCTTTTACTTATAAATATAGTAATAGTTTTGAAAATTATTTTTAATAAAAGAAATTTTATTATTAAAAATAAAAGTATAAATTTTTAATTTTTTTAAAAATACAATTTTTCTTATTAAAGATACTTACACTATATTTATCATTTTCTACACTAAAAATTTTTAACTAAAAGTTTTTCTTCATTACTCAAACTTTTAATTAAATTTTCTTACTCATTTCAATAATCAAATTTTGCTTCCCTAATATAACTTCATATACATGATCATTATTCTTTTCAAATCAAATTCACTTGTAGCACATTTGAGAACAAATAAAATTCAAGTTTTGAAAATAAAATCAAATTCACTTGTAGCACATTTGAGAACAAATAAAATTCCAGTTTTGAAAATATTTTTTCATGCCCCCCTAACTTAATTTTTAACTAGATTAAACAGTTTAGCAGTAGGTATAAATAAGCAGGAATGAAAATTTAAAATTACATGCTTACAGGATATTCTATACCCTAATTATACAAGTCTAAAACTAAAAACAGGAGTAAAACTAATTTTTGATCAATTTTCTATCATTTTCATTTCAATTCAAAATGTAGAAATTCAATAGACTTCTAAGTAGTGGGTACAAAGATAAAAGCAAACTAGCACACTAACTTTGATTTCCAGTCTCAACATAAAAACAAGCACACTAACAAGATAAAAGAAAAATACAGGGTAACAGTTTTTTTAAGTTTAAATTTTAAAATTAAAGTTAGCAAGATTTTTAACTTTTCACAAGACAGAGAAATAAGTTCAATACTAACTAACTAAAACACAATAATCAACACACAACAACAATTACTACCCTAGAATTTAAAACAAAATACTAATAAAACACAACATCATAATACAATTAAACAAAATAAAAGTCTCACACATCACAAAGTCTAAACAGGTACATTAATGCAAGTGTAGCAAGTCCAAACCACATTGTCCAACACATATTACAAACATAAAAATAAATAAGTCAGTCCTCCTCCTCATCATTCTCAGAATCACTGCTATTCCAAATATTTATAGACTCATAATCAGGGTATCTTAGATATTGAGGAAATTGCACTCCTTGTTTATCCCTAATGAGGTTTTCCATAGATGAATGAAATTTCTCTTCATAACAACTTTTTCTTCTATTATACCCATCAATATGATCTGGAAAACTTTCTAAACTTCTTAAATTTTTTGCGGTATAGTTGATATAGTCCATCATCCACTGCAATAGCTGACTTTGACTTTTCGTAGACTCACCTCTAGAAGTATAAGCTCGTGAGGTAGATGGTCTAGATGTGAAGCAACATACTTTGTCATTCCCTTGAAAATCCTCCTCTCCAGTAAAAAATAGAATGCGTCGAATATGACTTCACATTAACACTTATAATTGGCTTTAGAGGCAATAGTACTTCCTCCCGACTATTATATATTACTCCAGCCTGCTCACATAAGGAAAAGATTAAGGAGGCAAATCCCAAACTTGCAGTAGTAACAACAGTGGCAGAACTGATGATAGTCTGATAGATTAAAGCTGCAATGTTGATGAGCTTGCATTCTTAAATACAATAGTTCAACATTGCTCTCTCTTTAGTAACTTTGCTGAGATGATTTTTTGGTAATAGACGGGCTGAAATAAAATAGTGTCATGACTTCGAAGGTGCACTAAACACTGAGGTAGAAAAATTGTCTCTTTTTTCTTTTATAATTTTTCATTTCCATCTTGCAACAATCAAATATGAAATAATCTCATCTAGCTCCGTCTCAGTAGGACAATAGTTCAAATAAAAAAACAAAGTATCAGGTGGTAAATGGTAAAACATATTGATTACCTCCAGCAAAAAAGGTACAAATTTTCCTCTAACTATGACTCGGTTATCTTCAGCCTCAAGTAGGTTAGCATAGAACTCCTTAACTACAGAAATAATGGCCACAATAGAAAAATACCAGAATCATTCCCATTGTCAGCAAACGATCAGATCTTCAATGGATCCACCTGGATTTTTGAAACATCGCTCCTGAATAAGTTTTTGTTATTGTAGACCATCATTGTACTTATCTGGAGCTTTCAAACTCACAAACTTGCTTGAATCAAAGTGGTTTTTTCCTTTGCTCCTCTTCATTCTTGGTGTCATTCTACAAATTTCATAAAATTCCATAATAACTTCAAAAATCAAGTCTAATCCACTAAACTCGACTCATATAAGCATAAACTACACTTTCTATGAAATTTCCATAAAATTTTCCTCATGTTTCACCATGAATAGTGATTTTTGGATTCTTCCAATTGTACTCAAAATACATGGTGAAAATCCAAATTTTTTACATAGAAGTGAAGCTTTTCCCTCAAGAAAACCAAATCTAGCGAATTTTTCTCAATTCCACCAAGAAATCCCCATAAAATGGCTTGCCCTAGACTTTAAAATTGTGAACTTGACAGATTAAAGGTAACAATGAGAGTTAAAATGGCAATTTTTTGGGTTACTTTTCACTTTTAACCATTCGCAAACCGGTTTTCGTCAACCAGTGCTTAAGTGTGGATATTTGACATTTAGGCGCATGTCTCTTGAGTTACATCGTGCTTAAGCAAGAGAAAGTGGCGCTTAGGCGCCAGTGGACTATTTTTGATATTTTTAAACGTAAGTAAAATGCACTATAAGCCTAAGTATACCACCCCTAAATGGTCTCATAACACTTAAATAACTATTTTCCTCTCCTATAACTCTCCTTTTTCTCAAAATTTTGATTCAAGGCTAAAAATGACTCAAATTTTCTCAAAAACAAACATATACATTCATTTACAAACTAGTACAAGTACATGTAACACTTAGTTCTCACTCCAAATAGTCTCCGATGAGAAAATCTTTCTACTTTACAAACAGTAAACAAACTGAGATAAACTTCGAAAACAATATTTAACACTTGAGGCATTAAGCAACAACTCCTAAAAAACAAACTTTAACACAGAACTTAATTCCATTCTTCATTTGTTGTGATAATTTTTTGTTTTTCATAAGTATCTCCTTAAGCAATCAAAATATAAAGTCGATAAAACGGACGGTGGTGACGAGCTCTTATACTGTCTTCTTCTATCCATTTATGTTTAAGATACATCTCCTTATCTGATTCCTTTACATAACTAGTATGATTGAATCAACTTCTCTCCAATATGCTCTATATGTGTGTGAATCTCATCTATCTTTGTCTCTCGTAAAGCCATGATAGTGTCAATTTTGTTGAACTTTTTTGATATTCCTTCAATACTAACGACTAAGAAACTGTTATACATCTCTTGTGCCCTTTGACTAATGAATATATTCCTCATGGTGTCTTCCTTCTTCTTCAAATCCTTCTCCCATGAAGACATCTTCTTAAAATCTCTCTCTCTCTCTCTCTTAGACTTTAGGGATGAAAATGATCTTGGGTGAAATTCCTTCACAAAATCCTTCTATTTATAGGTCTAAATCCCTCTAATAACACCTAAGCACATCTTAAAATTGCCTTGGCATGTTTTAGTTAACCAATTGGTAGTTAAACCTTCTAGAATCTGAATTTTTCACATGCTTTTTCACTCTCTCTCGCTTAAGCGTTGAACATTGGCGCTTAAGCGTCAGTGCTCAATTTTGCACTAGTCAACTTATCGTCCAAATTCTCATTTTAGCATGTCTAGAACACTATATAAAGTCTTAAAATCAATACTAACACATAATAGTCTCAAAAATACTACCTCAAATTTTCTTAATCTCACACAAACAACATTCAAAGCAAAACACACTTATAACTATGGGTTGTCTCCCAAAAAGTGCTTGGTTTAACGTTGTCAGCCCAATGTAACTAGTGCTTATTCTGGTTAGCCCAACATCTTTCGATCATTAAATTTATGTTGTTCCCCTACTAAATAAGGTTTCAGTCTATGCCCATTCACTTTAAACACTTTCTTAGTTTTAGGATCTTTAAAATCTACAGCTCCATAAGGATAAAATTTTATCGCAACAAATGGACCCATCCACCTGGACTTAAGTTTGCCTAGAAATAATCTTAACCATGCATTATATAACAATACTTGTTGTCATGGCTAAAAAATTTTAATAAGAATCCTTCGATCATGCCACATCTTCATCTTTTCTTTATAAATCTTTGCACTCTCATACGATTCATTTCTTATCTCTTCAAGCCCATTTAATTGCAATAATCTTTTCTCATAAGCATCTTTCAAATAATAATTGAACTCTTTAATCACCCAATATGCTTTATGCTCAAGCTCAACTGGTAAGTGACAAGCTTTCCCAAATATTAGCCTATTTGGGGAGATTCCTATAGGAGTTTTGTATGCAGTCCTATAAGCCCACAAAGCATAGTCAATTTTGACTGGCCAGTCCTTTTTTGTAGGTTTCACAGATTTTTCATAATTCTTTTAATTTTTTATTTGATAATTCAACCAAACCCCTTGTTTAAGGATGATAAGCAGTCGCAATTCCATGATTTATATGATATTTCTTTAATAATTTCTCTATTATGGCATTTTTGAAATGACTTTCCCATCAGTTATGATAACTCTCGGCATCCGAAATAAATAAAATATGTTCATTTTCAAAATTTTTGCAACACTTTGAGCATCACATCAAGGTAAAACAACAGCTTCTGTTCATTTGGATACATAATCCACTACTAACAGTATATATAAATTTCTGAAAGATAGTATAAATGATCCCATGAAATCTAATCCCCTAACATCAAATATTTTAACTTCTAGCATATAATTTAGGGGCATCTCATTTCTTCTAGAAATATTGCCTACTTGTTGAAATCTATCACAAGTTTTAATATAAGCATTAACATCTCTAAAGATAGTAGGCCAATAGAATCCATATTGTAAAATTTTGTATGTTGTTTTATCAACACCAAAATGTCCCCAAAAATCAGAATTATGACATCTTTGGATAATTTCATATGTCTCTTTTAAAGGTACAGATCTTTGAATAATAAGATCCTTTCCTTGTTTATATAAAAATGGGCCATACAAAAAATAAGTCTTAGCTTTAGAAATAAATTTCCTCTTCTGTTGGTATGTGCTTCCATAGGGTATAATATCACTAACAAAAAAGTTCACAATGTCAACATACCACAGAACACACCACTCATTAATATTGAATATTTTTTCATCTGAAAAATTGTTCGTTCATTTCTTTTTCAAAATAGAGTGGTTTTTCTAACTCAAGCTTGGACAAATGATCACTTTGATTTTCAATTCCTTTTCTATCTACTATCTCAAAGTCAAATTCTTACAAAAGAAGAATCCATCTTATAATGCTTGGTTTATCATCTTTCTTTTTCATTAAGTACATAATAGCAGAATGATCTATGTGCACTACGTAATGAGTTCCAATTAAATATGATCTAAATTTATCAAAGACATATACTATTGCTAATTATTGTTTTTCAGTTGTTGTATAATTAATTTGAGATTCATTAAGAGTTCTACTAGCATAGTAAATTACTCTAGAAATTTTATCATAACTTTGTCCTAAAATAGCTCAAATAGCATAATCACTAGCATCACACATTACTTCAAAAGATTTTCCCCAATCTGGTGAAACTATAATTGGTGCAGTAACTAATTTTTCTTCTAATAACTCAAAATATTTTAGGCACTCTTCATCAAAATTGAAAATTGCATCTTTCTTTAGTAAATGGCATAAAGGCTTAGCAATTTTTGAAAAATCTTTAATATATCGCTTGTAGAATCCAGCATGTCCCAAAAAACTCCTAATTTCTCTTAAATTTGTTGGATAAGGTAAAATAGTGATCACTTGAACTTTAGCAGGATCAACTTCCATACCATTTTCTGATATTTTATGTCCTAATACAATTCCTCGTGCTGCCATAAATTAGCATTTTTCTCAATTAAGGACTAAATTTGTCTCTTCATAGCACTTAAAAACTTTTAATGAATGTTCTAAACATGAGTCAAATGAAGTTTCAAACAATGAAAAATCATCCATAAATACTTCAATCCCTTTTTTAATTAAATCACAAAAAGTTACCATCATACAACTTTGAAATTAATAGGGGCATTACATAAACCAAAAGGCATTCTTTTAAAAGCAAATTTACCTTAAGGACTGGTAAAAGTTGTTTTCTCTTGATCCTCAGAAGTTATTTGTAATTGGTGATAATTGGTATATCCATCCAAAAAATAGAAGTATTTATGTCCAGCTAGTCTATCCAGCATTTGATCTAGAAAGGGTAGTGGAAAATGATCTTTCCTAGTGGCAAGATTTAATTTTCTATAATTAATGCATATTTACCACCATATGACTTATCTAGTAGGTATTACCTCATTATGTTCATTCACAGTCACAGTTACTCCACCTTTCTTAGGAACGCAGTGAATTGGACTAACCCATGCACTATCTGAAATAGGGTAGATAATTCTAATATCTAACCACTTTAAAATTTCTTTCTTAAAAACTTCTTTCATAAGAAGATTCAATCTCCTTTGAGGATCAGCCCTGAGTTTGCAGTTCTCCTCCATATGAATTATATGCATACAAATTGAAGGACTGATTCTTTTAATATCAGCAATTGTCCATCAAAAGGCTTTCTTAAAATTTTTCAGAATTTTTATCAACCATTCTTCATCATCCATAGTTAACTTTGAGGAAATTATAACTGGTAAAGTAGAGGAATCTTCTAAAAATACATATTTTAAATGATCAAAAAGTAACATCAACTCAAGTTCTGGAGATTTTTCTATTGATGGACAAAATGATTTATCTTTTTTCTATCGTGTCTTAAATTTCAAAACTTTCTCAAACATAATTTGAATCTTCCCTAATAAGATCTTCACATTGATCTAACTCTTTATCTTGCTTGTGTTCCAAATCTTTTACTTCATAATTAATTTTGAAATGGCATTCACTCGCCTATCTTATAACATCCATTCTATAGCATTTATCATCTTTACCTTTTGCAGGATATTTCATTGATTTTGAAATTTTAAAAGTAGCAGTTTGATCGTTGATGCATATTGTTAATTCCCATTTCTGTACATCTATCATTGCTCTTTCTGTGGCTAGGAAAGTTCTCCCCAAAATGATAGGTATCTTTTTATCTTCCTCCATATCTAGCACAATGAATCAACAAGAAAGATAAATTGATCCACTTTCACTAGGACATCTTCTATAACTCCTTTAGGGTAGTTATTGAAGATCTACTAACTATAGAGTTACAATAGTAGTGGTTATTTCTCCTTATCCTAATCTTTTGAATATTGATAATGGCATAAAGTTAATGATTGTATCTAAATCACATAAAGCTTTCCCATAAAATATATCTCTTTTTGCACATGGAATTGTAAGGCTACCAGGATCTTTAAGCTTTTCAGAAAGCTTTTTCTGAATTATTGCACTAGACACCTCACTAAGTGTAATAGTCTCATTATCTTCAAACTTCCTTTTGTTATTGAGAATATCCTTCATAAACTTCACATAACTTGGCATTTGTTCTAAGGCTTCAGCAAATGAAATCTTAATTGTTAGCTTCTTAAAATTTTCCATAAATTTTAAAAATTTCTTATCCAACATCTGTTGATGAAGTCCATGAGAAAATGGATTTGGTGGCTTTTGTAAGTTAACTTTAAGTGGAGAAATATGACTTTCAGAATCTTTTGGAATGCCCTCTTTTGATTATTTAATTTCTTCTCTATCTACTTCAGTTTCTTCTTGAACCCTACCTTCCAACTCTCTTCTACTTCTAAGTTGAACGGCTTTTTCTTGCTCTTTATTCTGGTCTTTCAATTTTTTTTCAGTATTACTAGGAAGTGTTTCTTGGGATTTATTACTTAATGAATTTACAATTTGTCTAAGTTGATTCTCAATATTTCTAATTGTAGGTCCTTGACTTTAACTGATTTCCCATTTGTAACACCATTTCTTCTATAGACAACTTCTTCTCCATAAAATTGTGTATTACTGTTGAAACCTGAAGGATAAGTAGATCTATAAATATTATTCCCTTGATTGTTCCAATTTTCCAATGGATTTTCTTGATTGTTCCCCCATTACTGATTATTACCACCCGTTGTATCATTCCAATTAAAGTTGGGATGGTCCTTCCAACCTGGGTTATAATAGTTTGAATATGGGTTATTCTGCATATTATTTATGACATTCAAAGTTTATGATGATGCTTGAGAATCTACTATTTGGCCTAATGAATTTTCTTCAGTCATGGAGATTGATTGAGAAAAATTCACTCTAAATTGGTCTAAATTCCTTGAAATTGTAGCAACTTGAGTTGTTAACATAGTAAATGCATCAGGTTCATGAATATTGGCTACTTTCTTACAAATTACTCTCTCAGAAGATCATTAAAAATTATTAGTAGTCATTTTTTTAATTAAAGAATAAGCATCATAAAATGGTTTTGACATCAACGAAGCACCAGCAGCGGCATCGATAATAGATCTAAGAGACCCAACTAATCCATTATAAAAAGTTTGAATTATTAACCAATCTGGTATAGCATTGTGGACACTTTTTTAAGAGTTCTTTAAATCTTTTCCCATGCTTCATAAATAGATTCCCCTTCAAACTGATTAAAAGATGTACTATCATTTCTAAGTATAGCATGGTGTGGACACTTTCTTAAGAGTTCTTTAAATCTTTCCCATGCTTCATAAATATAGTATGGTGTGGACACTTTCTTAAGAGTTCTTTAAATCTTTCTCATGCTTCATAAATAGATTCCCCTCAAATCGATTAAAAGAGGTAATATCATTTCTAAGCTTCTTTATGGTGGAAAATATTTAGCAAGGAATTTTTGTACTAAATCACCCCAAGTTCTGATAGATGTTGGTGGAAAATATTTAGCAAGGAATTTTTGTGCTAAATCACCCCAAGTTCTGATAGATCTAAGTGCTAACCAATTCAACCACATCTTAATTTTATCCCTCAGTGAGAAAGGAAATAACATAAGTCTTATGACATCATCTGATACACCATCGTATTTAAATGTAACGCACAATTCTTGAAAATTGGTAAGATATAAATTTTGATTCTCAGTTGGTGATCCACCAAACTGATTATTTGGTACAATTTGGATAATAACAAGTTTAAGTTCAAATGAATTAGCAACTACAGCAGATTTTTGAATACTACAATGAATTTCATCTACCGTAGGGTTGGCATAATCTTGTAAAGGTCTATATTTTTCATGCATTTTAGCATTTTGATCAATTTGGTTTGCCATTTCTGTAATTTTTTTAGATTTTTCAAAGTTTTTAATATTTTTTTTGCATTTTATTTATTTTTTTTAACTGTTCTCTCTAATTCAGAATCGTAGGGCACTAGTCCTTCAAAACTTGAACTATACATACACTAACATAAAATAAGATATTATAATAAGATATTCTTACAATAATTTTTAAAATTTAAATAAGTCTTTTTTAAAATAGAAATTTTGCTTTCAATAAATTTTTGAAAACTTCCCCAGTAACGACGCCAAAAACTTGATCCTCTTACTGCTTATATGCGAAAGTAAAACAATGTTTTTGATGATATTTTTCACTTGTGTTTCCTTACTTTGCAACAGAACCAAAAACTTGATCCTGGAGAAAATAAGAATTTAAAATT
>JXCR01061162.1:0-20964 GCA_002079205.1 Phalaenopsis hybrid cultivar
ACTCTGATGTTGTTATGCTGCATGAAAATTGTGAAAGATGTGAATCAGTTGAATGTTTAAACCATGCTCCTTCATACAACTCAGAATCTAGTCGTCTAACATCCATATTAGAATTAGCAGATGAAGGAGCTGTTAAAAGCAAGGCAGTACATCCACATTTTTCATCAACATTCTCTTCAATAATCAGGTCACCAAGAAGTGATTCATGTAAAGATAAAGGCACCAAACATGTTTATACTCTTGAGACTCTAATAGTAGGCCGACGATTTCATGAAAAAATTGAGTTGCGACATGTTGGAAAAGTTTATGCTCTAAGAGAGTTCCAGAATTTTAAGGATGACAATGCTATAAAGGTTTGGGTCTTCATTTGGTATAAAAATGTGATTCTATGAATTGATGGACTTATGTTTCTATGCCTAGGTGTTATGTGACTTTCATGGATTCAGATGTTCGCTTGGATATTTACCACGACAACTGGCTAAATATTTATCCCCACTAATTGATAAATATCAACTCAATTGTGAGGTAAAGCAACTTCTAGTGATTATTATTATTTTCTTATGTGAAGTTGGGAAAATCCTAACTATGGTGATGAAGATTTTGTGATTTTCGAAATATGCAAGTGTTTTTTTGTAATTAGTAAGACCATTTGGAACCACCTGCCCCAATGTGTGCTATGCTTTTATATGCTTCCCAAGAATCTTTTCTGAAGGCAATTTTGATAAATTTTTAAACATTTATGGATTATTAGTTTTTAATATTTATCCTCATAGATACTACATAGGAGATTTTTTAGCTTTAAACATTATAAGCTAGATTACTATGTAGATTGCACAATTTATTAAACTAACATGATCATTCAATTTCCTTCAGAAAGATGAAAATTGTTAGAGAGGGTAAGATGAAAAAGATGGATTATTAGTTTTTAATATTTGTTCAATGATGGAGGATGTTCTAAGTCCAAATCATTAGAGAGGGTAAGATGAAAAAGAAACTCTAAATGCACAACTTGAAACGTTTTATAGACATAGCATCGATTTATGGGAGCATTCAATTTGCCTTACATAATTCATTTTATTCAGCTACATTAAATCATGAATATAGCCATCAATAAATAAGATTACAAGGGATGAAGTCAAATAAGTTATAAATCAAATTTAATCTTATTTAAAATCAATTCTAATCAAAATATTTAAATTCAAATTTAATATATTGTAAAGGATAGCTAAACTTAATAAAGGAAATAAAAAAGAAACAAATTTAGCTAAGAGTAAAAGTAGGCTAACAACGTCTTAAAGCTAGTTTTTTTTTGCTGTTGGTTCGAATTGGTTTAGTTGGATTATGAAAAATCTAGCTTTTGCCTGTTTATTTTGTTAAATAATCAATAAGTTCTTATGACAAAATTATCTAGCCCCCACAAAGAGTCGGTCAAAAGAATTTTTAGAATGGACCATGGTGGAATAGGTGGCACCATGCAACCATTTGATTGAAAAGGCGAACAAAAAGAATTAGTCCAGTTATTGCATAAAAATTTGGAAGCTTGAGTTTTGGGTCACTCTGATTTTTATTTTCTTGTGAGGTCCTTGGAAAGTGGAGGGAAAATGGAGTACGTGGTGATTGTAGCACAAGCTAAGTTTCTAGTAGGTGTTGTTGAAATAAATTGTAATCCTCTAAAATGATGTACATCTTCTATGATAATGAGAAGTCCAATAGACGTTGAAAACATTAAATTGGAGGCTTTGATATATGAAAAAAACTTGATTGGAAAAACTGTCTCATGTTTGCCATCATTCTCAAACTCAGATAGTTTATCAAACCTAGATTTTGGCTCAACGTTTGATAAATTCATTCACTGATAAATTATAATTATCCTCAAGATCTAGTTTATCTTCCAAAAGATATGTGCCATCATAATTATATTTTCTTAAACACCATAAAGAAAAAAAATCATCACATTCAAGACATTTATCACTGTTAATATTTTTAAAGGGAATCAACATATAGTAAAGTGATCATAAAATTATGACTGCAATAACTAAAATAAAATTAAAAAAATATAACAAAATGAATAAAAAAATCAAATTGGTGGTAGCCATTCGGTGTATTGTCACGACAACCCTATTTATTTTTAAGATTCGAAGAACTGATCTCTTCGTTCGTAATTGACTGAGAGAGNGCTATAACAATAATGTCATAGTATTAGATAAATAACACCACAGTGCCACCACTATAGCACCGATAGAATGCTAAATGATGGTAAAATAACTCCAAAATAACACTAAAATAACCCAAAATAACTACAAAATAACTCCAAAATAACTCAACAACCCAAAATAACTCCAAAATAACTCCAGAATAATATGTTGGTATTCTTTTAGAGTTATAATGATAATTTGTTGCTGTATTCATGTATGTTTATGAATTGAAAGGCCATGAATAGTAGTTGTCATCTATCGGCAGTTAGAGATGTTCTTTATAAGGTCTGACCTACCATTTCTGAGGAAACCTGGACTAAATTGAAAACAATGAATTTGTATCAATCTTTTGAACTCCTTCCGTATCCTTAAGATTATATCCTGACTATGCACATATTGAAATATTGAGATATTGATCGATTGGTATTCAAATNACTATAACAATAATGTCATAGTATTAGATAAATATCACCACAATACCACCACTATAGCACCGATAGAATGCTAAATGATGGTAAAATAACTCCAAAATAACACTAAAATAACCCAAAATAACTACAAAATAACTCCAAAATAACTCAACAACCCAAAATAACTCCAAAATAACTCCAGAATAATATGTTGGTATTCTTTTAGAGTTATAATGATAATTTGTTGCTGTATTCATGCATGTTTATGAATCGAAAGGCTATGAATAGTAGTTGTCATCTATCGGCAGTTAGAGATGTTCTTTATAAGGTCTGACCGACCATTTCTAAGGAAACCTGGACTAAATTGAAAACAATGAATTTGTATCAATCTTTTGAACTCCTTTCGTATCCTTAAGATTATATCCTGACTATGCACATATTGAAATATTGAGATATTGATCGATTGGTATTCAAATTGGGTGGGAAAGAGTTAAGATTTGATGCATATCAAGTTGCTTTGATGATAGGTGTCGGCAACCGGAGCTTCGTGTCGTTGGTCGTTTCCGTCGCCACCAATTCCCGTCGTCATGTCTTTGATTTGTTTGAAAGGAGTCGCCACTCGGTTTATCTATTTTATTGCCCTAATCTCTAAGTAACTTATTCTTTTGAATTATGTGAAAGATTCTCAGATGTTAAGAAATTAGGAGAAAGAATGAAAGGGCTAAAATAGAAATCATGAGAAAAAGAAATGTTTGGATGATTTTCATTATGGCAGTCATCATAGAGAAAATGATTTCTCGTATAAAGAAAACTGCACGAAGAATTTGATAACTAGAGATTTAGGTATATCACATATTATGAGTTCTTTTTTCTATAGGAGCAAGTTCCTATAGTTAATTATATCTTAGACAATCGAAACTGTCTAAGAAAACCCCTGATTAACGTTAACACTCGTTCTTCTAAGAAATGTCAAGGTCAAGGAAAGAAACATCGAATGTTTATTTCTAGGGTAATAGATTTCTAAGAATTCGATTCTACCCTAATGTTTTTGTTTCGTTTTGTTTATTCATGTCATTTTTGTTTTTGTTTTGTTTTATATTTTGTTGTTGTCATTTTGTTTAAAGGTTTTGTTGTTTTGTTGTCATATCTTGTTGTCGTTGTTTTGTTTTATTTTATTTTATGTCATGTCATTATTANTCTATAGTTAATTATATCTTAGACAATCGAAACTGTCTAAGAAAACTCCTGATTAACGTTAACACTCGTTCTTCTAAGAAATGTCAAGGTCAAGGAAAGAAACATCGAATGTTTATTCCTAGGGTAATAGATTTCTAAGAATTCGATTCTACCCTAATGTTTTTGTTTCGTTTTGTTTATTTATGTCATTTTTGTTTTTGTTTTGTTTTATATTTTGTTGTTGTCATTTTGTTTAAAGGTTTTGTTGTTTTGTTGTCATATCTTGTTGTCGTTGTTTTGTTTTATTTTATTTTATGTCATGTCATTATTACGAACTATTGATATATACTAGTTGATGTGGTATATATATAAATCATACCAGAAAAGAACACAGATTTACGTGGTTCGACAAATTTTATACGTCCACGGAGTTGTAGATGATTTTACTACTTGAAGAATTTATACCAGTCGATCACCTCGACTTACAAGAGGAATCTTTCACTTCGTTGCTCTCTCTTCTTCTCTCTCTGTTCTTCTCTCTTTACATCGAGATACACCGAAGAAACTCTATACTGAGATACATCGAATAAGACAAACTTACAAGAGAAATAAACNCTAGGGTAATAGATTTCTAAGAATTCGATTCTACCCTAATGTTTTTGTTTCGTTTTGTTTGTTTATGTCATTTTTGTTTTTGTTTTGTTTTATATTTTGTTGTTGTCATTTTGTTTAAAAGTTTTGTTGTTTTGTTGTCATATCTTGTTGTCGTTGTTTTGTTTTATTTTATTTTATGTCATGTCATTATTACGAACTATAGATATGTACTAGTTGATGTGGTATATATATAAATCACACCAGAAAAGAACACAGATTTACGTGGTTCGACAAATTTCATACGTCCACGGAGTTGTAGATGATTTTACTACTTGAAGAATTTACACCAGTCGATCACTTCGACTTATAAGAGGAATCTTTCACTTCGTTGCTCTCTCTTTTTCTCTCTCTGTTCTTCTTTCTCTACATCGAGATACACCGAAGAAACTCTATACTGAGATACATCGAATAAGACAAACTTACAAGAGAAATAAACACAATTTCTTTTCTACCACAAGCCACCAAGAATAAGCCAAGGGAGAACAATTTTCTTTTTCTTCTTTCTTCTTCCTTCACCGTAAGAAACTACTTCTTGCACTTCTCTTCCTTCTACCCTGAGGAAACCCGAAGAACTTTTTGTCTATCCCGAGGAAGCTCGAAGAAGAACTCAAAATTGTGAATTCTAAAACTGAAAGGAGAGCCGTGCGATACCTTTTATCGTGAGAGAGGAGGCGGGGTTGGCGACGTTTCGCGAACAGAAGCGATACTTCACTTCGCGATGGAGAAAGGCGGGAGCAGGAGCAGGTTGCCCCGATTCTTGGAACAAGGGAAACGAGAGCGACTGGGAGCAGTTTTTTTTTTCTTTTTCGTTTTCCCGGGCTCCAAACTCCAACAAATCTCCCACTTGGAGATCGGTGCACAGACAACAAGATCTCCTTCCTCGAACTGATATCCATCACTGCCGATGTCGCCCTTTTCTTCAAACATGAATCCTCCATCTCTGCAACTCAAAACCTTTGTCTTTACCCCAGAAGATCAACTGAAGTTGTTCTCAAGAGTAACATCCTCAGTCAACATATCAACAGGGTTCAAATAGCCTTGCACCTCCAAGCTATTTCCTGGATTACTCTTGTCTCTGCTTACAACTCCCACTGCATGAGCATTATTCTGCTTCTGCTGAAAGTCTTTTCAACAAGTCTAGCCTTATACCTCTTACTGCCATCAAACTCAGTCTTCACCTGATACACCCACTTGCTGTGTAATGCCTTTTTCTCTGGTGAAAGTTCTAGCAGCTCTCACTTGCTCGAATTTTATCTTGCAAGATTTCTTTATAGCTCTATGGTTCTCCATCATATGTCTGTGGAACAATATGAATGAGTGCCCCGGAACCACTATGCTCGTCACTTCCATCATCAACAAAACTATGAACTGCCAGCAATAATATATCTTGTACTTCCTTAGATATCACATTTGTGTTATCATTCTCCATCTTTTTGGGATTCCTGCAGTTCCTCTTTATGAGACCAGCCTTACCACAATTCCAGCAGGTTGTCTGTTGACCAGAATTTGATTTTGATCTCCCTCTATTTAAGTTCCTGTCTTGCCTTCTCCCTCTGAAATTAACATTCAGTGCCGAACTCGTACTTGAGATCTCGCCAGAATCTTTCCTGCGAACCTCCTCAGCCAAAATTAAATCACGAATATCATCGCATTTCAGTTTCTATTTACCTGCAGAACTGCTAACTGCCATCCTCATGACTTCTCAACTATTTGACAACGATGCCAACAATATCACGCACATATCTTATCATCAAAATCAATTTCAACAGACGGCAATTAATTCATGATAGTATTGAAATCATTCAGGTGTTGAGCAACAGGAACACCTTCCACCATCTTCAAGTTGAATAACTTCTTCATCAAGTACACCTTGTTATTTGCCGATGGCTTTGCACACATGCCTGATAAGACTGCCTTGAGATCTGCAGTCTTCCTCTCCTTGACGACATTTTGTGCAACAAACCTCGATAGGGTCAATCGAATAACTCCCAGAACTTCTCGATCCAACAAATTTCATTCAACCTCATCTATCATTTAAGGTCTTTTCCCTAATAACGGAAGATGAAGTTTCTTCCTATTAAGGTAATCGTTTATCTACATTCTCCAATAACCAAAATCTGTGCCATCAAATTTCTCGTTCTTTGAAACCTTCACTTCATCTGCAACCATCATTCTTTCTCAGATCCCAACAAAGCACTGATACCAGTTGCTACGAACTATAGATATACACCATTTGATGTGGTATATATATAAATCAAACAAGAGAACGATCAACGAAACGAAAAAATAAAACAAGAAAAATCATACCAGAAAAGAACACACATATTTACGTGGTTTGACAAATTGCCTACGTCCACGGAGTTGCAGCGGATTTTACTACTTGAGGAATTTACATCAATCGATCACCTCGACTTATAAGAGGAATATTTCACTTCGTTGCTCTCTCTTCTCTCTCTGTTCTTCTCTCTACACCGAGATACACCGAAGAAATTCTTCACCGAGATAAACCGAAGAACACAAATTTACAAGAGAAATATACACAATTTCTCTTCTGCCACAAGTCACCAAGAAGAAGTCAAGGGAGAACAATTTTCTTTTTCTTCTTTCTTCTTCCTTCACCGCAAGGAACTACGTCTTGCACTTCTTTTTCTTTTATCCCGAGGAAACCTGAAGAACTCTTCCTCTATCTCGAGGAAGCCCGAAGAAGAACTCAAAATCGTGACTTCTAAAACTTAAAGGAGAGCCGTGTGATATTTTTTATTGCGAGAGAGGTGGCGGGGTTGGTGACGGTTCGTGAACAGAAGCGATACTTTACATCGCGATGGAGAAAGGCGGGAGCAAGAGCAGGTTGCACCGATTCGGGAAACAAGGGAGGCGGGAGCGAGCGGGAGCAGTTTCTTTGTTTTTTTGTTTTCCTGGGTTCCAAACTCCAACAGTCATGTTGTTTTGTTGTTATGTTTTTGTCAGTCTGTTTTTGTTGTTTGTCTTGAGGTTTACCTTTTCCCGCTTCAGAATGTTGTTCTACAAAGTAGAGTTAGCACACCGTATAACATGCAAATTAAATCTAAAGCGAAATTTGTTTTATGTCTCCAATAAACCTACAAAACAGAACACGATTAACATGAAATCATGTTTAAATTTGTCAATTTAGTTAATTGAATAATTTTTAGACGACCCGATCAAGATGTCTATGACTCTGTTGTCCTGGGGCCGTAAAGTATTCAAATCTACTTAGTCCGAAAGATGTTTAAACCAGAATCAAAAGATTCTTGTCAGCAACCACATATTGCATCGTCCAAGAAATCTTTGTAGATCTAAACACAAATGTTCAAGTTGCGTTTGGTGATCTTTGTTCATTAGAGTTCAATTAAAGTTTTAATGCCTTATTCAGATTTCAGGAGTTGAAAAATTTTAGGTTGTTGACAATTTATTAACCGATTGAATTTTGGCATTTTTGTCATTTTGTTGTTTATTTTTGGGATGACCTGATCAGGATCCTATGGTTCCGTCGTCCCAAGTCATTATATTTGCGGTTTGATTAGCCATAAATGGCTGAAAAATGGTTTGTTAGCAACCATGAGTTATTTCCTCCAAAATACCTTCTTAATTCTGATTGTATTTTTAGGTTGAAGTTTAAGTTTTAATGTTTTTTAAAGTAGATTTTATGCCATTTGTTTTTATGTCGATGGGTTGATAAATCTTTATGATGTCATTTATTTTAGGTTTGATGTCAGTTAGACCTAAGAAATTATGATTGAAGTCCAATAGATTAAATCTAAGATCTATGTTGGTAAAATCTGAAGATTCATGTCGTTTGGATTCAATTTGGATAGAACTTATGGTATGAAAATGATTTAAGTCCAATTTAGGGAGGACTTAAGGTATAAGGATGATTTAGGTTCAATGTAGGTAGAACCTAAGGTTAAAAATGATTTAACTCCAATGTAGGTAGGATTTAAAGTTGATTTAGGTTCAATATAAATTGAAACTAAGGTTTGAAATTATTCAAAGTCCAATGTAGGTAGGACTTAGGTTGATTTAGGTTCAACATGAATTGAACCTAAGGTTTGAAATGGTTCTAAGTCCAATGGAGTTAGGACTTAAAGTTGATTTAAGTTCAATATGGATTGAACTTAAGTTTTAAAATGGTGAACTTAAGGTTTAAAATGGTTCTAAGTCCAATGTGGTTAGGACTTAAAAGTTGATTTAAGTTCAATATAGATTGAACTTAAGGTTTAAAATGGTTCTAAGTTCAATGTGTTTACAACTTAAAGTTGATTTAAGTTCAATATGGATTGAATTTAAGGTTCAAAATGGTTATATATCCAATTTGGTTAGGACTTAAAAGTTGATTTAAATCCAATGTAAGTAGGATCTAAAGTTGGTTTATGTTTAATCTGGATTGGATCTTAAAGGTTTGATTTGATTCAGATTCAACTTGAGTTGAACCTAAGGGTTTGATTTGATTCAGATTCAAGTTGATTTGAAACTAAGGGTTTGATTTGATCTAATGGTTTGATTTTGACTTAGGTTCGAGTTGGGTTGAACCTAAGGGTTTGATTTTGACTTAGGTTGAAGTTGAGTTGAACCTAAGAATTCAGATTGACTTAAGTCTAATGTAGTTAAGACTTAAGAGTTTGATTAAATTTAATTTCAATTAGATCTAATTAGGTTTGAAAGTTACTTAAACCTAACATGAGTAAGGTTTAATTAGTTTTGTTAGGTCTAATTAGGGTTATACCTAATTGGGTTTAGATTGAGTTAGGCCTAATGTAAGTAAGACTTAATGCGATTAATTAGGTCTAATTAAGATTAAACCTAATTGGGGTTTATTTATCTTAAACCTAATGTGGTTAAGGCTTAAAAGAAGTCAATTAGATCTAATTAGGGTTTACATCTAATTAAGGTTTAGTTGTTTTAAGCCTAATGTAAGTAAGACTTAATGTGGTTAATTAGGTCTAATTAGGGTTAAACGTAGTTGGGGTTTAAGTTGAATTAAGTCTAATGTAAGTAAGACTTAATATGATTAATTAGATCTAATTATGGTTAGACCGTAATTGGGGTTTAAGTTGAATTAAGTCTAATGTAAGTAAGATTTAATATGGTTAATTAGATCTAATTATGGTTAGACCTAATTGAGGTTCAATTGTCTTAAGGCTAATGTAAGTAAGGCTTAATGTGGTTAATTAGGTCTAATTATGGTTAGACCTAATTGAGTTTAGGTTGAATTATGCCTAATGTAAGTAAAACTTAATGTGGTTACTTAAGTTTAATTAGGGTTAGACCTAATTAAGGTTTGTTTATCTTAAGCCTAATTTAGTTAAGGCTTGAAAGAGGTCAATTAGGTCTACTTAGGGTTTAAACCTAATTAAGGTTTAATTGTCTTAAGCCTAAAGGGATTAAGGCCTAAAAGGGTTTATTTAGGTCTAATTGTGGTTTAGACCTATTTAGGGTTTATTATGCTAAGCCCAATATAATTAAGGCTTAAAAGGNTTCAAAATCGTGAATTCTAAAACTGAAAGGAGAGCCGTGCGATACCTTTTATCGTGAGAGAGGAGGCGGGATTGACGACGTTTCGCGAACAGAAGCGATACTTCACTTCGCGATGGAGAAAGGCGGGAGCAGGAGCAGGTTGCCCCGATTCGTGGAACAAGGGAAACGAGAGCGACCGGGAGCAGTTTATTTTTCTTTTTCATTTTCCCGGGCTCCAAACTCCAACAAATCTCCCACTTGGAGACCGGTACACAGACAACAAGATCTCCTTCCTCGAACTGATATCCATCACTGGTGACGTCGCTCTTTTCTTTAAACATGAATCCTCCACCTCTGCAACTCAAAACCTGTCTTTACCCCAGAAGATCAACTGAAGTTGTTCTCAAAAGTAACACCCTCAGTCAACATATCAGCAGGGTTCAAATAGCCTTGCACGTCCAAGCTATTTCCTGGATTACTCTTGTCTCTGCTTACAACTCCCACTGCATGAGCATTATTCTGCCTCTGCTGAAAGTCTTTTCAACAAGTCTAGCCTTATACCTCTTACTGCCGTCAAACTCAGTCTTCACCTGGTACACCCACTTGCTGTGTAATGCCTTCTTCTCTAGTGAAAGTTCTAGTAGTGCTCACTTGCTCGAACTTTATCTTGCAAGATTTCTTTATAGCTCTATGGTTCTCCATCATATGTCTGTGGAACAATATGAATGAGTGCNCTCAAAATTGTGAATTCTAAAACTGAAAGGAGAGCCGTGCGATACTTTTTATCGTGAGAGAGGAGGCGGGGTTGGCGACGTTTCGCGAACAGAAGCGATACTTCACTTCGCGATGGAGAAAGGCGGGAGCAGGAGCAGGTTGCCCCGATTCTTGGAACAAGGGAAACGAGAGCGACTGGGAGCAGTTTTTTTTTTCTTTTTCGTTTTCCCGGGCTCCAAACTCCAACAAATCTCCCACTTGGAGATCGGTGCACAGACAACAAGATCTCCTTCCTCGAACTGATATCCATCACTGCCGATGTCGCCCTTTTCTTCAAACATGAATCCTCCATCTCTGCAACTCAAAACCTTTGTCTTTACCCCAGAAGATCAACTGAAGTTGTTCTCAAGAGTAACATCCTCAGTCAACATATCAACAGGGTTCAAATAGCCTTGCACCTCCAAGCTATTTCCTGGATTACTCTTGTCTCTGCTTACAACTCCCACTGCATGAGCATTATTCTGCTTCTGCTGAAAGTCTTTTCAACAAGTCTAGCCTTATACCTCTTACTGCCATCAAACTCAGTCTTCACCTGATACACCCACTTGCTGTGTAATGCCTTTTTCTCTGGTGAAAGTTCTAGCAGCTCTCACTTGCTCGAATTTTATCTTGCAAGATTTCTTTATAGCTCTATGGTTCTCCATCATATGTCTGTGGAACAATATGAATGAGTGCCCCGGAACCACTATGCTCGTCACTTCCATCATCAACAAAACTATGAACTGCCAGCAATAATATATCTTGTACTTCCTTAGATATCACATTTGTGTTATCATTCTCCATCTTTTTGGGATTCCTGCAGTTCCTCTTTATGAGACCAGCCTTACCACAATTCCAGCAGGTTGTCTGTTGACCAGAATTTGATTTTGATCTCCCTCTATTTAAGTTCCTGTCTTGCCTTCTCCCTCTGAAATTAACATTCAGTGCCGAACTCGTACTTGAGATCTCGCCAGAATCTTTCCTGCGAACCTCCTCAGCCAAAATTAAATCACGAATATCATCGCATTTCAGTTTCTATTTACCTGCAGAACTGCTAACTGCCATCCTCATGACTTCTCAACTATTTGACAACGATGCCAACAATATCACGCACATATCTTATCATCAAAATCAATTTCAACAGACGGCAATTAATTCATGATAGTATTGAAATCATTCAGGTGTTGAGCAACAGGAACACCTTCCACCATCTTCAAGTTGAATAACTTCTTCATCAAGTACACCTTGTTATTTGCCGATGGCTTTGCACACATGCCTGATAAGACTGCCTTGAGATCTGCAGTCTTCCTCTCCTTGACGACATTTTGTGCAACAAACCTCGATAGGGTCAATCGAATAACTCCCAGAACTTCTCGATCCAACAAATTTCATTCAACCTCATCTATCATTTAAGGTCTTTTCCCTAATAACGGAAGATGAAGTTTCTTCCTATTAAGGTAATCGTTTATCTACATTCTCCAATAACCAAAATCTGTGCCATCAAATTTCTCGTTCTTTGAAACCTTCACTTCATCTGCAACCATCATTCTTTCTCAGATCCCAACAAAGCACTGATACCAGTTGCTACGAACTATAGATATACACCATTTGATGTGGTATATATATAAATCAAACAAGAGAACGATCAACGAAACGAAAAAATAAAACAAGAAAAATCATACCAGAAAAGAACACACAGATTTACGTGGTTCGGCAAATTGTCTACGTCCACGGAGTTGTAGCGGATTTTACTACTTAAGGAATTTACATCAGTCGATCACCTCGACTTATAAGAGGAATCTTTCACTTCGTTGCTCTCTCTTCTCTCTCTGTTCTTCTCTCTACACCGAGATACACCGAAGAAACTCTTCACTGAGATAAACCGAAGAAGACAAATTTACAAGAGAAATATACACAATTTCTCTTTTGCCACAAGTCACCAAGAAGAAGTCAAGGGAGAACAATTTTCTTTTTCTTCTTTCTTCTTCCTTCACCGCAANTATTTACGTGGTTTGACAAATTGCCTACGTCCACGGAGTTGCAGCGGATTTTACTACTTGAGGAATTTACATCAATCGATCACCTCGACTTATAAGAGGAATATTTCACTTCGTTGCTCTCTCTTCTCTCTCTGTTCTTCTCTCTACACCGAGATACACCGAAGAAATTCTTCACCGAGATAAACCGAAGAACACAAATTTACAAGAGAAATATACACAATTTCTCTTCTGCCACAAGTCACCAAGAAGAAGTCAAGGGAGAACAATTTTCTTTTTCTTCTTTCTTCTTCCTTCACCGCAAGGAACTACGTCTTGCACTTCTTTTTCTTTTATCCCGAGGAAACCTGAAGAACTCTTCCTCTATCTCGAGGAAGCCCGAAGAAGAACTCAAAATCGTGACTTCTAAAACTGAAAGGAGAGCCGTGTGATATTTTTTATTGCGAGAGAGGAGGCGGGGTTGGTGACGTTTCGTGAACTGAATCGATACTTTACATCGCGATGGAGAAAGGCGGGAGCAAGAGCAGGTTGCACCGATTCGCGAAACAAGGGAGGCGGGAGCAAGCGGGAGCGGTTTCTTTGTTTTTTTTTGTTTTCCTGGGTTCCAAACTCCAACAGTCATGTTGTTTTGTTGTTATGTTTTTGTTAGTCTGTTTTTGTTGTTTGTCTTGAGGTTTACCTTTTCCCGCTTCAGAATGTTGTTCTATAAAGTAGAGTTAGCACACCGTATAACATGCAAATTAAATCTAAACCGAAATTTGTTTTATGTCTCCAATAAACCTACAAAACAGAACACGATTAACATGAAATCATGTTTAAATTTGTCAATTTAGTTAATTGAATAATTTTTAGACGACCCGGTCAAGATGTCTATGGCTCTGTTGTCCTGGGGCCATAAAGTATTCAAATCTACTTAGTCCGAAAGGTGTTTAAACCAGGATCAAAAGATTCTTGTCAGCAACCACATATTGCGTCGTCCAAGAAATCTTTGTAGATCTAAACACAAATGTTCAAGTTGCGTTTGGTGATCTTTGGTCATTAGAGTTCAATTAAAGTTTTAATGCCTTATTCAGATTTCAGGGGTTGAAAAATTTTAGATTGTTTACAATTTATTAACCGATTGAATTTTGTCATTTTTGTCATTTTGTTGTTTATTTTTGGGATTACCTGATCAGGATCCTATGGTTCCGTCGTCCTAAGTCATTATATTTGCGGTTTGATTAGCCATAAATGGCTGAAAAATGGTTTGTTAGCAACCATGAGTTATTTCCTCCAAAATACCTTCTTAATCCTGATTGTATTTTTAGGTTGAAGTTTAAGTTTTAATGTTTTTTAAAGTAGATTTTATGTCATTTGTTTTTATGTCGATGGGTTGATAAATCTTTATGATGTCATTTATTTTAGGTTTGATGTCAGTTAGACCTAAAAAATTATGATTGAAGTCCAATAGATTAGATCTAAGATCTATGTTGGTAAAATCTGAAGATTCATGTCGTTTGGATCAATTTGGATAGAACTTATGGTATGAAAATGATTTAAGTCCAATTTAGGGAGGACTTAAGGTATAAGGATGATTTAGGTTCAATGTAGGTAGAATCTAAGGTTAAAAATGATTTAACTCCAATGTAGGTAGGATTTAAAGTTGATTTAGGTTCAATATGAATTGAAACTAAGGTTTGAAATTATTCAAAGTTCAATGTAGGTAGGACTTAGGTTGATTTAGGTTCAACATGAATTGAACCTAAGGTTTGAAATGGTTCTAAGTCCAATGGAGTTAGGACTTAAAGTTGATTTAAGTTCAATATGGATTGAACTTAAGTTTTAAAATGGTGAACTTAAGGTTTAAAATGGTTCTAAGTCCAATGTGGTTAGGACTTAAAAGTTGATTTAAGTTCAATATAGATTGAATTTAAGGTTTAAAATGGTTCTAAGTTCAATGTGTTTACAACTTAAAGTTGATTTAAGTTCAATATGGATTGAACTTAAGGTTCAAAATGGTTATATATCCAATTTGGTTAGGACTTAAAAGTTGATTTAAATCCAATGTAAGTAGGATCTAAAGTTGGTTTATGTTCAATCTGGATTGGATCTTAAAGGTTTGATTTGATTCAGATTCAAGTTGAGTTGAACCTAAGTGTTTGATTTGATTCAGATTCAAGTTGATTTGAAACTAAGGGTTTGATTTGATCTAATGGTTTGATTTTGACTTAGGTTCGAGTTGGGTTGAACCTAAGGGTTTGATTTTGACTTAGGTTGAAGTTGAGTTGAACCTAAGAATTCAGATTGACTTAAGTCTAATGTAGTTAAGACTTAAGAGTTTGATTAAATTTAATTTCAATTAGATCTAATTAGGTTTGAAAGTTACTTAAACCTAACATGAGTAAGGTTTAATTAGTTTTGTTAGGTCTAATTAGGGTTATACCTAATTGGGTTTAGATTGAGTTAGGCCTAATGTAAGTAAGACTTAATGCGATTAATTAGGTCTAATTAAGATTAAACCTAATTGGGGTTTATTTATCTTAAACCTAATGTGGTTAAGGCTTAAAAGAAGTCAATTAGATCTAATTAGGGTTTACATCTAATTAAGGTTTAGTTGTTTTAAGCCTAATGTAAGTAAGACTTAATGTGGTTAATTAGGTCTAATTAGGGTTAAACGTAGTTGGGGTTTAAGTTGAATTAAGTCTAATGTAAGTAAGACTTAATATGATTAATTAGATCTAATTATGGTTAGACCGTAATTGGGGTTTAAGTTGAATTAAGTCTAATGTAAGTAAGATTTAATATGGTTAATTAGATCTAATTATGGTTAGACCTAATTGAGGTTCAATTGTCTTAAGGCTAATGTAAGTAAGGCTTAATGTGGTTAATTAGGTCTAATTATGGTTAGACCTAATTGAGTTTAGGTTGAATTATGCCTAATGTAAGTAAAACTTAATGTGGTTACTTAAGTTTAATTAGGGTTAGACCTAATTAAGGTTTGTTTATCTTAAGCCTAATTTAGTTAAGGCTTAAAAGAGGTCAATCAGGTCTACTTAGGGTTTAGACCTAATTAAGGTTTAATTGTCTTAAGCCTAAAGGGATTAAGGCCTACAAGGGTTTAATTAGGTCTAATTGTGGTTTAGACCTATTTAGGGTTTATTATGCTAAGCCCAATATAATTAAGGCTTAAAAGGGTTTAATTAGGTTTAATTCGAGTTTATTCTGTTAAACCTAATGTAATTAAGATTTAACAATGTTTAATTAGGTTTAATTGTGACTTAGACCTAATTAGGGTTTGGCGTGTTAAACCTAATGTGATTAAGGTTTAACAGGGTTTAATCACGTCTAATTGTGGTTTAGAATTAATTAGGGTTTATTATGTTAAACCTAATGTAGTTAAGGTTTAACAAGGCTTAATTAGGTCTAATTGTGTCTTAGACCTAATTGGGGTTTGTTGTGTTTAATTAAGTCTAATTGTGGTTTAGACTTAATTAGGGTTTATAATATTAAACATAATGTAGTTAAGGTTTAACAAGATTTAATTAGGTTTAATTGTGGCTTAGAACTAATTTGGGTTTGGTGATGTGTGGGTTCACCTTGATTAAACTTAAATGTTTGAGTTTGGTTTGAATCTATTTGGGACTAGATTCAGATTTNATAGTTAAGGTTTAACAAGATTTAATTAGATTTAATTGTGGCTTAGAACTAATTTGGGTTTGGTGAAGTGTGGGTTCACCTTGATTAAACTTAAATGTTTGAGTTTGGTTTGAATCTATTTGGGACTAGATTCAGATTTTAACCGAAGTCTATGTATGTTAAACTTTGGTATTGTGTGAGTTTGAACTCATCATTTGACTTTGAGTCAAAGGAGTTAGACCCAATAATCCTGAGGAGATTGACTAAACCCCATGCCAGCTCGGGTTTAACTTCACCATAGATCTAAATTATGAATCAGACCTAAGGCTCAGGATTTGGTCAATCCTACATGTCATTTAACGGCTAAGGTTCAAGCCTGAGAAACTTTAGGGTTTAAATTGTAAATTTGAAATTTATAATTTTGACCCTAAATNTCAGCTAGGGTTTAACTTCACCATAGATCTAAATTATGAATCAAACCTAAGGCTCAGGATTTGGTCAATCCTACATGTCATTTAAAGGCTAAGGTTCAAGCCTGAGAAACTTTAGGGTTTAAATTGTAAATTTGAAATTTATAATTTTGACCCTAAATGATGAAAATGTCATTTTAAATTTTCAAATGGCTAGAAATTGTTATTTTAGAATTTAAAAGTGTCGCTCTAAATTTTCTAACCATTTTTAAATTTAATTTCTAATTTCTTAAATTTTTTTATAATTATTTTGGAAATANTCTAAGTGATGAAAATGTCATTTTAAATTTTCAAATGGCTAGAAATTGTCATTTTAGAATTTAAAAGTGTCACTCTAAATTTTCTAACCATTTTTAAATTTAATTTCTAATTTCTTAAATTTTTTTATAATTATTTTGGAAATAATTACAAAAGTTGATAGAAATTAGAAAATTGGATCATAGAGAATTTTCCTAACCTTGGAAAAATCAGAGGATGTTCCTAAGAACTTAAAGGTTAATCCCTAAAATTTTCAGAATTTTTGGAATTATAAATAATTTTTAATAATTAAATTACTCCAGAGAGTAATTAATTAATTAAATTTTGATTTCACTTCCATTTTTTTCTCCTCATTTTCTTGAATTCAGGGGTATTTTTGTCATATTTTTGTGATTTTTCTGTCAAGATATGAATTTTTGAAGATTTCTGAATTTAAATAAATAAAAAATCCTGAATTTTCTATTAATACGAGTGGCGGCTGACTGGATCCTCGAATCCGTCGAAAGCGCACCCGACACTACTTATTTCGCAGAAGGATCCGCGTGGCGGCTGAGCTGGCCCGCGCNTCCATTTCCGATACTCGGAAATGGACGCATCGGTTCATCGTCCCAAAGGGAGATGAACCGCTAACCGTTCATGGTCTAGGATTAAGATCTCCTCAGATCTTGCACCAAACTTAATGTTTTTTGCTTCTATAGCATCATCTCAACATGACGAACACATCCATACGAATCTTTGACCATGAAGTGAAGATCCTCTTCACAATGTCTGAAAATCGAGCCGAAATTAAGATTTGAGCTCATACCTTGGCCTTAGTTGTTCCAAAGCTTCGCTTTGAGCTCAACAAGCTTTCTCTTGACTCAATTTGAGTTGAAATTGGGTCTGAGTATGTGTTCAATGAAAAGGGGTCACAATTTCATTGAGTAGGTTAGAGCTTGTGAGAAAGGCTAATTTTGATTGGGAATTCCTTCTTAGAGCTTAGGGAAGCTTTTAGAATAATCAATTTGAGATTTTGATTAGGTTTCTGTCTAACCCGAAACTTCCCCTGGAATTGGGGAGTGAAATTGGAGCAAGTTAGTGGATTTTAGGAGCTAANTGAGCTGGCCCGCGCTTCTGTCTGTTTCGTATGGACAGCTCCGCGGCCCGGCTCGATCTGAGCCGGAGATGAACCGAGAACCGTTCATGGTCTAGGATTAAGATCTCCTCAAATCTTGCACCAAACTTAATGTTTTTTGCTTCTATAGCATCATCTCAGCATGACGAACACATCCATACGAATCTTTGACCATGAAGTGAAGATCCTCTTCACAATGTTTGAAAATCGAGCCGAAATTAAGATTTGAGCTCATACCTTGGCCTTAGTTGTTCCAAAGCTTCGCTTTGAGCTCAACAAGCTTTCTCTTGACTCAATTTGAGTTGAAATTGGGTCTGAGTATGAGTTCAATGAAAAGGGGTCACAATTTCATTGAGTAGGTTAGAGCTTGTGGGAAAGGCTAATTTTGATTGGGAATTCCTTCTTAGAGCTTAGGGAAGCTTTTAGAATAATCAATTTGAGATTTTGATTAGGTTTCTGTCTAACCCGAAACTTCCCCTGGAATTGGGGAGTGAAATTGGAGCAAGTTAGTGGATTTTAGGAGCTAACTCTATGGGGGATTAGTTCCTTAGGGTTTGGAGAATAATTTTGTTGTTAAGAGCTTTTAGAATTGGAAACTGTAGGTTGGTATCCTTCTTCTTGAGTTCTCAGGTTAGCCAATTTATAGGCTTGAGGATGCCATGACTAGGCTAGGGTGCACTTGGGGAAGGAGGTAACAACTTCATGATAACTGTGGATAAGCTCTTTGGATGAGGATTATCATGTAAGAGTCTCCCATGGTGATAGCCATAATGAACTCTCATTAGGAAGAGGATTGAGCCCTAGTCTTGGCTACCTTCCATTGGATTGCTTGGGAGGTGGATAAAACTGCTCAAAATGATTTGAATCAGCCTCCCCCATATAGATTTATTGGCCATTTAATGAATTTTTGAATGAGATGACACATATGCTTCTCATTCCCCAATTTTCATAATTTGATCATGGATAATGGTTTAGATGGGTCTCTCTCTCATTGGATGAAGGTGAAGGTGAGTGATGATCTCACCACATGTTCATTCCATATTTTATGAGGGAATGACACATACCTCTTCCTTCATGATGGTTTCATTATGGTCTTTGTCTTGAGTCAAATGTCATGACTCATGGGTCATTCGTGGATGTTTGTCATGTCATGGTGTGTCTCATGGGTAATGGGTGGCCCATTAGCAATTTGTCATGTAGTGAATTTAGGGTTTAAGTATAAAACATGATTTAGGGTGGCCATGGGTTTGCCTTGCCATGGGCTTAAACCATGATTTTAAATTTAAATCCTAAGTTTAATAATCTTTAATTTGACTCTCTTTAATCAATTAAATGATTAATTAATCAAGAGAATAAAATAATTTGATTAAAAGACCAAATTTTGACCAAAAATGGTAAGGTTGACCAAGTTGACCATGGTTGACCAAGTTAGGTTCAAGGTTGACCCAGATGACTTACTTGACCATGTCATGGTTAGTTTAGTTATTGAGTCATTAGATTTGGTGTTATGGCCTGGGTTTGACCAAGGTTGACCAGGATGGTTAAATTGACCATATGGTGATCATTTGGGTCTATTATCAACCAAATGGTCAATGTGATGACCATGAGGTTCAAAATTAACCATTTTGACTAAAGATTGACCNAACTTCCAAGAATCAGTGAAGTCCCGTTTTATTAATTTAGATAACAAATTGACATGCTTAAAGTCTAAAATCAATAAATTAGAAAAAACAATAAATAAACAAGAAGGAAAATTTGTAGAGAAATGTATACATGAAATTTCACTGGGCAGTTTAATCCAAAGGATTAAGCCCAGAGAAAATAGAAGAAAAAGGAAAATAAGCTCTCCATGCACTGCAAGAGAGAAGAAGAAAAGAAAAGCAATAAAGGAAGTGGAGGAACATCCCAAATGTTCATTAGAGGATTTACTAGCACAAATTGAAAAATCAGAGGAGGTAATATAAACACTTGTACATTTTGAATCTGGACAAACAATAAGGGATGAGTCTGATTTACAACAACCAATAATAATAGAAGGATTGAATACTCGTGCCGTTGTTATTGCCCCACCAAATGTACATATTGAGAAAATAGGACAACTTCAACTAACAACATCTGATAAAGTAGATGAACAGTTCATTACAGAACCTGAAGAAGAATCATATAGTTGATGTGACAATAATGAATGTGGTTAAAGATGTAAATAAGGAGGAAGAGCGGCGGAATAGATGCTATGAAATTGTAGATGACTATCCTGATAAGGTATAAAATATAATATTTTCTTTTTATATCTCATAACTCATATGTTGCCATTATACAAGAAGAGCATTTAGTTTTATAGGTTCGTCGAACATCATTATTTATCGATTTTTCTGCTAGAGATCAAATTCCAATTCACATGCAGGAAGTAATCGATGTATGCAGTAGCAAATACACTGTCATGTAAGTACACTCTCATTTTTTTGTATTCTGCATTACTTTTGTATTCTGCATTACTTTTGTATTCAATTGTCACAAAAATCATATGTTTCAAATGCATGGATGAAATTATAATTAGTAAGGGACACATTTCAATAAGTTGAAAATGCTTTGAAAATATATTGAATAACAATATAGTATGACACATATTGAATGTTTAAAATCCCATTGAATGATCATATTAAATAGTACAAACCGCTAAATGACTTTATTTTTTTACAATGTTTAATTGTCATGCATATTGTCTCCCTTTTCATTTAATTGTCATAGTTTACGAGTATGTATTTTTACTAACTTTGTTTAACTAACTGTTATTTTAATTGATATTTCAAGCTTAATTATTTTATTAAAAAATGAACGATTGATGAGAAA
>JXCR01061163.1:37815-73114 GCA_002079205.1 Phalaenopsis hybrid cultivar
GGTGCAATGACAATGATGATAACGTTATGATTAGTTGTTTGTCAATGGTGATCGTAATCGGATGATTGTGGTTTGGTGATGGTGTAAGTAAGTGACATTGGTTGAATAATGAGAAAGACAGTCAGGTGCCAATTGTTTCTTTAAAACTGCAGACGTAGCAATAAGCTTCCTCTCGTTTTAGTTCAAGCTGGCAATGAGGTTCTATTTATAGAGTTTTTTGGATGATAATTATGATAAATTCATTGAAAATTCTGAAGCATTTCATAAGATGATTGATGATAATTTCTTTTATTTTTCTAAAGAATGGCCAGAGGCTATTATATGAGCCCCCAGCTATCCTCATGTGTCTAACTGTTCGAGGAGCACCTTCACTACAGGCAAACTGATCGGAGGGGGATTCAAACTCTTGACCCGAGGGGATTTACGACCTTCAAAGAGGTTGCTCCATCAATAGCCCACGATTGGCGTCACATTCATGATAATTCCTTTAATTATAAATCATTCCTTTAATATTTAAGCGTTTTATTAATATCAGAATTGAGTGATCTTGGGCTTGTAATATCACAATCAATAAGACCATTGACTTGATTATAAACTTGTCAAATTTAAAAATCATTTGACATTTCAGTTGATTCTTCAAACCATCTGATCATAGTTAATGTATTGATCCAAAGTCACTCAAAGTCGGATCAAGTCATTTGTAGTACTACTGAGTTTATACTACTGAGATATCCAACTCGAGTTTACATTGAAATCAGAGTCAGTACAATCTTGAATTCAAATATGAAAATTATCTTACTTAATATGCATCAAGATCTGTGCCTAACCATGCAATTTTTTTGTTGATATATTGGTATCCACAATATTGTAGAGTTATGGCNGTAATTAAAAAAGTTTTTAGCTTCTGAAATGTCTTACACAACGATTTGTACATTCAAATTTCATTATCTTCTGTGTCAGTTTGGATGATGGCATAACAATCTTAGAAAACTTTTTCATTAATCTCATATATAGTTGGTCTTTGCTGATTTTCAATTGCTTTGATCTTGTTTTGATCCACATATATAATATTTTTACTAATTATATGCCCAAAAAAAGCCATACTTTTCAATCAAAATTTACACATGAAAAATTTTACATATAATTGATTTTCCTTTAAAACTTATAGAACATCATAAGGATAATCTGAATGTCTGTTTTCATTCTTTCAATATACTAACATGTCATCTATAAAAGTTNCAATTAAAAACAAAATTACATTCAAATATTTTGATGAAAAATAATTACAAAAACTTTTAAAAACTTTGGATCGAATTTAAGATTAATGTCAATATTAATTGTTTACATATTACATTCTAGTCATAGTTATAGGTAAGAGGGGCATAGAGTGCACAATTACATGATTGTCCCTGCTTTAGTGGAGGCATTACTTAGATGAGCTTATGTCTCAACTAGTTGGCTACCCTATTACTTGGTCGGTTGAGGTTAGTATTCCTTAGACTGGCAATGTCGTTCAGTCGATTTTGTTGAGTTAGGGCAATTGATTGGCTTCGGCTGTCCTTCGATCGTCTGAATCTTTGCTCGGTCTGCTTGGTCAGTCGGTTGGCTACTTTGGTCTGACGGTCAACGGTCGACTGTTGAGTGCTAAGTGAGAAGCTTTTTTATTGTCATGCAGATGGTGGATCACTGTAACCGAGCAGGTAGCTTATCCCTCGATAGGAGGTCCACTTGTACTGTTCGTCGAGCGTGTCATGATGAGAGCCTTAGATCCCTTAAAGACCCTTGGGGCTCTTATATATAAAATGTTTGGCAGTGTTCTCTTGGTTCCATGTTCTTGATTCTCGACTTGGTCGGCCTTCATTCGCCTGGCATCGGGTCCGACCCAAAGAAATTGTCGGTCATCCAGGCTGTTAGTCGATCGTCCAGGTTGTCGGTAGGTCATTCAGTCATCCAGGTGGGGTCGTCCCCTTAAGATATTTAAAGCTAAATTGTGACGCAAAATATTTATAAGTTTCCTCCAAGACTTTGTTGCTTTCCATAAAATGTCATGCAAATTAATGTCACATGGAATAAACTTTCCAATATTATGTTTTAGGAAAATTTACATATTTACCTCATAAACATTATGTATTTACACACTTCACATCCATGCTTTCATATTTACACACATTGCTTTAAACGTATACATGAAAATATAAATTCAACTTTTACAAATTGATAAATGTAATATTGACGAATGAGTGCTAGGTGCAAAAATATAAAGTTTAGGTGTTAGAAATGTAAGGCATAAAAATTGTGTGCTATGTTATGTAAGTAAATGCCTCTATTTTTTGATGGAATTTTAGCTATTTATTTATTTTAATGCATTTACATATATACCACCCAATTTATACATATTTACATACATGGCACCCAAAATTTGCTTCTCATATAAGGTCTCATATATGTACAAATTTAAGTTTAAAGGTTTGATATATAAATACATATGAATTATAAACAAACGCGTCAAACATATGGCTCACTAAGCAAACGCGTCGAACACGAACACACTTTTTGAGCTCGAAATATAAACGAGCCGAACACGAGCTGGCCTAGTGTCACCTCCCAAAAGAGTTCTTTTAGGAGGTGGCAAGTGGTATCAGAGCAGATTACTGCTTGTCAGATGTGTGGACTCTCTATGGTCCAGTGAGACCCTTGGTGGAGCCGATCCGTGACGAGGGCGTCACATGATTGGGTGGAGAAGAATGTCACGGACAAATAGTCCTACATCGGCTAGGTGTAGGACCGAAAAACAGTATTTAAGTCCTGGGCTGTCCACTTCTCTTAAGGGCTTTTTTGGGAGATGACACTAGGCTCGCAACATAAAAAAAAAATACTGAAATTTAGTATTTATTTATAAAAATTATAAATTACAGGGGCAATTGTATAAATAAATGATTTCTTTTATTCTTTAAGTTGATAATTTGACTTATGAGTCAAATATATGACACCAGAATGACAATGAAATCCTTAATTTTGGATTCTAGAAAGGTCTGCATTTTAGAAAAGATTGTTCAACCACCATAAATTACTACTACTTTGTTAAGAAACGTAAATTTTTAGTTACAACTAATTCCTACTAAATCAAATTTTAACAAATTAANTGGCTACAAAGATTTATTATCAAATAAAAGTATTAAAGAAGAAAATAGAATAAAAATTATTAAATTTGATTCCAATGATGGTTTAAATCTTGCCCCAATCCTTAACATATTATGGCTACGTGATTAGGGTTGTCAAAATGCCTCTTTGTTCGTGAACGGCTCGTGTTCGACTCGCTAAGCAAACGCGTCAAACACAAACACACTTTTTGAGCTCGAAATATAAATGAGGCGAACACTAGCTGACCTAGTGTCACCTCCCAAAAGAGCTCTTTTAGGAGGTGACAAGTGGTATCAAAGCATATTACTGTTTGTCAGGTGTGTGGACTCTTTATGATCCGTGATGAGGGCGTCACGTGATTGAGTGGAGAAGAATGTCACAGACAAATAGTCCTACATCGGTTAAGTGTAAGGCCAAAAAGCAGTATTTAAGTCATGGGCTGCCCACCTCTCTTAAGGGCTCTTTTTGGAGGTGACACTAGACTCGCAACATAAGAAAAAAAAAACTAAAATTTAGTATTTATATAAAAAAATTATAAATTACAGGGGCAATTGTATAAATAAATGATTTTTTTTATTCTTTAAGTTGATAATTTGACTTATGAGTCAAATATATGACACCAGAATGACAATGAAATCCTTAANCATTATGATAAATTCATTGAAAATTCTGAAGCATTTCATAAGATGATTGATGATAATTCCTTTTATTTTTCTAAAGAATGGCCAGAGGCTATTATATGAGCCCCCAGCTATCCTCATGTGTCTAGCTGTTCNATTTGTATATATTTACATATCTAACTCTTAACACCATGTGATTTGACTTCTTTGGAAATGACGGTATTAGAAAGAGAGTGAGGATTTGGCAATCATGGTGGCGACGGTCGAATGATGACGGTATGCAGTTATGGTGGTGCAATGACAATGATGATAACGTTATGATTAGTTGTTTGTCAATGGTGATCGTAATCGGATGATTGTGGTTTGGTGATGGTGTAAGTAAGTGACATTGGTTGAATAATGAGAAAGACAGTCAGGTGCCAATTGTTTCTTTAAAACTGCAGACGTAGCAATAAGCTTCCTCTCGTTTTAGTTCAAGCTGGCAATGAGGTTCTATTTATAGAGTTTTTTGGATGATAATTATGATAAATTCATTGAAAATTCTGAAGCATTTCATAAGATGATTGATGATAATTTCTTTTATTTTTCTAAAGAATGGCCAGAGGCTATTATATGAGCCCCCAGCTATCCTCATGTGTCTAGCTGTTCGAGGAGTACCTTCACTACAGGCAAACTGATCGGAGGGGGATTCAAACTCTTGACCCGAGGGGATTTACGACCTTCAAAGAGGTTGCTCCACCAATAGCCCATGGCTGGCGTCACATTCATGATAATTCCTTTAATTATAAATCATTCCTTCAATATTAAAGCATCTTATTAATATTAGAATTGAGTGGTCTTGGGCTTGTAATATCGCACTCAATAAGACCATTGATTTGATTATAAATCTGTCAAATTTGAAAATCATTTGACATTTCAGTTGATTCTTCAAACCATCCGATCATACTTAATGTATTGATCCGAAGTCACTTAAAGTCGGATAAAGTCATTTCTAGTACTATTGAGTTCGTACTACTGAGATATCAAGCTCGAGTTTACATTGAAATCAGAGTCAATGCAATCTTGAATTCAAATATGAAATTTATCTTACTTAATATGGATCAAGATCTGTGCCTAACCATGCAATTTTTTTGTTGATATATTGGTATCCACAATATTGTAGAGTTATGGCTATTTACTAAGAAATATGTAATATATATATATATATAAGGTTTTCTGATTTAAATTTTACAAAATTATAAAATTATAAAATATCTTTAATTTATTTTTAAATAAGTGCAATGCAAATTTAAATTAATATTAATTATATATCATACATATTATAAAACATTTTTATAATAATGAAATTTATTCCAACTAAAATTGGGTCNTATATATATAATGTTTTCTGATTTAAATTTTACAAAATTATAAATTATATTTAATTTATTTTTAAATAAGTGCAATGCAAATTTAAATTAATTTATTAATTATATATCATACATATTATAAAACATTTTTATAATAATGAAATTTATTCCAACTAAAATTGGGTCTAAAAGTTGGCCTTTTTGGCCACCAATAAAATAATAAAAAGTATTTATTTTCCAAAGTAAAGATTAAAAAGTTGAGCCACTCATCACATTTATTAAAGTTAAAAGGCACTTGTCATTATGAAATTCAGTTGCATTCTTTAGAAATATCAAAAAGAAAATTAAAATATTTTATTGGAGAAATATAAAGTTTTTTTCAATATTAAATTTAAGTGAAATTTACNATTGCATTCTTTAGAAATATTAAAAAGAGAATTAAAATATTTTATTGGACAAATATAAAGTTTTTTTCAATATTAAATTTAAGTGAAATTTACGTATATATGACACGCACCAAGTGTTATGATGCACGGGCGGCTCACGCAAGTATACGTGACGTATCAATAATATCGGGTTGGACTCCGATTGTTTGATCCCAAAGGGAACGAAAATATTCTCATTAAGAAAAGTTCTAGGCCACAGATGTCGATCCTAGCTTAAAATTTTGATCCAAATCCTATAACAAAATCCTAAGTTATCAACAAAAAAGATAGAGGTGTTCAGGTATTTGAAAAGTGCTCCCTTGGAATGGTTCAATAAGTCAATGTATGTGCAAGTTAAACAAATATATTGATGACAAACAGGAGCAAATCTCTTCCNCCTATAACAAAATCCTAAGTTATCAACAAAAAAGATAAAGGTGTTCAAGTATTTGAAAAGTTCTCCCTTGAAATGGTTCAATAAGTCAATGTATGTGCAAGTTAAACAAATATATTGATGACAAACAGGAGCAAACCTCTTCCNCTTACCCCCTCTGATGGAATAAGAAAGTTAGGTTAAAGAATAGATTAGCTCTATAATTCTATTCTTTACCCCATGTACACTATCTCCCTTAACTTTGTATTAATTTAGTATATATATTCCTATGTCACCAAATTAATGTGATTAACTTAGTTATTTTCATTACTTTCTCTCCCTAAATTCAAAATTTTAACATCACACTTGGCCGAAAATGAGATGTAAATTACACACAAAAAGCTAATCATCATCNCCTCTTCCTTATCCCCTCCGATGGAATAACAAAGTTTGGTTAAAGAATAGATTAGTTCTATAATTCCATTCTTTAGCCCATGTGCACTGTCTCCCTTAAGTTTGCATTAATTTAGTAGATATATTCCTATGTCACCAAATTAACGTGATTAACTTAGTTATTTTCATTACTTTCTCTCCCGAAATTCATAACTCATGAAAAATTTTAACATCACACTTGGCCAAAAATGAGATGTAAATTACACACAAAACGCTAATCATCATCTACAACAATCATCTCAAATTCTCAAAGAAACTTCACATATATCTTTTCTATTTCTCCATCCCAAGGAAGAACAGAAAGTTTACTCACTATGCATGCTTGAACACACCAACTAGATCATTTAATTGAAAGAGAAATAGCACTGCAGAAGTCCTACAAAGAAAATGAATTCAAATCTTAAAATAAAAATTAAAAAATTAAGAACTTATCTTCCGTCATTTACTCTTGAAAAATTGAAATTAGAAGCATACAATCTCTCAAAATCTTTCAATTCTCACTTCTCTCCACTTGATTGATCTTCTATGGCCTTCTCCCTTGGAGTTCCTTCCTCTAGANACACTGCAGAAGTCCTACAAAGAAAATGAATTCAAATTTTAAAATAAAAAGTAAAAAATTAAGAACTTATCTTCCGTCATTTACTCTTGAAAAACTGAAATTAGAAGCATACAATCTCTCAAAGTCTTTCAATTCTCACTTCTCTCCACTTGATTGATCTTCTATGGCCTTCTCCCTTGGAGTTCCTTCCTCTAGAATGACATAAAAACAAGAAAAAGCCCCAACAAACTTCATCTACAAATTTTTTTTATACTTCCTCAAGCAAACTGTAATCTCTAACTACTGAAATAGACAGCTTTCGCATCTGGGTGCCTAGGCGCCCATGTCGCGGCACCTAGGCATTGCACCATAGCGCTTAGGCACTGCATTTGTAGCACCAAGATGTCGAGCGCTTAGGAATTTGGCTCAAAAAATCTTGCAGTCCGAACGCCTAGGCGCCAAAGATCATCACCTACGTGTTTGTCTTCAGGTCCTCGACGCTGTGCTCTCATTCCAAAGTTTCCAATCACTCGGAAAAGTGATCGTCCAGTGGCTGATTGTGGCGCCTGGGAGCCCAGTTTTAGCGCCTAGGCGCCCAATCCCATCGCCTAGACAATAGAAAATCAAATTGCTCATTTTGACTTGTTTTAAACCATGATTGCTTCGTTCACCTGTCACGCGCATTTCAACAAAAAATACCTTACAGAAACATAACATAGTCATACAAATAGACAAAATAAAGATGTTAAAATGCACAAATTATACGTGCATGTCAATATACCACAAAATTACTTCGTATTTACATATCTAACAACTAAAATTTTATTTTTAAACTTATGACACCTTAATTTAAGATTGGTACTAGCTATCAAAAACAATATATTTAAAATGAATTGATTAAAATAAAGACTCAATTTCATAAATGAAGGTCTCACTAAAATTGTTGATAAGAAATTATAAGAACTCAATTAAAAAAGGGGTAATTACATACAAACCACTCAAAACATTGCTATTTACAAATCAAGCACGCTCGTTCATCCATTTATCAAATTTATGATACAAACCCAACCTTTTTTTATCGAATTCTCAATAGTTTAATCGAGACACTCATAAATAAATCGGTTCAGTAGTAAGAAAATAAAAAATACACCTGTATGGTTAATTTGTAAATATTAATGTTTCGGATGATCTGTATATAATTATCTCATAAATAAAAATAATTATGTACAACTATAAAAGTCTTTAATTTAATGCATTAGATTGTCTTTAGTTTGAAGATAGAGTTTCATTGCTCACTATTTATTGTACAATTTAAGTCTTCTCTAGCATTGACATTGCAATTAGTTATAACATCAATTGAAAATATCAATTAAAATAATATCTTAACATCCCGATGGCAAAGAAAGGCGGTGGCCAGACGTGATGGGCCGATGGCGGCAACCAGGCATGGGGAATGTTTGGCGGGGAAGTGGTCGATCGTGGTCATCATGCAACGTTGTGGTGATCAGTAGTGGAAACAGGCGATGATGGTGGAGATATGTTGAATGAAATATTTGAAAATCAATGAAATCTAATAAGTTTTGAATTCACCAAAAAAAATGCGAGCTTCAACGTTTTGATGTAACAACTAAATTCTCAACTACTATGTCGCGAGAATTTTGTTGGTAGAGAGGAGAAACAATTACATAGATAATCATATTATGTTTTCAGCATTTTGAAAACACATAAACTATTAAAACACAGTTTACCAAAACAGGTCAGATGTGTTTTCAAAACCCCACCACAACAAATAAGCTGCCCCAAACAGACCCTAAACTTATAATTTGTTACATCATGCTATCTTTATCTATACTTGAATTTTTTATTTTTTTTTCAATTTTTTACAACATGAGAAGGTGATATTTATGATGTGATGTGTAATATTTGGGTTGTATAATGCCAAAACATAAAGTTTATGTGCAAGATATGCAAATACATAGGAATCAAGCATAACTTTTGCTTGATCGTAGAGAAGATGATTATGACTACGAAAGTGTGGGGCCCACTGGTGGTCAACCACGNTAACATAAAGTTTATGTGCAAGATATGCAAATACATAGGAATCAAGTATAACTTTTGCTTGATCGTAGAGAAGATGATTATGACTACGAAAGTGTGGGGCCCACTGGTGGTCAACCACGGAGCTTACATGAGCTGACAAAGAAGTCACGCTGTTAGCCTTTTGTGGAGACGGGTCAACACTAACCACTAAACCAATCTCTTGCAAGTTGCAATTATGGCCGTCATTTAAAGATGGGTATTTGTGTAATTTTTTATTTTAAGAATTTTCTAGTTTGATAGTTTGATAGTTTGATAGGGTTTGTCTGTGTCAGCTGCAGTTGTTTGAAGAAGCATGTATAAAATTGAGACAGATCAAAAAACTGTGATGACTACTATAATTTTTTTTATTTTGAAAAAGTCGGACACCAGCTTTCTAACAGCCACCACACTTAGTCAGATTATGATGCAAAATACATCTTCACACGACAAAGTGCAAAATAGTGTTTTTTTTTTTTTTAAAAAGCAAATAGAACATAAATCTGTGAAGCGCAACAAAGTGCAGTGCAGCATCTCACTGCTGCCCCCAAACGCACCGAAGTCTTCCTTTTATAAAACCGTGTTGTCATTTATTCATAGGTATTTGAGTAAATATAATAAAATATTATGTCATAATCTTGCATTAAATCTTTAAACGCATAGTTTTATGTAAAATCATATTCTACTCTTCATTCATAAAACTCTAATATCATAAAGCTATCTTTAACATTCATAAAGCATGTAAAGTTTTCCATTAAAAGAACCTTGCAAAAATTTGTAAATGTAATAAATGTGATGTGAGCAACATTAGAAGCAAATATTTCCCCTTGGAAAAATCATACATTGAAAGCAACTTTAACACGAGAGGGTTCAATATGAATGCTTTAAGATGGAGAAGCTCAAATGGATTTCTCCATTCTTCCATTTGTTTGTTGTGGTTTCCAATTTTCTTTTGTGTTCATTAATGCTTTTGAAATTGACATAGAATGATTGTTTTTTTTTTTAAATTGACTCGAAGGGGCTCATATTTGTTCGTGAATCACGCCGGCGGAATAAAGCTTGATAGGAGAGTGAAAGGAGAGAGAATAGAGAGTGGTAAGGAGATTGAGACACTAGAACAATCGTGAACTGAAAAATATTCCCCTAACTTTTTTTTTGGTCAGTCGATCATCCTTAGTTGGCCTCTGGTTGAATCAGCGACTCAGCTTTAAGTGTCGGACGGGTGTTTAGTGTTGGTCGGCCTTTGCTTGATTCGATTGGTCATTGAAGTTGGTCGTCTCTCGAGTTGACTGGCTCTTTGGTGGGTTTCAGGTTGGTCGAAGAATTGTTTCTCACTTGGTTGGTTTCTTCTTATCTTGTATATTCCCTTTGCGTTTAGACCTTTCTACGTGATCATCTCATTTGGATCTTGCGGAAAATAGATATATATTAATTAGACGTCGATGAATCTAAAAAAGTAGACATAAAACATAACTATAACTATGTCCCATGTGAATGAGAAAAATATGATAGAAAATGATAAACTTTCTTTAATTACTTTATTTTATATCACGAAATCAAATAAATAGACTGGTTTCCTTTACATTTTAATAGTTATATGGGCCATCATACTATATATAGGCAGCAAGTCCACATGACAAATTACTAATGAGTTTGTTTCCAATGGGCCTTTTATGAGGAGATTGCATGTTTGTAAGTATTGACTGACTAAATGTAGCTTTCATAACATAGAAAATGGATTTAAAATATGAAAGAATTGATAATCCAATGATTCCATTAGGCTCTAATTTATCTTAATATAAAAAATATTTTTTTTTTTTATTCGAAGACTCTGCACCACGTGAAGAGAAATAAAATTCATGATAAAACATATGATGAATGTTTACTTTGTGAATCTCAAGTGATTGAGAAGATATTCACCTTTTATTTTATATATTTTAAATCAAATATATACGTAATATGGAATTAAATTCTAATAAAGTACAATAGATGATAAATAGAGTCATAAGAGCCACTTGTATTTTTTAATCATCCTATAAGCTCTTTAAATAAACACAATTTATTTAGGCATTAGGATGATACAACATATGATGCCACTATGATTTATCTTCTTCTAAATTGCAATGAAATTGAACCCTTGTGTATGGTACGATTAATGTTCTTTCAGTAGTTTGTTCATAATACCGACATCAACCACTTATATGACACCATACTTAGTTTATATTAAAAATTCACAGAATTATATTAAGTAAAACAGCCAATATATCAAACACTCAATTATTAATCTAAAAAATTGTAAATTAATAATGTATCAAGTACTTGGAAAGAGATAATATTTTAACATGTTAACCTAAGATTAATGATATTTCTCAAGTGAAAAAACAACTCATTATATAATATAATTAGCTCATAATCTTGCATGTGTTGTTAATGTATATTCAATGTACATAATTTATGAATACACTCAAAGTTATATGTATGATAAAAACACTATGGATGGTGATGTTTATATAAAAGAAATAATCATATTGACCGAAAAGCTAACTCATATGGAATATTGCAAGTGGTTATATCATTATGTTGGGCTGTATAAGGTGCAATGTGGTGTAGTTGGAATGTGTTTGATNATAGGTAGATGTCATAGCAATGGGTGAAGCTCTCAAGAGCGTGCGGGAATCCACGCTGGTTATTTGAGTTACATTTGAGCCAGGGCCATGTTGGTCCCTCCAACTCAGGGTGGGGAGAGCCCAATTATTATCTTTATGTATGAAAGATCTTTAAAAATATCACATTTTTTTTATGTATTTACATATCTTCACGCCTTAACTTTTGCCAGAGGTCATATTTAACATCTACCATGTGATGATCAGTTTAAGAGATTAGACGTTTTTAGATTTGACTCGTGTTAAGAAATTTAGAGATAGACCTAAGAAGTTTTGGGCATGTTGTATAAAAAAATAAACTTAATTTATTAAGATTAAATGAAAATATGACACTCAATAGGACACAATAGAGAGAAAAGATTCATGCAAGGATTACTATCGTTGCAGTTGTACATCTAAACATTTACATTTACATGCATAATAGTTTGATGCATTTTTTTATGTAAATACATAGGAAATTGGTGGTTTCTATGTAAATGTTCCAAAACTTAAAATTAGAGGATTTCCTAGACAAAAAGGCCCTAGAAATCGCTCTACAAAATGCATATTTTTCCCTTCTACTGTTAATCTGCTCGACGATGGAGCTCTCGCTCTCGCTCTCCTATAGCAGAGGAGGAACTTGCCCTTCTCCATATCAGCGTATGAAATTCCCTCTGCTCGGCTCTTGCTTTGAATGCCCTAAAGCTTATGTTTTTTTATTCGTTGATGCTCGAGAAATCTATCAAATTTGATGCATTGCGCCGTCCGTTAATTGGAATTTGAAACTTTCTTTCATATTCGCAAGTACTCAGTTTGATCACTGTAAAAAAAAAGTTGAAATTTGCACCTTTTACCAATCTCTTGTGAAGTTCTAGTTTTTATCCGATTAATGCTCTACCAGGATTTGATAAAATAGGAGAGAAGAAGGGAGAAAGAGGTATTGCAAGCTCCAGGCGCCTCCATCGCTTTTTCTCATTAACCAAACATATGTATAGAGGGACAGAGTATATATAATAGCAAATAGAGCATTCTAGCATAAAGGGGAAATGGTGGATTTATCTTTTCAGCTGGGGTTTGGCAAGTGCAGTTAACTGAATTTGTCTTTATGTCTGGCTGTCCTGGTTATACTTTCAGCCTAGGTCGCAACATCAGCTTGGGTTTGAGATGATTGAACCGTTGTTTGGAGAGGGATTTAGTTAGGATGTCTGCCGGTTGGTCCTCAGTGTGAATGTGATGAATTTGTATCTCACCCGATTGAATGTGATCAAATATAAAGTGATAGTCGATATGAATATGTTTCGTGCGAGCGTGGAACACTAGATTATATAGCTATCGCCATGGCTGAGAGACTATTGCAGTGAAGTTTGGTAGGTTGAAGCTGTGGAATGTCAAAGTCTTGTAGAAGACGTCCGGTTGTCGCCATCACAAGCGCTCGATATTCCGCCTCCGTCGACGATCATGCCACCGTGCGTTGCTGTCTAGGAGATCGATGTGTTTCCTAAGTACGAGTGATAGCCCGTGGTAGATCTGCGGTTGGTAGAATCTTCCGCTCAATCAAATTCAAGTAGGTTTGTAGTTGAAGTTCAGCTTGTGTAATAAGAATGCCTTAATTAGCTGTACCATGTAGGTAGAGAAATATCCTCTTAAGTAATTGGTGATGGTATATAGACAGATTATCCATATGTTGGTAAAGTTGATTGACGACGAATGAGATATCTGATCTAGTAATTGTAAGATACTGCAACTGTAAGTTGTTGGTTCATCCATATGATTGATGATTTCGGTTGGCGGATTGACCTTCATAGGAAATGGTGTAGACACCGCCTTGGAGCTCCGCATACCTGCTGTTTGTAAGAGTTGTTGAAAGTACCTTTGTTGACCTAGGAAAACGAATGATCAATACAAGTGATTTCAATGCCTAAATATGTGGATGCCGGTCCCAAATTTTTAATTTTAAATTTGGAATGAAGTTTGTTTTTCAGCTTTACAATGATAGATTCATACGTACTTGTGATTAGGATATCATCCACATATAGAAGAACATAAGTATTATGAGTAGATTGTTTGGAAATAAGCAAATATGGATCAACTTTACTGAATTCAAATTCCACATTGATGAAAAATGTCGAATGGCGGCAAACAATTGTTAGGGAGATTGCTGGTGGCCATAGATAGCCTTTTCAGTGAACCACATGTGACGGAAGTTGAGTATCAATAAATGCAGTAGGTTGTTGTATATAAACAATTTCATCTAGAACTCCATGGAGAAAAGAATTCGATACATCAAGTTGAAATATGGACCATTATTTTTGGAACAAAATAGTGAATAACTTTCGGAGAGGAAGCATTCTTGCAACCAGACAGAACGTATTATGATAATTTATCGCATGCTCTTTTTTGTATCATTTAGTTATCAATCTAGTCTTGTGCAAGCCACCGATCTGTTGGAATTAAATTTGGTGTAATAAATCCACCAACAACCCAAGAATGATTGATTAGCCGATAGTAAAGCCAATTCCCAAGTGGCTTGTGCTTGTAAGACATGAAATTCCTCATTCATGGCTTTCATCTTGTGCGAATACTTCACTGCTTGGGAGTAACAAGTGGGATCAAGTGGTTGTTCCAGTTGGTGCAATAGGTTCACATGTTGGACCGGTTTTCAAATTACGACTTTGGTCCTGGTCAGCATCAGATGGGGTGTAGGCATTGGAGTGGTCGGTTGATGTAGAGGATGGGAGTGAGGGAGCCGCGGTGATTCAATTTGTTTAGGTATNGAAAAATAAGAAAAAGCCCCAACAAACTTCATCTACAAATTTTTTATACTTCCTCAAGCAAACTGTCATATCTAACTACTGAAATAGACAACTTTTGCATCCGGGTGCCTAGGCGCCCATGTCGCAGCACCTAGGCATTGCACCATAGCGCTTAGGCACTGCATTTGTAGCACCAAGATGTCAAGCGCTTAGGAAATTGGCTCAAAAAATCTTGCAATCCGAACACCTAGGCGCCAAAGATCATCACCTACGTGTTTGCCTTCAGGTCCTCGACGCTGTGCTCTCAGTCCAAAGTTTCCAATCACTCAGAAAAGTGATCGTCCAATGGCTGATTGTGGCGCCTGGGAGCCCAGTCTTAGCGCCTAGGCGCCCAATCCCATCGCCTAGACAACAGAAAATCAAATTGCTCATTTTGACTTGTTTTAAATCATGATTGCTTCGTTCACCTGTCACGCACATTTCAACAAAAAATACCTTACAGAAACATAACATAGTCATACAAATAGACAAAATAAAGATGTTAAAATGCACAAATTATACGTGCAAGTCAATATACCACAAAATTACTTCGTATTTACATATCTAAGAACCAAAATTTTATTTTTAAACTTATGACACCTTAATTTAATATTGGTACTAACTATCAAAAACAATATATTTAAAATGAATTGATTAATTTTTCTCACAAAGCTAAATTTTAAAAATCATTTAGAAAAACAAAAAAAAAAAACCATTCATAGTCATGTAGACTCAATTTCATAAATGAAGGTCTCACTAAAATGAGAAATTATTGCATACGGACACCGCATGCATCTCTGCATGTGTTGTCTGATCCTGACCGTCAGGATTATTTCAGTTTTTTTAAAAAAAAAAATTAGGTGGGGCCCACCGAAATACATCCTGACCTTAGATCATCACTTGATTTACGGTCAGGATCGGACACATCCGTATGGAATAATTTTTCCACTAAAATTGTTGATAAGAAATTATAAGAACTCAATTAAAAAGGGGTAATTACATACAAACCACTCAAAGCATTGCTATTTACAAATCAAGCACGCTCGTTCATCCATTTACCAAATTTATGATAAAAACCCAACCTTTTTTATCGAATTCTCAATAGTTTAATCGAGACACTCATAAATAGATCGGTTCGGTAGTAAAAAAAAAAAAAAAAAAAATACACCTATGTGGTTTATTTGTAAATATCAATGTTTCGGATGATCTGTAAGTAATTATCTCATAAATAAAAATAATTATGTACAACTATAAAAGTAAATAATAAAATGTATTCCTTTAATTTAATGCATTAGATTGTCTTTAGTTTGAAGATAAAGTTTCATTGCTCACTATATATTGTATAATTTAAGTCTTCTCTAGCATTGACATTGCAATTAGTTATAACATCAATTGAAAATATCAATTAAAATAATATCTTAACATTTGATCACCAATACAAAATATTATTTCCTTACATCTAGTTTGATTTAAAAGCAATTCAATGTAAAGCCCGATGGCAAAGAAAGGCGGTGGCCAGACGTGATGGGCGGCCAATGGCGGCAACCAGGCACGGGGAATGTTTGGCGGGGAAGTGGTCGATCGCGGTCATCAGGCAACGTTGTGGTGATCAGTAGTGGAAACAGGCGATGATGGTGGAGATATGTTGAGTGAAATATTTGAAAATAAATGAAATCTGATAAGTTTTGAATTCACAAAAAAAAAAAATGTGAGTTTCAATATGCATCATTCGAACTCGCGATCTCATGGTGAGAAACTAAATTCTCAACTACTATGTCGCGAGCATATATATATATATGGCAGAGAAGCAATTGCCATAGATAATCATATTATGTGATCATTACAATAGTAAAATTTTAAAAATAGAAGAATCACATACATACCACTCAAATTTATAGTATTTACATATCAAGCAACTAAGGGTCTGCTTGGGGCAGCCTCAACTTATTGAATAATTTGCTGATAAGCTGATTTAAAAATAATCTGTCGATAAGTTATTTTCTTTTGAAAAGTCAGACCGTAGCCAGAAGCTGTCACCGCACCTAGATAGGTGCGATAGGTGCGGTGTGAAAACGCTATTTTCAGCGTTTTGAAAACACATAAACTGCCAAAACGTAATTTATCCAAACAGACCAGGTGTGTTTTCAAAACGCCACCACACCAAATAAGCTGTCTCAAACGGACCCTAAACTTATAATTTGTTACATCATCTAACTTTATCTATACTTGAATTTTTTTTTTTTTTTCAATTTTTTACAACATGAGAAGGTGATATTTATGATGTGATGTGTAATATTTGGGTTGTATAATGCCATAACATAAAGTTTATGTGCAAGATATGCAAATACATAGGAATCAAGTATAACTTTTGCTTGATCGTAGAGAAGATGATTATGACTACGAAAGTGTGGGGCCCACTGGTGGTCAACCACGGAGCTTACATGAGCTGACAAAGAAGTCACGCTGTTAGCCTTTTGTGGAGACGGGTCAACACTAACCACTAAACCAATCTCTTGCAAGTTGCAATTATGGCCGTCATTTAAAGATGGGTATTTGTGTAATTTTTTATTTTAAGAATTTTCTAGTTTGATAGTTTGATAGGGTTTGTCTGTGTTGAGACAGATCAAAAAACTGTGATGACTATTATAATTTTTTTTATTTTGAAAAAGTCGGACACCAACTTTCTAACAGCCACCACACTTTGTCAGATTATGATGCAAAATGCATCTTCACACGACAAAGTGCAAAATAGAATCTTTTTAAAAAAGCAAATAAAACATAAATCTGTGAAGCGCAACAAAGTGCAGTGCAACATCTCACCGCTGCCCCCAAACGCACCGAAGTCTTCCTTTTATAAAACCGTGTTGTCATTTATTTTATTCATAGGTATTTGAGTAAATATAATAAAATATTATGTCATAATCTTGCATTAAATCTTTAAACGCATAGTTTTATGTAAAATCATATTCTACTCTTCATTCATAAAACTCTAATATTATAAAGCTATCTTTAACATTCATAAAGCATGTTAAATTATAAAAATTTCCATTAAAATAACCTTGCAAAAATTTGTAAATGTAATAAATGTGATGTGAGCAACATTAGAAGCAAATATTTCCCCTTGGAAAAATCATACATTGAAAGCAACTTTAACACGAGAGGGTTCAATATGAATGCTTTAAGATGGAGAAGCTCAAATGGATTTCTCCATTCTTCCATTTGTTTGTTGTGGTTTCCAATTTTCTTTTGTGTTCATTAATGCTTTTGAAATTGACATAGAATGATTATTATTTTTTTTTAAATTGACTCGAAGGGGCCCATATTTGTTCGTGAATCACGCCGGCGGAATAAAGCTTGATAGGAGAATGAAAGGAGAGAGAATAGAGAGAGGTAAGGAGATTCAAACACTAGAATAATCATGAACTGACAAATATGCCCCTAACATTTTTTTTGGTCAGTCGATCATCCTTAGTTGGCCTCTGGTTGAATCAAGCTTTAAGTGTCGGACGGGCGTTTAGTGTTGGTCGGCCTTTGCTTGATTCGATTGGTCATTGAAGTTGGTCGTCTCTCGAGTTGACTGGCTCTTTGACTTTCTACATGATCATCTCATTTGGATCTTGCGGAAAATAGATATATATTAATTAGATGTCGATGAATCTAAAAAAGTAGACATAAAACATAACTATAACTATGTCCCATGTGAATGAGAAAAATATGATAGAAAATAATAAACTTTCTTTAATTACTTTATTTTATATCACGAAATCAAATAAATAGACTGGTTTCCTTTACATTTTAATAGTTATATGGGCCATCATACTATATATAGGCAGCAAGTCCACATGACAAATTACTAATGAGTTTGTTTCCAATGTGCCTTTTATGAGGAGATTGCATGTTTGTAAGTATTGACTGACTAAATGTAGCTTTCATAACATAGAAAATGGATTTAAAATATGAAAGAATTGATAATCCAATGATTCCATTAGGCTCTAATTTATCTTAATATAAAAAATATTTTTTTTTTTTATTCGAAGACTCTGCACCACGTGAAGAGAAATAAAATTCATGATAAAACATATGATGAATGTTTACTTTGTGAATCTCAAGTGATTGAGAAGATATTCACCTTTTATTTTATATATTTTAAATCAAATATATACGTAATATGGAATTAAATTCTAATAAAGTACAATAGATGATAAATAGAGTCATAAGAGCCACTTGTATTTTTTAATCATCCTATAAGCTCTTTAAATAAACACAACTTATTTAGGCATTAGGATGATACAACATATGATGCCACTATGATTTATCTTCTTCTAAATTGCAATGAAATTGAACCCTTGTGTATGGTACGATTAATGTTCTTTCAGTAGTTTGCTCATAATACCGACATCAACCACATATATGACACCATACTTAGTTTATATTAGAAATTCACATAATTATATTAAGTAAAACATCCAATATATCAAACACTCAATTATTAATCTAAAAAATTGTAAATTAATAATGTATCAAGTACTTGGAAAGACATAATATTTTAACATGTTAACATAAGATTAATGATATTTCTCAAGTGAGAAAACAACTCATTATATAATATAATTAGCTCATAATCTTGCATGTGTTGTTAATGTATATTCAATGTACATAATTTATGAATAACACTCAAAGTTATATGTATGATAAAAACACTATGGATGGTGATGTTTATATAAAAGAAACAATCATATTGACCAAAAAGCTAACGCATATGGAATATTGCAAGTGGTTATATCATTATGTTGGGTTACATAAGGTGCAATATGGTGTAGTTTGAATGTGATTGATTTGATATTTTTGTATAAAAACTTACTATTAATCACCACTATTTCCATAAAATTCAAAACAAACCAAACTTTTATATTAGCCATACAAACCTATCATTAGGGTTTAGGGTGAATTGTGGGCATTTTTACAAAATTATCATTTTTTTTCTTAATTCAAAATTTAAAATACATTTATTATGTATATGATTAAATATTTAATCATTTGTATACATATAAAAATAGGTAGATGTCATAGCAATGGGTGAAGCTCTCAAGAGCGTGCGGGAATCCACGCTGGTTATTTGAGTTACATTTGAGCCAGGGCCATGTTGGTCCCTCCAACTCAGGGTGGGGAGAGCCCAATTATTATCTTTATGTATGAAAGATCTTTAAAAATATCACATTTTTTTTATGTATTTACATATCTTCACGCCTTAACTTTTGCCAGAGGTCATATTTAACATCTACCATGTGATGATCAGTTTAAGAGATTAGACGTTTTTAGATTTGACTCGTGTTAAGAAATTTAGAGATAGACCTAAGAAGTTTTGGGCATGTTGTATAAAAAAATAAACTTAATTTATTAAGATTAAATGAAAATATGACACTCAATAGGACACAATAGAGAGAAAAGATTCATGCAAGGATTACTATCGTTGCAGTTGTACATCTAAACATTTACATTTACATGCATAATAGTTTGATGCATTTTTTTATGTAAATACATAGGAAATTGGTGGTTTCTATGTAAATGTTCCAAAACTTAAAATTAGAGGATTTCCTAGACAAAAAGGCCCTAGAAATCGCTCTACAAAATGCATATTTTTCCCTTCTACTGTTAATCTGCTCGACGATGGAGCTCTCGCTCTCGCTCTCCTATAGCNGGTTTGTCTGTGTTGAGACAGATCAAAAAACTGTGATGACTATTATAATTTTTTTTATTTTGAAAAAGTCGGACACCAACTTTCTAACAGCCACCACACTTTGTCAGATTATGATGCAAAATGCATCTTCACACGACAAAGTGCAAAATAGAATCTTTTTAAAAAAGCAAATAAAACATAAATCTGTGAAGCGCAACAAAGTGCAGTGCAACATCTCACCGCTGCCCCCAAACGCACCGAAGTCTTCCTTTTATAAAACCGTGTTGTCATTTATTTTATTCATAGGTATTTGAGTAAATATAATAAAATATTATGTCATAATCTTGCATTAAATCTTTAAACGCATAGTTTTATGTAAAATCATATTCTACTCTTCATTCATAAAACTCTAATATTATAAAGCTATCTTTAACATTCATAAAGCATGTTAAATTATAAAAATTTCCATTAAAATAACCTTGCAAAAATTTGTAAATGTAATAAATGTGATGTGAGCAACATTAGAAGCAAATATTTCCCCTTGGAAAAATCATACATTGAAAGCAACTTTAACACGAGAGGGTTCAATATGAATGCTTTAAGATGGAGAAGCTCAAATGGATTTCTCCATTCTTCCATTTGTTTGTTGTGGTTTCCAATTTTCTTTTGTGTTCATTAATGCTTTTGAAATTGACATAGAATGATTATTATTTTTTTTTAAATTGACTCGAAGGGGCCCATATTTGTTCGTGAATCACGCCGGCGGAATAAAGCTTGATAGGAGAATGAAAGGAGAGAGAATAGAGAGAGGTAAGGAGATTCAAACACTAGAATAATCATGAACTGACAAATATGCCCCTAACATTTTTTTTGGTCAGTCGATCATCCTTAGTTGGCCTCTGGTTGAATCAAGCTTTAAGTGTCGGACGGGCGTTTAGTGTTGGTCGGCCTTTGCTTGATTCGATTGGTCATTGAAGTTGGTCGTCTCTCGAGTTGACTGGCTCTTTGACTTTCTACATGATCATCTCATTTGGATCTTGCGGAAAATAGATATATATTAATTAGATGTCGATGAATCTAAAAAAGTAGACATAAAACATAACTATAACTATGTCCCATGTGAATGAGAAAAATATGATAGAAAATAATAAACTTTCTTTAATTACTTTATTTTATATCACGAAATCAAATAAATAGACTGGTTTCCTTTACATTTTAATAGTTATATGGGCCATCATACTATATATAGGCAGCAAGTCCACATGACAAATTACTAATGAGTTTGTTTCCAATGTGCCTTTTATGAGGAGATTGCATGTTTGTAAGTATTGACTGACTAAATGTAGCTTTCATAACATAGAAAATGGATTTAAAATATGAAAGAATTGATAAGCCAATGATACCATTAGGTTCTAATTAATCTTAATATAAAATACATAATTTTTTTATTCGAAGAATCTGCACCACGTGAAGAGAAATAAAATTCATGATAAAACATATGATAAATGTTTACTTTGTGAATCTCAAGTGATTGAGAAGATATTCGCCTTTTATTTTATATATTTTAAATCAAATATATACGTAATATGGAAGTAAATTCTAATAAAGTACAATAGATGATAAATAGAGTCATAAGAGCCACTTGTATTTTTTAATCATCCTATAAGCTCTTTAAATAAACACAACTTATTTAGGCATTAGGATGATACAACATATGATGCCACTATGATTTATCTTCTTCTAAATTGCAATGAAATTGAACCCTTGTGTATGGTACGATTAATGTTCTTTCAGTAGTTTGTTCATAATACCGACATCAACCACTTATATGACACCATACTTAGTTTATATTAAAAATTCACAGAATTATATTAAGTAAAACAGCCAATATATCAAACACTCAATTATTAATCTAAAAAATTGTAAATTAATAATGTATCAAGTACTTGGAAAGAGATAATATTTTAACATGTTAACCTAAGATTAATGATATTTCTCAAGTGAAAAAACAACTCATTATATAATATAATTAGCTCATAATCTTGCATGTGTTGTTAATGTATATTCAATGTACATAATTTATGAATACACTCAAAGTTATATGTATGATAAAAACACTATGGATGGTGATGTTTATATAAAAGAAATAATCATATTGACCGAAAAGCTAACTCATATGGAATATTGCAAGTGGTTATATCATTATGTTGGGCTGTATAAGGTGCAATGTGGTGTAGTTGGAATGTGTTTGATTTGATATTTTTGTATAAAAACTTAATATTAATCACCACTATTTCCATACAATTAAAAACAAATCAAACTTTTATATTAGCCATACAAACCTATCATATGTATTGTAGCCATTAGGGTTTAGGGTGAATTGTGGGCATTTTTACAAAATTATCATTTTTTTTCTTAATTCAAAATTTAAAATATATTTACTATGTATATGATTAAATATTTAACCATTTGTATAAATATAAAAATAGTTAGATGTCATAGCAATGGGTGAAGCTCTCAAGTGCGTTCGGGAATCCACGCTTGTTATTTGAGTTAGATTTGAGCTACGGCCATGTTGGTCCCTCCAACTAATAGGGTGGGGAGAGCCCAAACATTATCTTTATGTATGAAAGATCTTTAAAAATATCACTTTTTTTTATGTATTTACATATCTTCACGCCTTAACTTTTGCCAGAGGTCATATTAAATATCGACCATGTGATGATCAGGTTAAGAGATTAGACATTTTTAGATTCGACTCGTGTTAAGAAATGTAGAGATAGACCTAAGAAGTCTTGGGCATGTTGTATAAAAAAATAAACTTAATTTATTAAGATTAAATGAAAATATGACACGCAATAGGACACAATGGAGAGAAAAGATTCATGCAAGGACTGCTATCGTTGTTGTTGTACATCTAAACTTTTACATTTACATGCATAATAGTTTGATGCATTTCATGTCTGAAAAATGATTACAATGCTATTTTTAACGTGATGTTAAAAATTTGAATGTAAGGCGTGAGATATGTAAATATATAAAAATTGTCTAGAATAAAATATTAACATTTTTATTATGTAAATACATAGGAAATTGGTGGTTTCTATGTAAATGCTCCAAAACTTAAAATTAAGAGGATTTCCTAGACAAAAAGGCCCTAGAAATCGCTCTGCAAAATGCGTATTTTTCCCTTCTACTGTTAATCTGCTCGACGATGGAGCTCTCGCTCTCGCTCTCCTATAGCAGAGGAGGAACTTGCCCTTCTCCATATCAGCGTATGAAATTCCCTCTGCTCGGCTCTTGCTTTGAATGCCCTAAAGCTTATGTTTTTTATTCGTTGATGCTCGAGAACTCTTTCAAATTTGATGCATTGCGCCGTCCGTTAATTGGAATTTGAAACTTTCTTTCATATTTGCAAGTACTCAGTTTGATTACTGTAAAAAAAAAATTGAAATTTGGACCTTTTACCAATCTTTTGTGAAGTTCTAGTTTTTATCCGATTAATGCTCTGCCAGGATTTGATAAAATAGGAGAGAAGAAGGGAGAAAGAGGTATTGCAAGCTCCAGGCGCCGCCATCGCTTTTTCTCATTAACCAAACATATGTATAAAGGGACAGAATATATATAATAGCAAATAGAGCATTCTAGCATAAAGGGAAAATGGTGGATTTATCTTTTCAGCTGGGGTTTGGCAAGTGCAGTTAACTGAATTTGTATATTTGTCCGGCTGTCCTGGTTATACTTGCAGCCCTGGTCGCACCATCGGCTTGGATTTGAGATGATTGAACCGTTGTTTGGAGAGGGATTTAGTTAGTATGTCTGCTGGTTGGTCCTGAGTGTGAATGTGATGAATTTGTATCTCACCCGATTGAATGCGATCAAATATAAAATGATAGTCGATTTCAATATGTTTTGTGCGAGCGTGGAATACCAGATTATTAGCTATCACTATGGCTGAGTGACTATTGCAAGAAAGTTTGGTAGGTTGAAGCTGCGGAATGTCAAAGTTTTGTAGAAGACGTTGTAGCCAAATGACTTTGCTTATGGCCATAGCAAGCGCTTGATATTCTGCCTCCGTCGATGACCATGCCACTGTGTGTTGTTTCTTTACTTTCCAGGAGATCGGTGTGTTTCCTAAGTACGAGCGATAGCTCATGGTAGGTCTGTGGTTTGTAGAATCTGCTACCCAATAGAGATCCGAGTAGGTTTGTAGTTGAAGTTCAGCTTGTGTAATAAGAATGCCTTGATTAGCTGTACCATGTTGGTAAGGAAATATCCTCTTAAGTAATTGGTGTGGTATATAGACAGATTATCCATATGTTGGCAAAGCTGATTAATGAAAAATGAGATATCTGATCTAGTAATTGTAAGATACTACAACAAGCTCATCAATTGCCTATAAGTTGTTGGTTCCTCCAAAGGATTGATGGTTTCCGTTGGCAGATTGATCTTCATAGGAAATGGTGTAGACACCGCCTTGCAGCCTTGCATACCTGCTGTTTGTAAGAGTTGTTGAAGGTACCTTTGTTGACCCAGGAAAATGAATGAATCAATACGAGTGATTTCAATGCCTAAAAATGTGAATACCGGTCCCAAATCTTTAATTTTAAATCCGGAATGAAGTTTGTTTTTCAGCTCTACAATGATAGATTCATATGCACCTGTGATTAGGATATCATCCACATATAGAAGAAATTAAGTATTATGAGTAGATTGTTTGGAAATAAGCAAAGATGGATCAGCTTTACTGAAATCAAATCTCACATTGATGAAAAATGCTGAATGGTGGCAAGCCATTGTCAGGGAGATTGCTTAAGGCCATAGATATCCTTTTGAGTGAACACACATGTGACGGAAGTTGAGTATCAATAAATGCAATAGGTTGTTGCATATAAACAGTTTCATCTAGAACTCCATGGAGAAAAGAATTTGATTCATCAAGTTGAAATATAGACCATTATTTTTGGAACAAAATAGTGAATAACTTTCGGAGAGGCATTCTTGCAACCAGACAGAACATATTATGATAATTGATCCCCTGCTCTTTTTTGTATCATTGAGCTATCAGTCTAGCCTTGTGTCGAGTCACCGATCTGTTGGAATTAAATTTGGTGTAATAAGTCCCACGACAACCTAAGAATGATTGATTAGCCGGTAGTCAAGCCAATTCCCAAGTGGCTTGTGCTTGTAAGGCATGAAATTCCTCATTTATGGCTTTCCTCCTGTGTGAATACTTCACTGCTTGGGAGTAACACGTGGGATCAAGTGGCTGTTTCAGTTGGTGCAATAGGTTCACGTGTTGGACCGGTTTTCAAATACCAGCTTTGGTCCTGATCAACATCAGATGGGTGTAGGCATTGTAGTGGTCGGTTGATGTAGAGGATGGGAGTGAGGGAGCTGCGGTGATTCAATTTGCTTAGGTATGGGAGATGCGGGAAGTTGTGTGGAAGCAGAAGTTGGACGGAGTGGTTGAAGTGAATTATTGGAAGGGAGCACGGGAGTGACGAGGTAAGGGTTGATAGTGTTTGTGGTTGGTATGTAAGGGCTGTGGCTTGGTGGAGTGGCAAATGGATAAGAATTTCATCAAAAATAACATGTGAGATAATTATCTTTCCCGAATTTTGGATGAAGACATTTGTAGCCTTTGTGATTGGGTGAGTATTCCAGGAAAATGCAATGAGTTGACCTTGGAGCGAGTTTATGGGTCGCTTGTGGCTGCATCCACAGGTAGCATGCACAAACAAATGGCTTGAGATGGGTGTAGGTACATTTGTGGTCATGTAAGAGTTCATATGGAGATACAGCCAAGGTGTTTTAGGATTACATTTTGTTAATTAGGTAGGCAGCTGTAAGTAGTGCGTTGACCCAAAAGTGATATGAAAAAAAATCATCTGGGGAGTAATTCAAAGTTTCAGAAACTTGAGTTTCCCATGGTGTAACAAGATGAATGAACTTTACCTGATAGTCACTTGGAACTCAAAGCAAAGTGCGACAGCCTTGCCCCGATTTGATCCCAGAAGGCAGAAAGGTTGGAAAGCGATAACATCGGGGCAGTCCTGAGAGCGGTAGTCTACAAAGGTCCAAATTTAGGTGGCGATTCCAGGCAACTGCGAGAAGGAAGCCACCTCTATTGAGAGTACCTTCTCTGATACCATAATAAACTAGGAGAGAAGGGAGAAACATGTATAGCAAGCTCCAACACTTCTTCTCATTAACCAAACATATGCATAAAGGTACACAATATATATAATAGCAAATAGAACATTCTAGCATAAAGGGAAATGATGGACTTATGCTTTCAGGATTAACCCATTCATTTGCTTGAAAGATAATGATCTTTCAAGGGCTCATTTGGTCGCTCAAACTATAAACTATGTTTTGCAAAATGATGAAGTTTTTTAAATCCATCATTTGGTTGTACATAGTTATGCTTGCTTTGGTTTCAAATTTTACAAGCCAAAACTCTATCAATGGTGAATTTTAAACTTCACATTCAAAATAAAGGAAAACAAGATGCTCACTTTCTAAAAGCACATACAAGCAACCTAATGAGTTATTGAATCCAAATTTGCCCATGACAATACTTGAACGATACCTATGGGGCCCATGAGATCTAAACAATGCCTTAAGAGAGAGTAGAAAGGGGGATGGAGAGAGAGAGAGAGAGAGAGAGAGAGAGAGAGAGAGAGAGAGAAAGAGAGTTTAAAGAATCTTATTCTCTATGCAGAAAGCTCATAGTATTGTACTAAATTTATAGAATTTTTTGGAGCCACAAGAGAAGCCATATTTTAATTTGGTAGAATAAAAAAAAAAACATGATATAACTATTATGGACGCATGCACTTATTATTCGGAATTTCATTAAGTACTTGTGGACCACTGCTTTGGTGTGTACGTTAAAGTTGTTGTCAACTGTACTGATGGAGTCGCCATCTCTAAATAGCTAGTTTCTTTTATGCCTCAGACGGCTCCTTTGGATTTAGCGAGTGCTCTCAGATCCTGGGTAAGTTCCCTTTAAGCTGACCGGTGCCTTCAGAGCTTGGACAAGTGCCTTCCGAGCTTGAGGGAATGTTTTTGAGATTCATGTACCATAATTCCTGATGACTTCACACTACATATTTTGATATACATGAGCCATAAATGTACTTTTTGATTTTTTTGGTGTTGGTTGTTTATATCACATTTTTGTTAGACTATTTACTATACAATTATGACATAATGTTATAATGAGATTGAATTCTGTTATACGCGATATCAAACATTCTCTTTTTTGTTGGCCTCCCACTTCATTTTTTTTATGTTGACTTTTTCTGTGCCTTGACACTCATCTTTGATTTGGATTGTGTCTATGTGTATTAATTCATTAAATACTAATCATAAACCTTTGTCTTAATGCGTTTTATGTAGTTGCTTATCTCTATTTGATTTCTTTCACTGTCATGTTTGAGACTAGTAAATCTGTTATTGCATGGAGCTAAACAACATATAAGTTGGCAATATACTCCGTATTTATTTTCTCCAATCAGGAAGCCTACAAAATTCTCTTGGCAGCAAAAATGGCATCTTGGAATAAGACATAGCTGCCAAAAGGTGCATTTCATATTTTTTGCATCATTTTGATTATTTTTAGTTTTATAATTTTCATACTTATTATATCACTTATTTATCTAGGTTGTGTCTTATAACAAACAAGGCATTCCTATTTTGGAAGCAAGGTATTCAGTTAGCGGTCATTTACATAAATACCACCCAATATCTATGTATTTACGTATCTAACACCTAAATTTTATTTCTTACATTTATAACACCCAAATCTTTCATGTCTTTTGAAAGTCAGAATAATGTTGAATTGTATTATTGATATGAAAATGGGCTATAAATAACCCTTACATGAATCCTATAATAGGACAGACAATAAAAAAAAAATAGCATGAAATGAAAGATATAACACCTAATATCTCAAATTAATCACTTTATCTTAATTATTTGGAGATAAAGGAAACAACATAAAATAAGAAAGCCTAAAATAGGAAAGGAAATAAATCCAATCTAAAAAAATAAATCTAAAAAAGAAAAGAAAATAAAATTATATTAGGAAGTAAATTTAATTCTCAAAACTTCTAATAGGAATAAATTATCTTCTAATTTGACTTCTAACAATATCAAATAAAAAATGCCACCAGTTTAACAGTTAAAGAGTGTGATACATATTTTCATGCATAAACAAGGTGGCATCTATGTAAAAATTGAAATTGTGGTGTTAGATATGTAAATACAAAAGAATTGAGTGGTTTGATTATAAATCTTCCTTTAAATTATAGCGAAACTTAATCATAAAAAAATCCACTTTTCTATGTATTCATTCTAGGAGGATATAACTTCAAGAAGATCTGAAAGGTTTTTCTTTTTCTTTTTCTTTGTATAATCCAGTTCAATTAAAACTGAATTAAAATTGTTTTTCCTTATCAGATCTATTGAAGAGATATATGATGATCTAGGAGAACGTGTCCTTTCTATCACAAGAACAATGAATCATTTTGATAAAAAGTATGTTATTCCATTGCCATTTAGATCTATTGTTGTTGAATTTTTTTCTTGAGAATTATAATAGATATGGAAATTACTACATGAAGACGCTATTATAGATTTGCAAATTTCTTTCATTATTGTTTCAAGTTGGTATTTTACTTTCATTTACATATTGAATGTATATCTTTCTCCATAGTTATTAACCTTGGCTTTTCAAAGGCCCTTTTAATATTTTCATTCAATATTTTGTGACATTGCATGAGATCAATTGGAAGAACAGTTCTTTCTTTCTATTTTTTTTGTGGATACAATTCTCTTGCTTTTTCAACAACAACAACAACAACAAGCCTTTATATCACTAATTGGGCTCGACTACATGAATCCTTTTTCTCTATTTTCTCCAATTGAATGTCATATTTTAACTTAATTTTAATATATTAAGATCAACATGCCCTAGTAATTTTAGGTCTATCTCTACCTTTTTTAATATAAGCAAAATCTAAAACATCTACTCTCCTAACTGTATCATCAGATGCTCGACATTTAATTTGACCAAACCATTTAAGAAGACTCTCTTTAATCCTGTCTACAACTCAAGCTAAAACAATTCTTTTTCTCTATTGTCTCCAATTGAGTGTCATATTTTAACTTAATTTTAATAAATTAAGATCATTTTTTATACAACATGCCCTAGTAATTTTAGGTCTATCTCTACCTTTTTTAATATAAGTCAAATCTAAAACATCTACTCTCCTAACTGTATCATCAGATGCTCGACATTTAATTTGACTAAACCATTTAAGAAGACTCTCTTTAATCCTGTCTACAACTCAAGCTACAACAATCCTTTTTCTCTATTGTCTCCAATTAAGTGTCATATTTTAACTTAATTTTAATAAATTAAGATCATTTTTTATACAACATGCCCTAGTAATTTTAGGTCTATCTCTACCTTTTTTAATATAAGACGAATCTAAAACATCTACTCTCCTAACTGTATCATCAGATGCTCCACATTTAATTTGACCAAATCATCTAAGAAGACTCTCTTTAATCTTGTCTACAACTCAAGCTACAACAATCCTTTCATGTATATATTCATTTTGCATTTTGTTTCTGAGTGCAAAGTCTTAATCCACCTAAGCATGCTCATCTCAACAACACTTAACTTGGTCTTATGCTTCTCTTTTATAGGTCAATATTATGCACTATAATGCATTGTAAGTCTCACCACCATCTCATAAAATTTTCCTTTTAAGTCTAAGCGGTACTTTTCTATCACACAATGGAGCCAATGCATTCCTCCACTTCAAACATCCAACTTGAATTCTATTAATAGCATCCTCATCTATAACACTGTCACTTTGACCAATAGACCTCAGACATCTTACGCTTACTTCTTTTAATGATTTGATCACCCATTGTCAACCCCTAAATTTACTAAAACGAAAGTCTTTATACTCTAAAGTTAACTTTAATAATTCAAGATTCTTGTTAACTCTTTCTCTAGTCTTATCCAAAAGAAGAAATTTGGTAGTTTTTAAAAAGAATGAAATAAATTATTGACAAGTATTTATTTATTTATCTATTACTTATTGTTAGCCTTAGCAAGGTTCATCTATGAAGTTTTTGGACTTAACCTTCTGAGAAGTTCTGACAAGAAAAAAAAAGGGCTGGGCATTTACATACATACCACACAATTCTTATGTATTTACATATCAAATATCTAAACTTTAATATTTGCATTCATGATACTCCAATCTTTAACATCACATAAAAAATATCATTTTATTAACTTTTTAAAAATAAACTTCTCCTTCTTATGCATATGTTTATAACACCTAGGCGATGTAAATACAAACATCAAACTTTAGGGGTCGGATATGTCCCACCAAAATAAATAAAACACAATAACAACAACAACAAGCCTTTATCCCACTAATTGGGGTTTGCTGCGTGAATCCATTTTCTCCATCGCGTCCTATTGAGTGTCATGTTTTCAATTAATTCTAATAAATTAAGTTCATTTTTTATACAATATGCCCAAGTTTTTCTAGGTCTAACTCTCCTTGTCTTAACATAAGTCGAATCTAAAACATCTATTCTCCCCATATCATCAGATGGTCGGCATTTGATGTGACCAATCCATTTAAGATGACCCTCTATAATTTTATCCGCTACTGGAGATACACCAACTCTATCACAAATATATTCATTTCACATTTTGTCCCTAAGTGTCAAGCCACTCATCCACCTAAGCATTCTCATCTCGGCTACACAACTTTGTTTTATGCTTCTTTTTTAAGGGCCAACATTTTACACCATAGAGCATTGTAGGTCTCACCACCATCTTATAAAATTTTTCTTTCAGTCTAAACGGTACTTCTCTATCACACAATAGGCCTGATGCATTCCTTCACTTCAATTAACTTGAATTCTACTAATAAAATCCCCATTTATATCACCATCACTTTAAGAAATAGACCGAGATATCTAAAGTGTTCACACCTTTTAATGATTTGGTCACTCATAGTTACAACTCTGCCGTTAGAGCTACTACTATATTACATGTATTCAGTTTTAGTTCTACTCAAACGAAGGCCTTTAGTCTCCAATGTAGACCTCCATAATTCAAGTTTTTCCTGAACTCTTTCTCTAGTCTTATCCACAAGAAGCATATGATCAGTGAAAATCATATACCAAGGTACATCCTGTTGTAAATATCCCGTAAGAGCATCCATAACTAAAGCAATAAGATATGGGCTTAAAGCCGATCCCTAATGTAATCCATATGAAATAGGAAAATATTGAGTCAATCCTCCTATACGAACACAAGTAACAACTCTAGTATAAATATTTTTATTGACTTGAATATAAGTCATATCAACACATTTCTTCTGTTGAACTTTTCAAAGGATTTCTCTTGAAACCTTATTTTATGCTTTTTCTAAATCAATAAAAATCATATGTAGATCCTCCTTATTCTTTCTGTACTTCTCCATCAAACCTCTAAATAAATGTATAGCATCCATAACAGACCTGCCTGACATAAATCTAAATTGATTATGAAAAATCTTTTTAATACTTCTTTATCTATGCTCATTTATCCTCTTCCATAATTTTAAAGAATGACACGTCAACTTAATTCCTCTATAATTTGCACACTTTTGTGCATCCTTTTATTCTTAAAAATGGGGACCAAAATACTATTTCTCCACTTCTCAGACATCTTTTTATTTTTTAAAATAATATTAAAGAGTTTAGTAAGTCAAGAAACTCTCAAATCTTCCAAATATTTCCATGCTTTAATTGAGATATCATCAAATCCTATTGATTTTTCACACCCTTAGTTTTCTCTAAAGTTTCATCAACTTTTTTTTTACTAATGCGACGATAAAAATAAAGTATTTTATTATTATTAAAAATATTAAGAATACTAAGGTCGATCATATTTTCAGAAATTTCATTGAAAAGTTTATTAAAATAACTAACCCACCAAAATAAATAAAGAAAGAAATAAAAAAAAAATCCATTAAATCTAGTTGAAATTACAAAATGCTTGCTATGAAACAATGAAAATGACTCATTAGACAAGAAACTCGTAAATTTGAATTCACATTTATTAGGATTTTCCTGAATAGATTTAATAGAATAAGCTCATGCCCTGAACCAAACAGAAATTTTGAACATGGGGTTCTTCCTCATGCTAATTGGTTCGTTTAAACTCTTTTAACATTGTCGTCCAAAGTCCATAATCAAGTTGGGCATAAGCTCAAAATTTTGTGCTTTGGTGTGCCGCCCATTAAACACGTTTATGTTTGTTTAAAATATAGTGTATTTCTCCAACTAATGTGAAAACATACTCGACTTTTTAATTCAATCAATTAAGTTACATCCTCTTTGAGTTGAGTTTAGGCCGAGAAATTCTAGCTAAAAAATCACTTTGATTTCTTTTTATGATTAAGGATGAATTAACAAAAAAAATTGATTCAAAATTGCTTAAAATTAGTTTAATTATACACTTTTAATACATAATATAAGCAAAAAATTTGGTGATCTATTAGCAAAAAGTTAGTTATATTTATCAAAGGTTATGGGTTTGTGTTGAGATTTCGAATAGACCACTTAGTTTCTTTGATAGGAGGACGGGTATTTAAACTCAATTACAATTTGCATAATAATGGAAAACAATAAAAATAAAATAAATAACTAGAAAATAAAATAAAACAAAATAAATCAAAAGAGGAAATACATAATTAGGTAATAAAATCAAATAGTAAATAATAGCATAGGGATAATCATTATAATTTAATACTCCTCAAGTTGAAGCATAGATGTCAGTCATGTTCAACTTAGACTTGAAGTCATTAAACAAATGGCAAAAAATATTCTTAGTGAGGATGTTTTTCTAGTTGACCACTGTAGGACATATATGAAACACAAACCTCCCCAGACTAAATTTTTTACCTTAATGAAGTGTTTGTTGATCTCTGCATGTTCGGTACAATCATGCTAGACTGAGTTGTGAGCAATGCTGATTGTGGCTTTATTATCTTAGAATATCTACAACGAAACAGAGGGTGGCACACGAAGTTCGTGGGGCAAGATGCATAGCCAGAGAGCTTACAAATTCCTAAGGGTATGGATCATAATTTAGCTTCAACATTGCCTCGGGCAACTACAGATTGTTTCTTGCTTCTCCATGTGACAAGATTGCCTTAGACAAATGAGCAATACCCCGAGGTGGAATGCCGATCATGAATTGATCCAACTCAATCAGCAACTGTATAACAACAATAGACCGAGAGGTGTGGCGGAAAAAAGAACAAATCTGAGCTCGATGTACTTTTTACATAGTGGAGAATCTGATGGACAACTTGGAGGTGGTGCTCGTAGGGGTCATGCATGAATTGACTCACTATTCCAACTACGTGACATATGTCGAGGCAGTATGAGCTAGGTAGATGAGTTTTCCCACAAGACGCTGGTAATGAGCCTTTTTGACAAACACAACATTGGGAATATCAGATAAATTTTCTTTAGAATTCATAGGAACAATAACAAATTTGCACAGAAGAATATTGTTCTCTGTCAAGAGATCAATCACATATTTGCACTAGACATGCAAATTCCCCTAGAGGACCGAGCCACTTCCATGCCTAAAAAATACCGGAGCGATCCCAAATCCTTCATCTCGAAGGATGAAGCTAGAATGTCTTTTAAGGACTATAATGTCGGGAGATGGTTACCTGTAAGAACACTATCACCAACATAGATAATACGGATAGTTAGTTGGCCATTGGAGTGCCAAAAGAAGAGGTTGTGATTTGATTGAGCTTGAGTAAAAGCATGTCTCGCGACCACCTTTGTGAACTTGTCGAACCAGGTCCTTGGGACTGCTTTAGCTCATAAAGGGACTTTCGTAGCCTGCACACTTGTTCTCTGGAGGCAGTAGAATCAAAACTTGGAGGGAGAGACATGTACACCTCTTCTGTCAGCTCACCATTCAAGAATGCATTCTTAACATCTAGTTGGAATAAAAGTCAATCTATATTCACTGCAAGTGGCAACAGGTCCCGAATAGTGTTTAATTTAGCTATCGGAGAAAATGTGAGCTCATTGTCAATTTTGTAGGTCTGTGAGTATCCTTTGGCTACCGATCTTGTCTTGTTGCATTCACATGACCCGTCTGAGTTGAACTTAGTGCTGAAAATCCATCGACACCCGACAACTTTCTTGCACCGAGAAAGGTCCACAACGTCCCACATATGGATCCGCTAAAAGGCATTCATCTCTTTCATTATTGTCGTTTTCCAAGCTGGATTAACAACAACAACCTCAATAGTAACAATGATCTAATGGTCCGTCGGAGCAGTAGCAAATGCTCTGTAGGTCGCCATTAAACTATGGAAAGACATATTTTGTCATTAAATAGAGGAAGCATGTTTGATTGGGTACCTTACTTGGAGAACTCATCTCCTCATTCGGTAGAGAGGTTGTGTTGAGGATGTCGTCCGGAGTGGAGTCAAGGTCCTGTAAGGAGGTAGCGGGCTCCTGAGTTGGAGCATTGGGATGGGTGCACCGAGTGTAGACACGGACAGTGAGAGGAGAAGATGGTGCGCTCTACGGGACTGAGGACTCCTTAGTGGTGGGAACAATGGGAGGGCCATCCATAAGAGTAGGATAAGGGCCAGAGTTGGGGAACTCAAGCTCTCCCTCACTGAAGGTTGAGCTAGAAAAATAGGGAACAGTTTTAAAGATGGGTACATCATCACTCATATAGATTTTTTTTGTGGTTGAATCAATACATCGATACTTCTTTTGAAATACAGAGTATCCAAGAAATATACATTTATGGATATGGGATCAAGTATACTTTTAGTAGGGGCAGTGCTTTGAATAAAGACAGTGGATCCAAAAATCTTTGGATTTACAGTAGAGAAGACCCGATTGGCATAGAAGCATGACATCAGGACGACTAAGGGGGTTCGCAACTTGTGAATTTTAGAGAGGACTTTATTTATGAGTGTCGGTCAACTTTTTCTTTTCGATTAGATTGATTTAGATTTATTTGAAAATATGAAATATGAAAATAATTTTTTTGAGATTTAATTTAAGTATAAAAGATATATAGTTTGGGTTTTAAAAGTAGTGTGTTTTAGTTTTTTTAAAAAAATGAGACCA
>JXCR01061163.1:93568-121844 GCA_002079205.1 Phalaenopsis hybrid cultivar
GTGTTGGTCGGTCAGTCCTATTTTCCACTTAATATGAAGGTTGAATCCAATTTGGATGATGGTGTGGACCTGATATTGCAGTGTCATCCCTCCGCTCTTATGAATGAGATTTGGACATTTTGTAAGGTCCAATATGGTTGCGATTGTATCATGTTGTCAATCAGCGGTCTCAATTGCCCCATTTATCAGGCTACGGTGTTCTCTTCGAACTCCACTAGTTCACATTTCAACATAAGTTGCTTAAACTCATTAGTGTACTCTTCTACTAAAAGTTATTTCTATTATAAGTAATGAAGTCTTAAGAACATGTCATGTTGGTAATATATCAATCGGCAGTTGCACTACATCTCTCTTTTTATTTTGGACTAGGTTGTGATTTTTTGCCCTCTCGTTGGCATATAGGTGTTTCAAAATTTCCCACCGTAGAGATTCATTATTTTTTAACTTCATTGCAACTAACTTTATTTTTAATCAGGTGGGCGGATTATTCAAAAACTCGCTCCACTATTCGGAGTCACTCGATGAACACTTCTGGATCCATGCAATTATTAAGATTCGGTATATTTATCTTTACCATAAAGTCACCATGATACCAGAGTTAACCCAAACCACGACTCGAACGACACATTTTTTATTATTGAGAGGGGAGGTGATACCAATGAGATGGGAGAGGTGGGCTATAAGGCCGATTGCTCCGTGATGTGAAGATATGACACTGAGTAAGGGCTGCAGGAATCTGGGCCGCCTAAATAACCGGCATGTCAAACGGTTGATTATGCTTTTTAGCGTTTCGAGCTCGCCACCCTTGGTATACTGCATGACAATAGAACCTCCCAATTGCCAACATAGATCGTGGTAGTTGTTTTAACCCTGCGATGTCTTGTTCAAAGGTTTTGAAATATGATCCAGCCTCAATTCGCAAGGCATTTGCATATCGCTTTGAGGACTTGACATTTTTCTTTAATATGGGTGTAGTCCTCCACTTCATCACAACCCCATGGAAAGGAGATGTCCTCCCCAATATGTTTGCTATGAAGCCACTCGTTTGTGGGAACAACATTATTGAGAAGCCTCTGCCAAAACATCCCCTCTCTGGGATGTAAATTTAATTTCTTCAACCGGTTGTTGCATTCGGATTGTTGCTCAAAGGTTTTCACATAAGTTAATGCTGTAATTGTGCATCCCGAGTAATTAGGAAAAATTGTTGTCATATCTACACCATTCGCTCCCAGCCCTTGGATTTCCATAATGCTATTGATTAGCTCATCTCGGAACCATAGGAGCATTACTCCATGTTCCAGGCACCATTACGTAACAATGATTCAACTAGCATGTCCTCCGGAACATTAATATTAATGAATGTTGGCCAGCGAGAGATTGGAAGATCAAAGATCCAGATATCCTGTAAAACATTAACACCCAATAGGCCATCTAATGACATGTTTTTGAGCATGTGCTCCACTGTAAATAACTTTCCAAGCAGTAGAATCCGTGCATGTAGAAGCCCCGTTCCGTGGCATGCCTATATATTTTTCCACAAAGCAGTTATAAGGGAAAGCATTGGGCTTGTGAATAAGTCCCCATGCCAAATGGATGGGCCTTTCCGGTTATTTGCAGCATGAAATCGTAACCCACCATACCTCATAGGCTGAGATAATTTATCCCAGGAAATATAATGGAGCCCTTTACAATTGGGCCCATTTTCCCATAAGAAGGATCTACAAGCTTTTTCAATGTAAGTGATAACAAAACACGGAGGGTCCGAGTGCGTGAGGAGAAAGGAGGACATGGGCAGTAAAACACACTTGATGTGCGTAACTCTCCCCACTAATGAAAGATGTCGGTTGCCCCAAGCCATCAATTTCCTATCGGCTTTGTGAGTCAGTTTGTTGACGTATGCAACAACTAGTTTGCGCATTGCAAGTTTGACACCAACATATTCCATTTCGTGGACTCTTCTATACTTGAGGAACCAAGTAGATTTTGTTTTTGTGCCAAATAGTTGTTTTTTTACTGAAAAGAATTGATGACTTTTGCCAGTTAACCATTTGTCCCGTCCATTCACAATAATTGTTGATAATCAATTGGAGGTTCTTAGTTGCTTCCATGGCGGCCTTCACAAAATAAGAGGACATCGTTAGCATATCAAGATGAGAGATCTTGGTTCGGCCAAGGGACAGGGCTACACCCAAATTGGAACGATGATGGTTTTAAAGCTTGGGAGAGTAGTTCAAAACAAAGATTAAAAAGGTAAGGAGATAGTCAGCATCCATGAAGGTACCCACAATTTGCTTCATTCCATGGAGGGCATCTACCGTTCACCACGACCGCAAAACTGGGCTTCGTCACACACTGGAGGACCCACCTTTGGAACGTGCTAGGCAAGAAAAATAGTTCCATCACCTTGATTAAAGTTTCCTAGCACATTTTATCATAAGCCTATTCCATGTCAAGTTTAATCGCTATAAAGCCCGTTGCCGAAGTAGAGTGCTAGAATCAGCCCATCATATACTATGCAAGTAAACAATGAGTGGAGATCGATCGGTTTGGGACGAACGCACCTTGTTCATCCAATATAAGCCTCGGGAGAAACCCTTTCAACTGGTTCACAAGGGGCATTGGAAAAATTTTCGAGTGACTGGGGTAAGCAGAAAAGGAGATCAATTGCCTATCTGTGCAGGGGAGCGGCGCCAGCGGGACCTGCGGCCTTTTGAGAGGAGCAGGCAAGGTTGGCTCACCCGGGGCCATGTTGTGAGCTTGGATGGAAGTTGAAAAGAGGGAAGGGGCTGATCGGAGATAAACACCAACTTGGGCAAGGTACAACGAAGCATTGCTCGCCGTCAGATACAACCCTCAGAGAGGGAATGCCATGGAGGCACACCTGAAATGAGAGATCGATCAAAAATTGGTTAGCATTCAACACACAACAATTATAAATAAGATGTGTAGTGGATAGACTGTGAGTAGTAAAATAGGCATGGATTAAAGGAGGCTGGAAAGTAAAAGATAGGAAATTGAAATGCAGTCTTAGTAGAAAGGGAAGAATTAGGAATGAGAGAAATTAGAGTACTAGATGAAGAGGGGCCGAGGTTATTGAAGGATTAGGAGGGGAGAAATTAGAGTAGTAGAGATGAACAAGGGCGGAAGTTCCAACTGGTTATGGCCGATCTGGTCTAGCAGGAAGGCTGGATCGATCATTTGCTTGTGCATGCCTAAACCCAGAGCTTTGCGTTAGTCTCTCGGGATTTACGGAGCTTCGTCCTCATTCATCAAAGCTTCTGGTTCCTCAAAGTATGGAGTTATATCCGTGACATTAAAATTTGTCAAAATTTTAGAGTCTTCTGATAGATCAATTTTGTGGGCGTTGACGTTCAACTTCTTAAGTATGCGGAAAGGTCCATCAGCTTTAGGCTTGAGTTTACAATAAACGCCCATGAGAAATCTCGCTTTTCGTCGAATCCGCATGAGGTCTCTATTTTGAAATGTTACCTTTTTCCTGGACTTTTTTGCTTGTGTTTGATATTTGTGGTTCTATTTCGTAATCGCCTTCTTAACCTCCTTATGGAGTTGTTAAATCTGGTGAACATGTTCATTAGCATCATCACTGATCTCTGATGTGGGTAGAACTGGGACCAACTCAAGGGATGTGAGCGGGGTGCGCCTATGCACAATTTCGAAAAGAGTGCGTCCTGTGGTCTAGCTTGTAAATTTGTTGTAGGCAAATTTGGCTTGTGTTAGAATGAGATCCCATTATTTGATGCTTTTTGAAAGGTAGCATTTTTCCTGGACTTTTTTGCATGTGTTTGATATTTGTGGTATTATTTAATAATCGCCTTCTTAACCTTCTCATGGAGTTGTTGAATCCGGTGAACATGTTCATTAGCATCCTCACTGATCTCTGATGTGCGTAGAATTAGGACCAACTCAAGGGATGTGAGCGGTTTGCACTTGTACACAATTTCAAAAGGAGTGCATCCAGTAGTCTAGTTAGGGGATCTGTTGTAGTCAAATCTGGCTTGCGCTAGAATGAGATCCCATAGTTTGATGCTTTTCCTACGAAGCATCGCAAAAGATTCCCAAAACTCTTATTTACTACTTCGGTCTTCTCATCCATTTGAGGGTGTGCTGCAGAATTGAATAGAAGTTTAGTTCCTATTTTAACCTAGAGGGTCCTCCAGAAGTGGCTTAGAATTCGACGACTCGATCGGAAGTGAAGGTCTTTGGAATGCCGTGAAGTCTCAAGCTCTCTAAGGAGTACAAGTCGACAACGTGAGATGCGTCCAACATTTGTTAGTAGGCCACGAAATGCGTCATCTTTGAGAAATAGTCTACTATCACCATCACAGAATCCTTGTTCCTTTGTTTGTGGGGAAGTCCTACCACAAAGTTAAATGGTTGCCTTAGGTACCGATAAAAGAGTGTACAATCCTGTGTTCTACCCACAGGGTTCTGGCGATATGGCAAATCTTACAGTTGGACGTATTACTCAACATGTTGCGTTAGTCGGGGCCAAAAGAAGTGTTCTCTCACGACTACGAGAGTCTTATCCCTGGCAAAAATGGTCGGCCAGTCCTCCGTTGTGGTTCTCCTGTACAATGTCCTCAGGAAATGCATAATTTATTTTGGCATAACAAGTAGTCATCGGTGCAGTAGTACTGCCCTGTAGGCTTCTCTCGGCACTGCTCTCAGATCTCCTAGAAGTCCTCGTTTATCTCATATTTATAATCTCAAAACCCACACGCGAGTCTTCATGGATGTGATCAGCAAGTGATGACGGCTTAGTGCTTCTCGCGATGTGGTTTTGACTCTCGACTTTATGCTTGAGCAGGAAATGGAATGAAGCTAAGAAGTCCAACTTCATGGTTTGTTGCCCCTTTAGTTTGCTCTGATTGTTTAAGAATTTTAAATCTTAGTGATTCGTGAACAGGGTAAACTCGTTCATCAGTAGATAGTGACTCTAGTATTCCAGGGATCTGACAATGATTAAGGGCCCGTTTGGGGCAACTTAATAGGTGTGGTGCATTTTAAAAATGCCTCCCAAAGCATTCGGAAAATACGTGAAGGCTGATTACGTAATAACTTCGTAAATTTTTTTATGTTAAATGTGGTCGCGGGTCTAGCCCTGTTGTCTGCGTTCCAATTCTCTGTTTTAACACCGCTGCCCTCAATCGCTTTTCTCGCGTGTCGTCTGCCCTAACTCTCGGTCTCTCTCTTCTCTCCCTCTCGCTTATCTCTATTGGCATCGTCATACTACTCTTCCGCCTCCCTCTGATCCCTCATTATTGTGCTTTGTAAGTACCTACGGTAATTGTCGATGGATTTTCTTGTTTTATGCAATTTTTTGGCTCTCTGATTTGCAATTTATTGATTAGAGATTTTTGTATGCAATTTCTTTCTCTATTATGCGTACCTGTGGCTGTTTGGTTTATGGTTTTCTCTGATTTAAGATTTGTGGCTTTCTCGGGTGCCCTTACGTTTCTTGAAAAATAAATGAAATAGGATGATTGATGTGTACACGACATTGTTCTCTAGCTGCTCATCTATGTAAAAAAAATTTGCATAGGTAAATTTATAGGAATACATTTCAATATGGGATGTGGTTTTTGGTAATTGATATGAAACACTTGATTNCATCAACTTTAAATATGTTGCAGTTTCATGTTATTGATGTTGTTATTTGTCTTACAAATCTGTTGTGTTGTAATTTGTTCTTTTTTTAGTTGCATGCTTATCAATTCTGGCCTACATGATAGACGTGAGTTAACATTTACACAATGTATATTTATAAAACGGAGTCTAGCAGTTGTCATCACATTTAAACTTTTTTATATATGATCTGTAATGGCTGGTTTAATTCTCAACTCAGCATGTATTTTTTAAATAGTAAGCTTATGCATTTCTATGCTGTAAGAATCTGTTTTTATTTTAATGGTACCTTTAAATTTTATTGCAGTATCGAATGGCTGGGCTAGCTGCAATTGAGATTGCACAAAAGGTTGGAAAGGCATGGCGTTCACTAAGAAATGCTAGTAGAAGTGGGAGAAAAGTTAGGAGGAGAGAAAGGCCTCTTGTGCAGAGCCATAATAGAGGTGGCGTTTGTTGTAGTACTAGCAGCCTATCAGAAATCTCAGCCTCATATAGCTCCAGCGAAGATAAAATTTCTTCTAACCGTTCCTTTTCTTGGAGGGACATTTATTCAATAGCTGTCAGATGGAGACTGATCTCAGAGCCTTGTGACCCTGTTGTTTGGATCGACAAATTGAGGTGACCTTTAAGAATGAGATTTTAACTATGCGCTTTCAGCCAAGAGCTATGCTTTTTGTCTATTGGATAAAATATTCTGCATAGGTTGACTAACTCATTTTTTTTCCATTTTGCTTTCACGACTACTTCAACATGTTTTAATTTTTAACATGATACTAGCGCATTGTCTTTCCACTAATGTTCCTTTAAATTATATATACTTGTGAAATAAATAAATAAATATTCGTCGAAAGTGTCAATATGATTTAACTCTTTGAAAGTAATTTATGAGAGTTGTGGGCTTCAAAATCTACACCCCACTCTATTAATATATTTTGGTGAATTTAGGTCAATTTTTCATAAGACATTTGTTATATTACATAGGTATGAAAATATAGGATTGTGATTTCTTTTACAGAGCAATGTAGTGGAACAAATAAATTAACAAGAAGTGTCACGTATGAGGATTAGATGTTTATGGTTTATTCAATTAATTCTCCAAACCAAGTCAAGAGGGAGTAGTGGTGGCTTAGGCATAACATCTTTTTTACTTAATTCTTTATGAAGGAGAAGGTGTGCGGCCTCATTCTAGGCTAAGGAAATTTTGAGAATGTGGTGTTTACGTAGATGATGGGCAAATTGAGCTTCACTATTTAGAAATATTCCCAACCACATTCTCTAACTTTATTGAAGAAGGTGAATGAGTTCGGTATTAACAAGAGGTGTTTGGTAGATTTCTCTATTGGAGACAAGTTATAGGATCACGTGTGGTATAATGTCATGTCGATAAATGTATGTCACATTTTATTGGGTTGTTTGCGTAGCAAGTAATAAGTGGTGATGACTTAATGCATAAGCTACTTTGTTCTGCTCCTTGCTTAATGTTGGAGTATAAAATGGAATGAAGAAAGAAATTTCACTCAAGAGGTGTGTCTACCCTTTAGCTTATTCTGACTGCTCAAGCATCCCGGGCCCTCATGTTTAGTGTAGAGAGTAAATTTTTTTGCCAACACAAATTTATTTTTTTATTTCCTATTTTTTTATTTTTTATTTATCTATTTTCCTATTTCCTATTTCCTTATTTTTTTATTTTTCTATTGGGCTATCACGTCATGCTGATGGTTGTATGACACATTCTATTAGAATGCAATGTAGTGAGAAATACATTGGCGAAGGCTCGGTGCATGAGCTATTTTATTTGACCCTTTTATGTTTGAGTACAAAATTGAATGGAAAAAGAATCCTGCCCATGAGGCTTGTCTGCCCTTTCACTTATTTTGACTAGAGAGTAAATTTATTTGCCAACAAATAATGACTCCAAGGACTAAGAAATCTAACAGTAGAATAAAAATTCCTTGTCGTTGGTAGAATATTTTCTCTAGAAATCATTCAATTTTTCAATGAAGAAAGCAATGGGGTGTCCTCCCTAATTTAGCACAGCTCCAATTCCCATGTTAGAGGCGCCACACTCTACATCGAACGCTTGATTGAAATATGGAGGTGCGAGAGTGGGTGCTTGAGTCATCTATTTCTTTAAAGCATCATAACTAGCCTGAGCATTATCTAGCTATGCAAATTTATCCGACTTGAGAAGCTCCATCAAATGTGTCTTGTTTGAGTTGACATTTCTGGCAAACCTACTGTCAAAAGAAGTCAAACTATGAAACTGTCGTATCTGAGTAATGACTGGTGTTTGGGTCATGCCGCAATATCCTGGATCTTTGTTTGGTCAATCTCAATGCCCGCAACTAAAATAATATATCCTAAAAAGCACATCTACGATGTAAGAAAGTGATTTTCTTAGATGGTCATATAATTGTTCTATCCGGAGAACCTTAAAATACTTGTCTCAAATGTTGTAAATGCTCGTTCTTTGGACTATTGTACGCTATTATGGCATCAAAGTATACAATCATAATTTTCTATTGAAGGCTTGAAAAGTCAGTTTAATTAGTCACTTGAAAATACTTGAAGTATTGGACAACCGCTTAAACCAGCCTCATGACAAATAAAATCGATATGAAGCAAGCCTATGACAAAATGCATTGGAGAACTCTACAAAAGGTGCTTGAGGAGTTGGATTGCCCAGATATTTTTAAAAACAGGATTCTCCACTGTGTTGAGTCTCCTAGATTCATGCTTCTCATTAACGGTAAAAAAGTTCGTTAATCGAAGTGGCTTGCAGTTTTCGGCAAAGCTGCCCTATATCTGTCTTTTTTTAATTTTTTCTGAAGTTCTTTCATTAGCCCTATCTCAAAGAGCAAGACATATTGGCATCATACTTACCAATGGGACCTCTTCGCTTTCACCTATGCTTTATGCTGATGATATCATTTTTTTTCCAAAGAAAACATGCAGGCTACAAAACTATTATTTAAAATAGTGCAGGACTACTGGGTCTGGACCGGCCAACACATTACACCTCCAAATCTATTGTTATTTTTTGTAAAGCCACCCCGAAATTGGATTAAAAGGAGAATTTCCAGATTTTTACAATTCAATTCACCCGTGTTGAGGAGTTGGAATATGTTGGCATCAAACCTGCGTTAAGGAAACTAAACAAATCAGATTTCACCAACATTGTATAGAAGGATTCTTTGTGGCTAAATGCTTGGGGAATGCAACAATTATCTCTTGGGAGACGTACTACTCTCATCAATACTTCTCTTCTTACCATGCCTATGTACATGCTTACCCACACCAAGGTGCTCAGTAGTACTCTCAATAAATTCGAACGCAAATGCAGATAGTTTTTAGGGCATAAGAATACAGATCAACCCGTCCTTCATTATATTGCTTGGAACAAGCCTGCCAGCCCTCACAAAATGGAAGCCTTGGTTGCCATGTCTCTAAGGATTGGAAGGGGCCTCTAAGGCCTTGCTTGCTTGGCACTCCTTACACGATAAGGTATCACTTTTGCACCATTTTTTGAAAGGTAAATATGGCACCAACTTATGGGATTGCAACCACAAGAGCGACACTTCCAAAACATGGAAAATTTTATGTGATGGTGCCACTGTGCCCCCTTCTTCCTATTTTGTGTTGGCGTGTCGCCAATGGAAAGAGTATAAACATTGTGGAGCAACATTGGGTCCAAGTTTCATCTCTCGCAAAATGGCCATGTCCAGCAAATACCGAAATCTTGAAGGGGCAACAGGTTTTGGATTTTTTGGAGGATGGTATGTGGAACTGAAACAAATTGCAAAATGCTTTTGGAGATGAAATGAAGGCTACTGAAAGTTCCAATTTCTACTGAACATCTAGAGGATTTTATGGAACTCAAGATGATGCACTTAGGGAGAACTATTATTACACTTGCGCGTGATGCCAAATTTCAAAACTCCGGTATTAACTCCAATTGGATAAAACAACTGAAACTGCACCTAAGGGGGGGCATGTTTGGTGGAGATTATATCATGATGTCATTCCCACTCGGGTTTGGCTTGCAAAAAGGGGTCGTACAAATTCCACGGTGTGCCCTTGGGGCTACTTGGCGGTGAAGGATCGGGATGATATTTTTACTAACTGTTTTTTGTTTTGTTTTATTAAAGACAGTATGGGTAGTTGGGCTATTTTCATCCTGGTTTTCAACAACTTCCCCGAAGTTACGAATAAGCACCTGTTCAGAACTCCCATAAGCCCGATTTTTTTGTTACATTGTTCTTCAATGTTAAAGAGCTCGCAATGCAAAGATCCACAACCGTTCTTACTGCACGCTAACAACTATCGTTGCCACCATTCTTGAGGGACTTTTGAAGACTCCACTCTTTCAATTTCATCAATAGTGCTCTTCTACCTTCTTGGGCGGCCGGTACCGGTTGCATCATTCGAGACAAGCAAGTATTTGGACTTACTGCTATCGGACAAAACTTTCAACATTGACGCAGCGCCCAAGTTAAGCTTCATGCTATTAGATCGTTCCAAAACATTTGCCAACTATGGATGGTCGAGTGTAAGGGCATCATCATCGATGGAGACAAAACCAACATCATGCACTTCCTGCCATCTACCATGAAGACAGACATTTGGTAATGTTGCTCTGGATTTTGCTTTCCTTTTGAACTTTAAGCAAGTTTGTTTTTTATACGCCTCATGACTGTAATAGGGCGGCTTATTTTTTGTGCTAAGCTAGCCCTTCATGGCTCTTTTCTTTTGATTCATGTAGACAGGGATAGTGAGCTTTCTTCTATACTTGTAGATGGTAGATCACATTTTTATATATGATATTGGTGCACACATGCTTAGTTTTTTGTACTTTTTGATATATTAATGTAAAATGCATATTTCCAGGAAACACTACTAGAAAGGGTCGCACTAACTCTAGTATCAGCTCCTCCTTATTATGGTCTTACAGCATCACCAAGATCTGTCTCACTGAGGTCTCACTCATTACCTATAGAAAGGTAGCATGAGGCATGATTGCTCCAATCATTGTTTTAGTTCTCATTAATATTTAACTCTTTTAAGGGAAGAAGTACAATACATTTCCCATTATTGTTAAATTTTTAGGTATTTTTGTGGTCATTATAAAGCATACCTTTGTCATATTGTCAAGTTTGACTCAACATAATATAACATAATCTATAGGGATAACATCACACCAAACTTAATCCTGCAGCTTATCACCAATTAAAATTTCTCCTGGTATCTCTTATTGGCATAAATCTCATTTCTCTTCTTCAACCTAGTCAGGGCGTACGATTGGGAATGCTTCCGTGTAATGAGGTTTAATTTGTCCATCATCTGCATAGTTCCATATATTTACACATATTCTCCTTTACAGTACAACCGATACAAAAAATGTTATGTCTGAACGACTATTGATCCCTCTTAGGTTCGTCTGAAGAACTTGTCGAATCACAAGTATCTTACCATTATCTACAAGTAGCTAGTACTCCTCTCCATTCTCCTCCCTTGGGCCTTCACTCTCTGCCTCCTTCACTGCACCCTACTCTGTAAAGGAAATCATCGTTCNTTGGTTAAATTACCAGGATAGGACATTGCCTTTTCTTGGATAATGAAGCCAAGCTGTCATTATAACTACTTAACTAATGTTTTCTTGTTCTCAAAGTCACTCAACTCTCTAGATAATCNTGAACTCCACTAGTTCACATTTCAACAAAAGTTGCTCAAACTCACCAGTGTACTCTTCTACTAAAAGTTATTTCTATTGTAAGTAATGAAGTCTTAAGAACATGTCATGTTGGTAATGTATCAATCGGTAGTTGCACTACATCTCTCTTTTTATTTTGGACTAGGTTGTGATTTTTTGCCCTCTCGTTGGCATATAGGTGTTTCAAAATTTCCCACCGTAGAGATTCATTATTTTTTAACTCCATTGCAACTAACTTTATTTTTAATCAGGTGGGCGGATTATTCAAAGACTCGCTCCACTATTCGGAGTCACTCGATGAACACTTCTGGATCCATGCAATTATTAAGATTCGGTATATTTATCTTTACCATAAAGTCACCATGATACCAGAGTTAACCCAAACCACGACTCGAACGACACATTTTGTATTATTGAGTGGGGAGGTGATACCAATGAGATGGGAGAGGTGGGCCAGAAGGCCGATTGCTCCGTGATGTGAAGATATGACACTGAGTAAGGGCTGCAGGAATCTGGGCCGCCTAAATAANAATCAACCCGTCCTTCATTATATTGCTTGGAACAAGCTCTGCCAGCCCTCACAAAATGGAAGCCTTGGTTGCCATGTCTCTAAGGATTGGAAGGGGCCTCTAAGGCCTTGCTTGCTTGGCACTCCTTACACGATAAGGTATCACTTTTGCACCATTTTTTGAAAGGTAAATATGGCACCAACTTATGGGATTGCAACCACAAGAGCGACACTTCCAAAACATGGAAAATTTTATGTGATGGTGCCACTGTGCCCCCTTCTTCCTATTTTGTGTTGGCGTGTCGCCAATGGAAAGAGTATAAACATTGTGGAGCAACATTGGGTCCAAGTTTCATCTCTCGCAAAATGGCCATGTCCAGCAAATACCGAAATCTTGAAGGGGCAACAGGTTTTGGATTTTTTGGAGGATGGTATGTGGAACTGAAACAAATTGCAAAATGCTTTTGGAGATGAAATGAAGGCTACTGAAAGTTCCAATTTCTACTGAACATCTAGAGGATTTTATGGAACTCAAGATGATGCACTTAGGGAGAACTATTATTACACTTGCGCGTGATGCCAAATTTCAAAACTCCGGTATTAACTCCAATTGGATAAAACAACTGAAACTGCACCTAAGGGGGGGCATGTTTGGTGGAGATTATATCATGATGTCATTCCCACTCGGGTTTGGCTTGCAAAAAGGGGTCGTACAGATTCCACGGTGTGCCCTTGGGGCTACTTGGCGGTGAAGGATCGGGATGATATTTTTACTAACTGTTTTTTGTTTTGTTTTATTAAAGACATTATGGGTAGTTGGGCTATTTTCATCCTGGTTTTCAACAACTTCCCCGAAGTTACGAATAAGCACCTGTTCAGAACTCCCACAAGCCCGATTTTTTTGTTACATTGTTCTTCAATGTTAAAGAGCTCGCAATGCAAAGATCCACAACCGTTCTTATTGCACGCTAACAACTATTGTTGCCACCATTCTTGAGGGACATTTGAAGACTCCACTCTTTCAATTTCGTCAATAGTGCTCTTCTACCTTCTTGGGCGGCCGGTACCGGCTGCATCATTCGAGACAAGCAAGTATTTGGACTTACTGCTATCGGACAAAACTTTCAACATTGACGCAGCGCCCAAGTTAGGCTTCATGCATTCTCCTCCCTTGGGCCTTCACTCTCTGCCTCCTTCACTGCACCCTACTCTGTAAAGGAAATCATCGTTCTGTTTGAACAGTTGGATGCAATGTGCCCATATCCATGACATTTGAAATATTTTCTAGTTGTGAATGTCTTGGGGGTGTTGGTCGGTCAGTCCTATTTTCCACTTAATATGAAGGTTGAATCCAATTTGGATGATGGTGTGGACCTGATATTGCAGTGTCATCCCTCCGCTCTTATGAATGAGATTTGGACATTTTGTAAGGTCCAATATGGTTGCGATTGTATCATGTTGTCAATCAGCGGTCTCAATTGCCCCATTTATCAGGCTACGGTGTTCTCTTCGAACTCCACTAGTTCACATTTCAACATAAGTTGCTTAAACTCATTAGTGTACTCTTCTACTAAAAGTTATTTCTATTATAAGTAATGAAGTCTTAAGAACATGTCATGTTGGTAATATATCAATCGGCAGTTGCACTACATCTCTCTTTTTATTTTGGACTAGGTTGTGATTTTTTGCCCTCTCGTTGGCATATAGGTGTTTCAAAATTTCCCACCGTAGAGATTCATTATTTTTTAACTTCATTGCAACTAACTTTATTTTTAATCAGGTGGGCGGATTATTCAAAGACTCGCTCCACTATTCGGAGTCACTCGATGAACACTTCTGGATCCATGCAATTATTAAGATTCGGTATATTTATCTTTACCATAAAGTCACCATGATACCAGAGTTAACCCAAACCACGACTCGAACGACACATTTTGTATTATTGAGTGGGGAGGTGATACCAATGAGATGGGAGAGGTGGGCCAGAAGGCCGATTGCTCCGTGATGTGAAGATATGACACTGAGTAAGGGCTGCAGGAATCTGGGCCGCCTAAATAACCGGCGTGTCAAACGGCTGATTATGCTTTTTAGCGTTTCGAGCTCGCCACCCTTGGTATACTGCATGACAATAGAACCTCCCAATTGCCAACATAGATCGTGGTAGTTGTTTTAACCCTGCGATGTCTTGCTCAAAGGTTTTGAAATATGATCCAGCCTCAATTCGCAAGGCATTTGCATATCGCTTTGAGGACTTGACACTTTTCTTTAATATGGGTGCAGTCCTCCACTTCACACAACCCCATGGAAAGGAGATGTCCTCTCCAATATGTTTGCTATGAAGCCACTCGTTTGTGGGAACAACATTATTGAGAAGCCTCTGCCAAAACATCCCCTCTCTAGGATGTAAATTTAATTTCTTCATCCGGTTGTTGCATTCGGATTGTTGCTCAAAGGTTTTCACATAAGTTAATGTTGTAATTGTGCATCCCGAGTAATTAGGAAAAATTGTTGCCATATCTACACCATTCGCTCCCAGCCCTTGGATTTCCATAATGCTATTGATTAGCTCATCTCGGAACCATAGGAGCATTACTCCATGTTCCAGGCACCATTACGTAACAATGATTCAACAAGCATGTCCTCTGGAACATTAATATTAATGAATGTTGGCCAGCGAGAGATTGGAAGATCAAAGATCCAGATATCCTGTAAAACATTAACACCCAATAGGCCATCTAATGACATGTTTTTGAGCATGTGCTCCACTGTAAATAACTTTCCAAGCAGTAGAATCCGTGCATGTAGAAGCCCCGTTCCGTGGCATGCCTATATATTTTTCCACAAAGCAGTTATAAGGGAAAGCATTGGGCTTGTGAATAAGTCCCCATGCCAAATGGATGGGCCTTTCCGGTTATTTGCAGCATGAAATCGTAACCCACCATACCTCATAGGCTGAGATAATTTATCCCAGGAAATATAATGGAGCCCTTTACAATTGGGCCCATTTTCCCATAAGAAGGATCTACAAGCTTTTTCAATGTAAGTGATAACAAAACACGGAGGGTCCGAGTGCGTGAGGAGAAAGGAGGACATGGGCAGTAAAACACACTTGATGTGCGTAACTCTCCCCACTAATGAAAGATGTCGGTTGCCCCAAGCCATCAATTTCCTATCGGCTTTGTGAGTCAGTTTGTTGACGTATGCAACAACTAGTTTGCGCATTGCAAGTTTGACACCAACATATTCCATTTCGTGGACTCTTCTATACTTGAGGAACCAAGTAGATTTTGTTTTTGTGCCAAATAGTTGTTTTTTTACTGAAAAGAATTGATGACTTTTGCCAGTTAACCATTTGTCCCGTCCATTCACAATAATTGTTGATAATCAATTGGAGGTTCTTAGTTGCTTCCATGGCGGCCTTCACAAAATAAGAGGACATCGTTAGCATATCAAGATGAGAGATCTTGGTTCGGCCAAGGGACAGGGCTACACCCAAATTGGAACGATGATGGTTTTAAAGCTTGGGAGAGTAGTTCAAAACAAAGATTAAAAAGGTAAGGAGATAGTCAGCATCCATGAAGGTACCCACAATTTGCTTCATTCCATGGAGGGCATCTACCGTTCACCACGACCGCAAAACTGGGCTTCGTCACACACTGGAGGACCCACCTTTGGAACGTGCTAGGCAAGAAAAATAGTTCCATCACCTTGATTAAAGTTTCCTAGCACATTTTATCATAAGCCTATTCCATGTCAAGTTTAATCGCTATAAAGCCCGTTGCCGAAGTAGAGTGCTAGAATCAGCCCATCATATACTATGCAAGTAAACAATGAGTGGAGATCGATCGGTTTGGGACGAACGCACCTTGTTCATCCAATATAAGCCTCGGGAGAAACCCTTTCAACTGGTTCACAAGGGGCATTGGAAAAATTTTCGAGTGACTGGGGTAAGCAGAAAAGGAGATCAATTGCCTATCTGTGCAGGGGAGCGGCGCCAGCGGGACCTGCGGCCTTTTGAGAGGAGCAGGCAAGGTTGGCTCACCCGGGGCCATGTTGTGAGCTTGGATGGAAGTTGAAAAGAGGGAAGGGGCTGATCGGAGATAAACACCAACTTGGGCAAGGTACAACGAAGCATTGCTCGCCGTCAGATACAACCCTCAGAGAGGGAATGCCATGGAGGCACACCTGAAATGAGAGATCGATCAAAAATTGGTTAGCATTCAACACACAACAATTATAAATAAGATGTGTAGTGGATAGACTGTGAGTAGTAAAATAGGCATGGATTAAAGGAGGCTGGAAAGTAAAAGATAGGAAATTGAAATGCAGTCTTAGTAGAAAGGGAAGAATTAGGAATGAGAGAAATTAGAGTACTAGATGAAGAGGGGCCGAGGTTATTGAAGGATTAGGAGGGGAGAAATTAGAGTAGTAGAGATGAACAAGGGCGGAAGTTCCAACTGGTTATGGCCGATCTGGTCTAGCAGGAAGGCTGGATCGATCATTTGCTTGCGCATGCCTAAACCCAGAGCTTTGCGTTAGTCCCTCGGGATTTACGGAGCTTCGTCCTCATTCATCAAAGCTTCTGGTTCCTCAAAGTATGGAGTTATATCCGTGACATTAAAATTTGTCAAAATTTTAGAGTCTTCTGATAGATCAATTTTGTGGGTGTTGACGTTCAACTTCTTAGGTATGCGGAAAGGTCCATCAGCTTTAGGCTTGAGTTTACAATAAACACCCATGAGAAATCTCGCTTTTTGTCGAATCCGCATGAGGTCTCTATTTTGAAATGTTACCTTTTTCCTGGACTTTTTTGCTTGTGTTTGATATTTGTGGTTCTATTTCGTAATCGCCTTCTTAACCTCCTTGTGGAGTTGTTAAATCTGGTGAACATGTTCATTAGCATCATCACTGATCTCTGATGTGGGTAGAACTGGGACCAACTCAAGGGATGTGAGCGGGGTGCGCCTATGCACAATTTTGAAAAGAGTGCGTCCTGTGGTCTAGCTTGTAAATTTGTTGTAGGTAAATTTGGCTTGTGTTAGAATGAGATCCCATTATTTGATGCTTTTTGAAAGGTAGCATTTTTCCTGGACTTTTTTGCATGTGTTTGATATTTGTGGTTTTATTTAATAATCGCCTTCTTAACCTTCTCATGGAGTTGTTGAATCCGGTGAACATGTTCATTAGCATCCTCACTGATCTCTGATGTGCGTAGAATTAGGACCAACTCAAGGGATGTGAGCGGTTTGCACTTGTACACAATTTCAAAAGGAGTGCATCCAGTAGTCTAGTTAGGGGATCTGTTGTAGTCAAATCTGGCTTGCGCTAGAATGAGATCCCATTGTTTGATGTTTTTTCCTACGAAGCATCGCAAAAGATTCCCAAAACTCTTATTTACTACTTGGTCTTCTCATCCATTTGAGGGTGTGCTGCAGAACTGAATAGAAGTTTAGTTCCTATTTTAACCTAGAGGGTCCTCCAGAAGTGGCTTAGAATTCGACGACTCGATCGAAAGTGAAGGTCTTTGGAATTTCGTGAAGTCTCAAGCTCTCTAAGGAGTACAAGTCGACAACGTGAGATGCGTCCAACATTTGTTAGTAGGCCACGAAATGCGTCATCTTTGAGAAATAGTCTACTATCACTATCACAGAATCCTTGTTCCTTTGTTTGTGGGGANTTTTTCTTTAATATGGGTGTAGTCCTCCACTTCATCACAACCCCATGGAAAGGAGATGTCCTCCCCAATATGTTTGCTATGAAGCCACTCGTTTGTGGGAACAACATTATTGAGAAGCCTCTGCCAAAACATCCCCTCTCTGGGATGTAAATTTAATTTCTTCAACCGGTTGTTGCATTCGGATTGTTGCTCAAAGGTTTTCACATAAGTTAATGCTGTAATTGTGCATCCCGAGTAATTAGGAAAAATTGTTGTCATATCTACACCATTCGCTCCCAGCCCTTGGATTTCCATAATGCTATTGATTAGCTCATCTCGGAACCATAGNTCGATAAAAGAGTGTACAATCCTGTATTCTACCCACAGGTTCTGGCGATATGACAAATCTTACAGTTGGACGTATTACTCAACATCTTGCGTTAGTCGGGGCCAAAAGAAGTGTTCTCTCACGACTACGAGAGTCTTATCCCTGGCAAAAATGGTCGGCCAGTCCTCCGTTGTGGTTCTCCTGTACAATGTCCTCAGGAAATGCATAATTTCTTTTGGCATAACAAGTAGTCATCGGTGCAGTAGTACTGCCCTGTAGGCTTTTCTCGGCACTGCTCTCAGATCTCCTAGAAGTCCTCGTTTATCTCATATTTATAATCTCAAAACCCACATGCGAGTCTTCATGGATGTGATCAGCAAGTGATGACGGCTTAGTGCTTCTCGCGACGTGGTTTTGACTTTCGACTTTATGCTTGAGCAGGAAATGGAATGAAGCTAAGAATTCCAACTTCATGGTTTGTTGCCCCTTTAGTTTGCTCTGATTGTTTAAGAATTTTAAATCTTAGTGATTCGTGAACAGGGTAAACTCGTTCATCAGTAGATAGTGACTCTAGTATTCCAGGGATCTGACAATGATTAAGGGCCCGTTTGGGGCAGCTTAATAGGTGTGGTGCATTTTAAAAATGCCTCCCAAAGCATTTGGAAAATACGTGAAGGCAGATTACGTAATAAGTTTGTAAATTTTTTTATGTTAAATGTGGCCGCGGGTCTAGCCCTGTTGCCTGCGTTCCAATTCTCTGTTTTAACACTGCTGCCCTCAATCGCTTTTCTCGCGTGTCGTCTGCCCTAACTCTTGGTCTCTCTCTTCTCTCCCTCTCGCTTATCTCTATTGGCATTGTCATACTACTCTTCCGCCTCCCTCTGATCCCTCATTATTGTGCTCTGTAAGTACCTACGGTAATTGTCGATGGATTTTCTTGTTTTATGAAATTTTTCGGCTCTCTGATTTGTAATTTATTGATTAGAGATTTTTGTATGCAATTTCTTTCTCTATTATGCGTACCTATGGCTGTTTGGTTTATGGTTTTCTCTGATTTAAGATTTGTGGCTTTCTCGGGTGCCCTTACGTTGCTTGAAAAATAAATGAACTAGGGTGATTGATGTGTACACGACATTGTTCTCTAGCTGCTCATCTATGTAAAAAAAATTTACATAGGTAAATTTATAGGAATACATTTCAATATGGGATGTGGTTTTTGGTAATTGATATGAAACACTTGATTNGAAAAATTTTCGAGTGACTGGGGTAAGCAGAAAAGGAGATCAGTTGCCTGTCTGTGCAGGGGAGCGGCACCAGCGGGACCTGCGGCCTTTTGAGAGGAGCAGGCAAGGTTGTCTCACCCGGGGCCATGTTGTGAGCTTGGATGGAAGTTGAAAAGAGGGAAGGGGCTGATCGGAAATAAACACCAACTTGGGCAAGGTACAATGAAGCATTGCTCACCGTCGGATACAACCCTCAGAGAGGGAATGCCATGGCGGCACACCTGAAATGAGAGATCGATCAAAAATTGGTTAGCATTCAACACACAACAATTATAAATAAGATGTGTAGTGGATAGACTGTGAGTAGTAAAATAGGCATGGATTAAAGGAGGCTGGAAAGTAAAAGATAGGAAATTGAAATGCAGTCTTAGTAGAAAGGGAAGAATTAGGAATGAGAGAAATTAGAGTACTAGATGAAGAGGGGCCGAGGTTAATGAAGGATTAGGAGGGGAGAAATTAGAGTAGTAGAGATGAACAAGGGCGGAAGTTCCAACTGGTTATGGCCGATCTGGTCTAGCAGGAAGGCTGGATCGATCATTTGCTTGCGCATGCCTAAACCCAGAGCTTTGCGTTAGTCNTGTTATATATTGATTGCACATTTGTTATGTGATGATAAATGTTTCATGCACGTTAATTTTGTAGTGGTTGTGTTGGGCATAGGTGGTGGTGGTGATGGGGGTTGGGTGGTGGTGGTGACTGTAAATGTTTTATGGTGTTATATATTGATTGCACATTTGTTATGTGGTGGTAAATGTTTCATGCATATTAATTTTGTGGTGGTTGTGTTAGGGATGGGTGGTGGCTGTGATGGGGGTTGGGGCTATGAGTGCATGTGTGATTGTGGGGTTTTGTGGTAGTGTTGTTGTCGTGGTGTTGGTATGTATGTATGTGAGTGATGGTGGTGGTGGATTGTTAGTGTGGTGGCTTTTGTTTATTTATAATTTCATTTGGATTAGAGCATTTGGAATAAAGTGTTGAGGGTTGGGTGGTGGCTATTCTCTGTTCTCTGGTTGGTCTGAAATATTAATGTTTTCCATTTTCTTTGTTTCGTAATGTAATGATTAAGATCAAAGGAGTCGGTTCATTAGTCATGTGGGATAGGGAAGTCACAATCATATTTTTAATTGTAATTTTAATATTTTTTTTAGAAAACTTGATACTTACTGTTTAAGTGAGGTGTGTATCTTATTTTTTGTACTGTTTTGAATTGATTTTTTGCTTCTTAAGTATCAAATATATTGCTATGAGCATTATTGCACTGGGACAGAATGATCATTTATCCAGAAACAGTTGTAAATAGTTGTTTTCCAACAGCATAAACCAAACAGTTAACCAGTTAATCCGAATCAGGTGCTGATTAGCAGTTTATCTGGATCAACTGCTTATCAGCAGCTTATTAAAACTGTTGCTGCCCCAAACAAACCTTAAATCTCTTTGTCGTATGTTGATTTTTTTCTTTGTACATCATTTAACTTTTCGTTGAAAAAAGCAATGTGGTGACCTCCTTGATTGATTTTGCTCCAATTCTCACGTTGGATGCATCACACTCGACTTCGAACAGTTGATTCAAATTTGGTATGGCTAGAACTGGTACCTGCGTCACATTTATCTTCTGTGTGTCGAAGCTGGTCTGAGTTGTGGTTGTCATAGTGAATTCTTTTCTTTTCAATAGTTTTATGAGGGGGTCGTGATAGTGCTAAAGTTCCTGACGAATCTTCGATATGGGATTAGTACCATAAATTTTTGTAGCTCGATGAATGATTTGAGTGCGGTCCAGCTCATGATTGCCTTGATTTTCCTCATGTCCATCTGAATGTCTGTGCTTAATATGACTTAACCTAAAAAACATACTTGGCTCGTGATGACATAGCATTTCTTCGGGTGGGTGTATAGTTGTTCGGCTCGTAAAATCTCGAATATTACCCAAAGGTATTGCAAGTGTTCCTTTTCTAATTTTCTATATACTAGAATATTGTCGAAGTAGACCACCACGAATTTCTCAATATGGGCCTGGAACACTTGATTCATCAATCGCATGATAGTGCCGAGTGCGTTGGGCGGGCCAAAAGGCATAATTGTCCTTCATAGAGACCATCTCGTGTCTTGAAGGCGGTCTTCCACTTGTTTTCTGACTGCATTCGTATCTAATGATATCCATTATGCAAGTCGATCTTAGAGAAGACGGTGGCTCCATGTAACTTATCTAAGAGATCATCGAGGTATGGTATTGGAAATTGATATTTGATGGCAATTTTGTTAATGGCGTGGTTGTCAATACAAATCCGCCATGAACCGTCCATCTTGGGACCATGAGGGTGGGAACAACATGTGGACTGGTGCCCTCTCGGTTGGAACGAGATTCTGCACTAGCTCCTCATACTCTGCGGTTCGCAATTTGTAGGCGGGTCAATTTGGTAATGTTGATCCTGGTATGAGGTCTGTGGTGTGTTGGATGTCCCTCGGTGGTGATTATCCGTCTGGAAAGATGTCGGTCATTATGTCCCATAACTTATATAGTAGCAGTTTGTGACGTGCTGGTATCTCTCGTTGGTACCTTCTAGGAGGATTAATGCAATTGCCTTTGGCGCGTCTCGAATTTACTGCAGGATTGTGGCCCGTGAGACTAACGCATCATTTGTATTGATCACACCTCTCACATCCTTGACAGGTAACAACATGATGTGCTTTACATCCATCTTAAACGTGTAGATGTTTTTGAAGCTGTCGTGCTTAGTTTTATGGTCGAACTGTCATAGTCTCCCTAGTTGAATGTGGCATGCGTCCACTAGAACTTCATTACATCAGACATGCTCTTGTAGTTTATCGCTAATTGAGAATTTGACTAAACATTTACTGATCTACATGTATCTCTTTCCACTTTTCCAGCCAGGTGAGAGAACAGGATCACAAATATTTTTGTGTAGTTAATGCCAACGTATTCACCATTAGCGTGGACACGTGCAACTTTCACCATTGATGGTCAAACTGCAGCCTTTGCTTTTCACCGTACAAGTGGTGCGAAAGATGTGCCTCGGCCATAACGGGTCTCCTTTTGGTTTTGACTGTAGGACCCTCTATATAGCCAATATTTTTGCTTCATCTCTAGAAAGTTGAAGTGTTTCTTCTGAACTATCCTTCGACGTTGCTTCCTCGATTTTGTCGACGACGCCTTCATCCGTGAACAAGACAACACGATATGTGGGATAGTTGGCGGCGATGTGGCCGAAGTCGTAGCACCTAAAGCATTTTCGGGAAGGAACTGTGTCAGATGACTATCGCTCAAAGTGGTCTTCTCGCTCCCCGACTCGGCGTTTCCTGATTTGGTTGTCTTGTCAAAAGGTGTGGTTGTAGGTGATGGCTTGAATGTGGACTACTGTTGGAAGTAGGATTGTGATCTGGCTTGCTTTTGCCTTTCTACTTTTAAGGCTAGGGTTTGGACATCGCCCAACGTCCAGTAGGGTTGTAGTTGAACAAAATTGTTAATGGTGGGCTTCAGGACTGCCAAGTAACGGGCGACCGTGTGTTCCTCTTGCTCGACTAACTCGCTCTTCATTTGTAATTGGTTAAACTAAATCGTGAACTCCTCGACTGAAATATCTCACTGATGCAGGTTGTAGAGTCTAAGAAACATCTCCTGGCGGTAATGGGGTAGTAGGTATTTCTCCTGCATAGTTTTTTTCATGTTTGCCCACTGGGTTATCTTGTCAATATCATCTCTTCTTCGTTGTCGCTGCAGTTTTTTTCACCATAATGAGGTGCTTTTCTCAATTTGATAGCGACTAATCCTGTTATTCTCGGGTAACTCCTTATATTCAAAGATGCGTTCAACCGCTTGCAACCACTCAATGAAGTCATCGGGATCCATGCCTCCATCAAACTCCGGTTGGTTCGTCTTGATGTCGAAGTCTCGGTGTGCGCCAAATGTGGGCTCCTCTCGTGGTTTCCTTTGATAGTAAATTCCGAAGCAGCGTGGTTGATATTCATCGTCATTGATGTCTTCACGGTGATACGGATTCATATCGTCGTTGCGATCTCCTCTTCCACTCTCGAGATTGCGGTCGAGGGTAACGTCGCCTTGGGTCCTATTGTCCAACTCAGCNGGTTGTGTTAGGGATGGGTGGTGGCTGTGATGGGGGTTGGGGCTATGAGTGCATGTGTGATTGTGGGGTTTTGTGGTAGTGTTGTTGTCGTGGTGTTGGTATGTATGTATGTGAGTGATGGTGGTGGTGGATTGTTAGTGTGGTGGCTTTTGTTTATTTATAATTTCATTTGGATTAGAGCATTTGGAATAAAGTGTTGAGGGTTGGGTGGTGGCTATTCTCTGTTCTCTGGTTGGTCTGAAATATTAATGTTTTCCATTTTCTTTGTTTCGTAATGTAATGATTAAAATCAAAGGAGTCGGTTCATTAGTCATGTGGGATAGGGAAGTCACAATCATATTTTTAATTGTAATTTTAATATTTTTTTTAGAAAACTTGATACTTACTGTTTAAGTGAGGTGTGTATCTTATTTTTTGTATTGTTTTGAATTGATTTTTTGCTTCTTAAGTATCAAATATATTGCTATGAGCATTATTGCACTGGGACAGAATGATCATTTATCCAGAAACAGCTGTAAATAGTTGTTTTCCAACAGCATAAACCAAACAGTTAACCAACTAATCTGAATCAGGTGCTGATTAGCAGTTTATCTGGATCAACTGCTTATCAGCTTATTAAAACTGTTGCTGCCCCAAACAAACCTTAAATCTCTTTGTCGTATGTTGATTTTTTTCTTTGTACATCATTTAACTTTTCGTTGAAAAAAGCAATGTCGTGCTTACATCAATCATCCTAGTTCATTTATGGTCGTGCTTAGTTTTATGTTAATGGTGGGCTTCAGGACTGCCAAGTAACGGGCGACCGTGTGCTCCTCTTGCTCGATTAACTCGCTCTTCATTTGTAATTGGTTAAACTAAATCGTGAACTCCTCGACTGAAAGATCTCACTGATGCAGGTTGTAGAGTCTAAGAAACATCTCCTGACGGTAATGGGGTAGTAGGTATTTCTCCTGCATAGTTTTTTTCATGTTTGCCCACTGGGTTATCTTGTCAATACCATCTCTTCTTCGTTGTCGCTGCAGTTTTTTTCACCATAATGAGGTGCTTTTCTCAATTTGATAGCGACTAATCCTGTTATTCTCGGGTAACTCCTTATATTCAAAGATGCGTTCAACCGCTTGCAACCACTCAATGAAGTCATCGGGATCCATGCCTCCATCAAACTCCGATTGGTTTGTCTTGATGTCGAAGTCTCGGTGTGCGCCAAATGTGGGCTCCTCTCGTGATTTCCTTTGATAGTAAATTCCGATGCAGCGTGGTTGATATTCATCGTCATTGATGTCTTCACAGTGATACGGATTCATATCGTCCTCGCGATCTCCTCTTCCACTCTCGAGATTGCGGTCGAGGGTAACGTCGCCTTGGGTCCTATTGTCCAACTCAGCCATTTGTTGTTGCAAGCAGCAGATCTCCTGATGTATTTCTTCGCGAGTTAGATTTGGCACGTATTGTGCGTCAGCATGACTGGGGTTTGATTAGAAAGGGGATGATGGAAGGAAAGAAACGAGAAAAAGGAGGAGAAGACAAGAAAAGAAAGGGAAGGAAGAGGAAAAAAAGTTGGGTGGCTTGTGTGAAAGCGGATACAACAGAATTCTAGGGTAGGACTAGGGTTGAACTAGCTCTGATACAAAAAGAAAAAAAAATTTGGGTCGCTAAACCTGGCATTCACACCCTAGTGGGTAGATCACCTCTTTTCAATTCTAGTCACTGCTAACTCTTCCTACAGCCACCAGTAGGCCGCCAACCACTAATTGCCCGTACCCCCCCCTAAACAACCAAAACGCCTCTTCCCCGACGTCTCACGCAACCGCTCAAGTAAACTCCTCTTCACCCCCCGCCAGATCTGTCGCCTTGATAGAAAGAGTTGTTTCTGTCTTTTGTTATTTATATTTGCTTTTTTATTTTGGCATTCGCCTGGTTATCTACACTTTGTTGTTGTTGTCGAGTCGTCCTTATACTATTTTGCAATCAGCAATAAAATCTGTCTTTTAAGTCGTGGTTAATGCTGAATCGACACGACGTTGGCTCTCTTTCACTTGAAGCTTCTTGGTAGAAAGTGTTTCAATCATTTTCTTTATCTGGGTGGTCACCATTGTTGTTGTTAGTGACTTCCCCATACTGCATTCTTTCAAAATCAGCGAACCTCTGCTATAATTGAAGGATTTCTTGTTGTTATGTCCTCCATAGTTGTTTTCAGAGCGCCTCGATGAGTATTTCTTCTTGGCAACATAGCATCTTGTTCTTCTGAGCGAGACTCCGACACCAAATGCATTGTTCGGGGGTTATTAGAAGGTGTGATAAAACACGAGGAGTTAGGGAAGTTGTAGGATGGATAGTGGGAGTGTGAGAATGGATGGTGGCTGAAAATCATTGNCGCCAGATCTGTCGCCTTGATAGAAAGAGTTGTTTCTGTCTTTTGTTATTTATGTTTGCTTTTTTATTTTGGCATTCGCCTTGTTATCTACACTTTGTTGTTGTTGTCGAGTCGTCCTTATACTATTTTGCAATCAGCAATAAAATGTGTCTTTTAAGTCGTGGTTAATGCTGAATCGACACGACGTTGACTCTCTTTCACTTGAAGCTTCTTGGTAGAAAGTGTTTCATTCATCTTCTTTATCTGGGTGGTCACCATTGTTGTTGTTAGTGACTTCCCCATACTGCATTCTTTCAAAATCAGCGAACCTTTGCTATAATTGAAGGATTTCTCGTTGTTATGTCCTCCATAGTTGTTTTCAGAGCGCCTCGATGAGTATTTCTTCTTGGCAACATAGCATCTTGTTCTTCTGAGCGAGACTCCGACACCAAATGCATTGTTCGGGGGTTATTAGAAGGTGTGATAAAACACGAGGAGTTAGGGAAGTTGTAGGATGGATAGTGGGAGTGTGAGAATGGATGGTGGCTGAAAATCATTGTGGCAGGAGCAGGACAGTGAGCAAGAAGCTGGAAAACGTCTGTTTCCTACTGTAAACAGCAGGGGGCGGTGAGTCTGACGGCTCATCGACTGAAAACAGCTAGCAAACTGTGGGCGGATGGTGAGGGGATTCCATCTCCTATTATTGGGCAAGCTACAAACACACCACTTGTACTCTAAAGAGCAGAAAATCAGAGAGAAATCTCAATTCATAAAATCAGTAAAACTAAAATTCCAAACAGCCCAATACATATAAGATTCCTAATAGAAAATACGTAATTAGAAATTTGAGAAATATGTAAGAACAAAAAAGAGAAAAACCATCGAACTTGTAGGAAATGAAGAAAAGAAAAGAAAATGAAATAGAAACAAAATAATAGAGATGCTCTCGGTCCTGTCTCNTGACTCTGATACCAAATGCATCGTTCAAGGGTTATTAGAAGGTGTGATAGAACACGAGGAGTTAGGGAAGTTGTAGGATGGATAGTGGGAGTGTGAGAATGGATGGTGGCTGAAAATCATTGTGGCAGGAGCAGGACAGTGAGCAAGAAGCTGGAAAACGTCTGTTTCCTACTGTAAACAGCAGGGGGCGGTGAGTCTGACGGCTCATCGACTGAAAACAGCTAGCAAACTGTGGGTGGACGGTGAGGGGATTCCATCTCCTATTATTGGGCAAGCTACAGACACACCACTTGTACTCTAAAGAGCAGAAAATCAAAGAGAAGTCTCAATTCATAAAATCAGTAAAACTAAAATTCCAAACAGCCCAATACATATAAGATTTTCCTAATAGGAAATACGTAATTAGAAATTTGAGAAATATGTAAGAACAAAAAAGAGAAAAAACATCGAATTGTAGGAAATGAAGAAAAGAAAAGAAAATGAAATAGAAACAAAATAATAGAGATGCTCTCGGTCCTGTCTCTCACGATCGCAGAATCTGCAAATAATGGAACTTTGGGAGCTTTGCATCCGTCGGGATGACCCACAGAAGCAGTGCAACTTGGATGGCTAAGTCACCTGTTTTCTCCTTGTGATGATGATGACAATGGTTTTCTGTCTTCCTCCTGAAGATTTAGGGCAAAGAGCAATTTTTCAGTTTTCTTGTAGCTATTTTTCGTTAACACCACGCGCCAAGCTTCTTCTAAACCCAGTGTTCTATAACAACTTGACTCAAAAATCTCACTAGGCACTGATAATAAATCTAACCAACAGGTTGAGCTAGCTGAATAGCTTTAATCTGGATTTGCTAATTTGGTAGGAAAAAAATTTAGAAAACTAGGTAAAATACAGAGTAAGAAGAAACTTACTTTGAATGTCTGTCTTTTCTCTAATCCTACTTCTCTCAATCTCCTAGAGTAGTACTTTTTCCTCTCTTTATGCAACAATCCCTTTTTCTTCAGCAACAAACATTTATATAGACAGAGAATGCTGATTATAAATAAAAGCTAATACCACGTCAACTTTAGAATGAATATATTATAAGAAATAATGATTATAGCTGTGTTAAATTACCAGGATAGGACATTGCCTTTTCTTGGATAATGGAGCCAAGCTGTCATTATAACTACTTAACTAATGTTTTCTTGTTCTCAAAGTCACTCAACTCTCTAGATAATCTTAGAAAGATCTTTTCTGAGTTCCTCTTAATCTCTTCTATTCTTCTCAGTTTTGGCAAACTTCTCTTATCACGGTACCAGTCCTTTTGGGATTACATTTGACAACATTGCAAACTTATTAGAATTGTCTGATGCATCTTCTTGACAAGTCAACTGATTTCTTGATCAAAAGTAGGTAGATATCATTATTTGACGTAACATTGTTCCGAAGGATGATTAATACAACTATAGTGAGAGTAAGAATAGAAGGGCTTTCCTCTACTTCCACAATAGTCTTCAATCTGGCCTCCACAACCATCATAATGCTTGAAATTGAAAATAGTCTAATTATAAATCGATGGAGAGGGAGACAATGTCTCTGATGTTTTAAGGAACATGAGAAAAACTATTTGTAGATTGGGATTCATAGAATCTGCCATCATCTAAGACTATGGATGACGTTCAAAGAGAAATGTTGCAACTGGAGGTTCCACATTTTTTTGTTATTAGACATTTGGATTTATGGTAAATGTTTT
>JXCR01061163.1:128173-140205 GCA_002079205.1 Phalaenopsis hybrid cultivar
GAGTTAGAAGTATCTAAGGCAAGCTGAGTTGAGTTTGCCAAATTACTTCCTGGAATGCATCCGATCCTAACGCATTTGTGGGTCTTGCTTGCGAGTTATCTAGTCATGCGTATGATGCAGGTCATTTGAGTGTACAACCGTGTTAAATACAAAAACAATAAGAAGCATTTTTTTTCTCAATAAGTGGGGTCGATTGCATGAATCTTTTTTTCTCTTTTGTGTCTCATTAAGTGTCAATGCAAGCATGTTAAATAAGTTGATAAAATTAATTTTGATAAAATTAATCTTCGATTTGAAAAGAAAAGGGATGGGCCTTGGTTACATGGATAATAGTTCATTTTTATACTCGAAGAATAGATTTTCTACCTTAGATAACACTCAAAATGAGCAATTAAAAAATAATGATTCATATTGTTGATTTGACACGCCAAAATTTACCGCGAAGTAAGTTGGTCCACAATGCAAGTAAACGTGTCAAGTAATAATGTGCTTAAAGAGTATCGTGTGTCGATCTCATGAGGAAAGAGCTAAGAACTTATCTGATGGACGAATCTCTAGTTTACTAAACTCTTAAACATAGTATAGTTTAATCAAATAGGAGATGATTTCCTAAAATTCTACTTAAAAGCAAAAACAAAAGATATTGCGTTAAAAAAAAATGGAAAACAACAGTAAATAAATTTTACTATTCTTCAAGGTATGTGAGGCTCGCGCCTCTGTGACTTCATCAATGTGGCGATTTATGGTTTTTCTAGACTTTACTTTGTGTGATTATTGTCAACAAGGATATAAAGTCCTTATGTCTATGTCTAGGTCAAAAGAAGACTAGGATCTATGAAGATGAGGCTTTCTCAATCTCTATGGCATCTCGTGGATTTATTGTGATCCTCTTTCTAGGTTGCAAAGCCCGGATAAAATATGTCTATTATTATCCAGATTATGTGGTTAACCATTTCATTTCTTTGTGCAACAAGTAGGAGTCATAGATCACGAAATATGTTAACATCCTAATTGATTTTATCAGGAGTAATTGATAATATATGGTTAACATAACAACGAAAAGTCTTGATTTCTCAGGAAAACGATAAAAAGAAAGAAATCATATGAGAAAATCACAAAACCACATCCCATAAGCACAGAGGTGCGAAAAAGAGTTTAGTTACGCATGTTAGAAAGAACACCGAAAATACATCCATCAAAGCCATTTTTGCAAGAAAAACTGAAAAGTGAAATATTTTCAAAACGATTGGTTCTCTCGTCAACAGCAGCCAACTTCTCTCTCATACAATAACCTCTCCGAAAACATAAAAAAATACAAAGAGAGAAAGGTAGAAGCCTCTTCAATTTTGGTGTCCAAGATGCCTCCTTTAAAGATCCAATAAAAATCAGCATGAAACAATCTTCAAAATGAGATTTGTCGGTCTGTCAGCGTGACCACACCCGAGACCGGCGTGGTCCCGAAACTGGTGTGGTCACGCTAGTTTTGGCAAGGTTATGTCGAACAACAACTTTCACTTGTTTTGACTCTGTTTTGCGTGTTTGACACATTTAATCTGCAAAATGGCACAAAAAACCTTCCACAAGCATAAAATCATGATAAAAGAGGTGAAATAATAAGTAAAAGAATGATTACATGCAGGTAAAATCACATAACATTGACTGTGTCATTGACCCCAAAATCGGTATAAAGCTGGTGTTGATGATGATGATGATGGGAGGTTTGGGCTATTATNCTTTGGTGTCCAAGATGCCTCCTTTAAAGATCCAATAAAAATCAACATGAAAAAATCTTCAAAATGAGATTTTTCGGTTTGTCAGTGTGACCACACCCGAGACCGGCGTGGTCCCGAAACTGGTGTGGTCACGCTAGTTTTGTCATGGTTATGTCGAACAACAACTTTCACGTGTTTTGACTCTGTTTTGCCTGTTTGACACATTTAATCTGCAAAATGGCACAAAAAACATTCCACAAGCATAAAATCATGATAAAAGAGATGAAATAATAAGTAAAAGAATGATTACATGCAGGTAAAATCACATAACATTGGTTGTGTCATTGACCCCAAAATCGGTATAAAGCTGGTGTTGATGATGATGATGATGGGAGGTTTGGGCTATTATCACTCAATTGGAGTAAAGGGAGAAAGACTCATAAAGCTAACCTCTAGTGTTGAGTTATGGTTAATTGTGATTATTTGAAGTACTTAATTATATTTGATATCTTTATAATGATGATTATCAAAATCTTCCCTTATCTGTAATGTTAAAACCACGGTTACATGTCAAGAATTGATTTTTGTTTTTTTTTTTTATTTTCTTAATTGCATTAACCGTGTTTTTCATATCCTATAAATTGTCGTATTAGTAATCTTTTNATTTTCTTAATTGCATTAACCGTGTTTTTCATATCCTATAAATTGTCGTATTAGTAATCTTTTCTTGACTTGAGCTCTTTATATATTCATGTTTGCTACATTTACTCTAACCCATGGCTTCCCTAATTTTCAGATGGTGGACAGAATTGATTTCATTTGTTGATACTTTTGTGTTCTTGCCTAAAGCATGTAGCAATCCTTCATTTGATTGCCTTAATGAGATTTTGTTTTTTGTTTTTTTTTTTTTTTGTTAAATTTTGTGGCAGGTATACTTAAATGATAATTCATGAAATATTGTTATTTTGGTGATTGTTTTCATTCTATTAGAAGAAAGACTTCTGTTTGTCATTTAATTCCCATATATCTTGATCATGGGGTTTACATATTCTCTTAAGCCAATGAGTTGAAAGATATTTCATTCACAGATAGCACATGTTGAATCCTGTTCGGACCTTTATGGCATTGTTGGCAAAAATTTCTGGGTTGCTACTATGTGCGACAGCGCAGCCTTTGAGGGGTAGTCCTTTNGCAGATAGCACATGTTGAATCCTGTTCGGACCTTTATGGCATTGTTGGCAAAAGTTTCTGGGTTGCTACTATGTGCGACAGCGCAGCCTTTGAGGGGTAGTCCTTTTTTACTTAACTGAAGCTGTTAACCTTCATCATATATTCTCATGACATATCACCAACTTAGGGGGCCATTGGGATCACTTTTGATGTTTTTTTAAAATTTTTATTTTGTTTTCTTTATGTTTTGAATTAAAATAAAATATGTTGAGTATGGTATAACATATCTATTTATTTTAAAAACACTCCAAATGTCATTTAGATGTTTCGAGTACTTTTAAAAATAAACTTATTGTTTTTAAAAATAAAAAAATATAAAAAATGTACTGAACAAATTTATTTTTAAAATAAAATCAAAAAACAATAGTGGTGTCGAACAAGCCTTATGCTACTATGGTTGCAATTATTATTCAGTACGCGCTTAAGTGTAAAATCATTTCAGATTTGTGTTATAATANTATAAAAAATGTACTGAACAAATTTATTTTTAAAATAAAATCAAAAAACAATAGTGGTGTCGAACAAGCCTTATGCTACTATGGTTGCAATTATTATTCAGTACGCGCTTAAGTGTAAAATCATTTCAGATTTGTGTTATAATATTATCCTTTTTTTTTACAGGAAGCAGCTTGATGGAACACAGATTAGCATTCGGAGGATGTAATTCCTTGAGAAAACTTACTGTTCTTACAAAGTATTACTCGCTTTTTTTCTGATTTATAATTATAGATAATATGCAGGGGAAATAAGGGATTTGATTTTACGATTCAAACACCATCAAGTTCTTCTAGATGGGAAGATTATGATACAGAAATGGAAGCAGCATGGGAGGTATATTGCCTTTGTTGATAGAATGACGTAGATTTTATATCGAAAATTCGTTAACTTTATTCTGTCATGGTAAATAAAACTTCCATCACAAATCTAAAGTACAAGTTAGATGTCTATAAAAAATTATATATCTTGTGGAAGTTCAGGAAGTTGGATCGGCCAGCCACCTGCAAGATCTTGAAGAATTGAATTGGAAGACAATTTCGGAAACTCCTTGATTAGTTTTATTCTTTTCTTATTTGTGTTTTTTTTGTTTTTTTCAAACTTATTTCCTTTCCATATTTAAATTAGATATAATTGATAAGATCATAAATTAGGAGGGACCGGCTTCCCTATATTTGTATATATGTATGAATAATTGAAGGAAGAAAGGAGTTTTTTTCATCCCAAAGTTGGTTTATAACATGGTCTCAAATCTTTGAACAGCTGTCGGAAACCCAGCTTCCTCCTACCGTAGGAACTCCTGCAGCAGCCGCCAGAAATCTTCTTAGACGGCTTGCAAGCCCTCACTCACTCTTCCCTGCAGTCGGTACTCTTCCTGTAGGCCCTTCTCTGTTCATCTGTGCCGGTGGAATCCTCCTTACAGCTAGAATCCTCCCTGTTTCAGGTCCTCATCCATCGGATTCTCCCTGCAGGCCCTTCTCTGTTTAGTTCTTTCCACCGTGATTCTCCCTGCAGCAATAATCATCCCTGCTACAGGCCCTACTACGCTGTAATCCTCCTAAGTTCTCTGCAACAGCCTACTTTCTTTATGTTGGCAGCAGCAGTAGCAACGATAGTGGCCGATTCTATAGCCAGCTGCAGCCAACTTCCAACGTCCAGCCAACCTCCTGCAGAAGCACAACTAACTTTCTTCTTGCACCAAGCAGTAGCCCAAATATGCACAGGTTTTATGAAGACCAAGCACGGGATAAAGATGTTGAGTTCTATTAGGGAGTTCAAATATGAATCAGAAGATCAGGAATTATGTCCGAACAGTTCCTGAACTTTCTACCTTGATTACAAATCATAAACTTAATGGCTATAATGGTCTCAACGTGTGCTTATGTACATTTTTGGATAAGGAAAAGAGGAATATCTCATAAGAAATTGCACAGTTCTTGAGCTCATTAATCCTAACCATCGCACATGGAAGATTCAAAACCACTATAATAGGATAAAATTTTTTGCTTAACAAAATTGCCAAAGAAATCTGGGAGGTTGTAAGAGAAACATATTCCAACACTCTGAATATTGCGGAGTTGTTTGAGATCGAAACTAAACTTCATGGTCTTCATCAAGGAGAGCTAAGTGTCAGCCAATATTTTGAAACACCTTGATAACGTATTGGCTACAATTGGATATATTTGATACATGTGTGGAAATGTCTACACGGTGTTGTAATGTTTTAGTTCATCATTGAGAAGAGAATTATTAAATTTCTAGGGGACTAACCAAGGAATTGGATGAAGTGAGAGGGAGGATCATAAGAATAAAGCCTCTTCCATCTACCCATGAAATTTTTGAGTAGAAAAAAGTGTATGATAACTGGAAGTGAGAGTTTACCAGTACTGAAAGCTTGACTCTATGTACTCATATTTTTTCCGATGACACGACTCAAGAAGAAATGTTTCGCATGTGACTATTGCAAGAAATTTGAGCATCTTAAAGATAAATGTTGGAAAATCGATGGAAAGCCTACAGATTGAAAACCTTGTCATAGAAGGAAAGATCAAGAGAATAAGGTTAATGTTGCTTCCACATCCGAAGGGTTGGCTAAAGCATAAGGAACAACTTGAAGTACTGAAAAACTCCTTAGGGGCAATTTGGAACAGCACCGCAGCCTCATGACATACCAATTTAATATTTTCTTCTCTCATCTTGTCAGCACTAGGAGATTTAGAATTTGAGTCATGGATTCAAGAACTTCTGATCAAGTCTAGAGGCATCAATATTTTAGTCAACTATCAAGAGATTTCTACATCTTGATCTATCAAACTTGCAGATGGATCACACTAAAAAATTGTTGGAAAAAGAGTTATGGAGCTCTCTCAGGATATTACTCTTTCCTTTCTTTTGTGTGTTCCACGGTTGGACTATAATTTAACTTCAATTAGTAATCTTCCACAGTTGGACTATAATTTAACTTCAATTAGTAATCTTACTCATGATATGAAATGTGTAACAAAATTCCTTGCAAAATCTTGTGAATTTTAGGTAGTGAATTTGAAAAATATGATTGGCAGTGTTTAAATGCATCAAGGCTTATACCTACTCAAGAAAAGTCTCTCTCTAAACAAACAAGTGATCCCACCTCCATCTTTTTCTCAAATCTCTGAGTATGTTGAGTCTGTATGTCGAAAATAAAGTCATATTATGGCATTGTCATCTTGGTTATCATAATCTCAATTATGTTGTAAAGTTGTATATTTATTTGTTTATCAACAAAAAATCTAGTTCTTTTCAATGTAGGATTTATCAATTTGTCAAACACGCTAGAAATGCTTATCCTATGACCTGTACAAACCCTCACACCCTTTTCTCATTGTTCTCAATGATATTTGGGGACCTTCAAAAGTAATAATCCTAAGTAGGGCTTGATGATTTGTCTCATTTATTGACGATCATACTAGAACTACTAGGGCATTTTTAATGAAGGAGAATTTTTAAACAACCAAATCTTTCAAACCTTCAATTACATGACTATCCAGGCTAAATTTCAATACAAAATTCAAATCCTCAAAACTGATAATACAAATGAAGATTTTAACTATGTTATTGGATCCTATCTTTCAAAAAAATGAAATCATTTATGTGAGTTCATGTATTAATACCCTACAACAAAATGGGTTAATTGAGAGAAAGAACATGTATCTTCTTAAGGTATCCCACTCAACTATGATTTCTCATCAAGTTCTAAAATATTTCTGTTGGGAAGCAGTTCTTATTGCAACATACCTTATCAATCGAATGCTTAGTCAGATATTTAACTTCAGAACACTGCTTCATATCTTTATTGATTCCTACCCTCACATCAGAGCTTTCACTTCTACTATACCACTTAAAATATTTGGATGTGTATACTTTGTTCGCATCTATTTAACAAAACTTGGCCCTAAATCTATCAAATGTATTTTCTTTGGGTATGCATTCTACAAAAAGGGTTATGTGTTACTCACATGCTATCAGAAAATATTACGAATCCATGGATGTTACATTTTTTGAGAATCAATCATACTATCTCAAATCTTATGTTCAGTTGGAGAGTACGAATGAACATTAATTTTGGGATGTACTTGATGACACATTCACTGCCTCACAACCTACTTGTCTTCAACCTTGCTCTCTTATTCTTCTTGAGGATATCCAACTAACCCAACATAAAGTCTATAATAAAATACTTTATGTGTATATAAGAAGGTAGAAAAACTTTTAGCATATGGAATACAACTTACAAAGACAAATTGGTTCAAAATAAAACTCGAGTCCCACTCACCTAAAATTTCGAGTGAGTATTATACTCATAAGTTATCCCCTTACACTTCTTGGTGTTGATGATAATGAAAGTTGTACTAACAATTCAGAAGTATGTGGTTTATTGGAAGCTATCCTCATCCTATAAAGCTTTTGTATCTAACATTGATAGTGTGCAGATTCTTAAATCCATTAATTCATGAAGCTCGTGAAAATCCAAGGTGGAGGAAAGCAGTTGAAGAGGAGATTCAAGCACTAATGTCACATGGATTCTTACTAAACTTCTTCATAATAAGAAGTTAGTTGGATGCGAATGGATGCTCAATATCAAGTACAGAGCTGGTGGTGGTAATAAGAGATTCAAAGCTTGCCTGGTTACAAAATATTTCACTCAAGTTTATGGGGTTGATTATCAGGAGATATTTCACCAGTTGCTAAACTGAACACTATCGGAGTTCTAGTAGTTGTTAACAAGGAGTGGGGATTGCATTAAGTAGACATAAAAAATGTCTTTTTAAATTAGGATCTTAAAGAAGTGTACATGGTGATGTTACTAGGACTTGAGAATGATTCCAACGAACACCTAGTATGAAAACTCGTGAAATCTTTCTATGGGTTTAGGTAATCATCAATGGCATTGTTTGAAAGGTTTGCTAAAACTGTGAGATATAATGGATATTCTCAAGGCCAAGTCGATCATACACTGTTCATAAATCATACTTTGGAAAGTATGATTATTACACTGATAGTATATGTGGATGATATAATTATTACCGGTGATGGTGAAAGAAAAATTCTTAAAATGTTTTTCACTGAGTTTGAAATCAAAAACCTAGAAGCAATGAGAAATTTTTTGGAGATATCAAGGTCCAAGAAAGACATTGTTATATCATAGAGAAAATATATCATAAACGAGACATGGATGATTGAATGCAAACCTACTAATAGTTAAATGGATCTCAACAAGAAGTCTAATAGGAGAGAAAAAATAAATATCTATGGATAAAGGAATATATCAAAGATCGGCAAGAAACTCATCTATCTGACACATATTAGGGCAGGTATTTTATGCTTCGTCAATATTGTGAGTCAACACATAAATAACCCAAATGAAGGTCATTTGGTGATATCTACAAGATTATGAGGTTTTTCAAGAAGACTCCTAGTTATGGATTATTTTTTTAGAAAACTAAAGACAGAGAGGTAGAAGTCTACACTGATGCAAATTTGGGTTGGGGAACTCACTAACAAAGGGTCCATAACAAGTTATTGCTTCAATGTATGGGGGAATCTAGTTGCATGGAGAAGTAACAAGTAATGTAGAATCAGAGTATAGGTTACTCTCCTTAGGAATTTGTGAAGGGATCTGGATTCAGAAATTGTTAATAGAATTGGGGTGTATCTCAAATAGACCCATACAAATATTTTGTGACAGTCAAGCAGCTACCAGTATGGCTAAAAATCATGTGCATCATGACAGGACCAAACACATTGATGTTGATAGACACTTCATCTCGAAAAGGTTAATGGTCGACTTATACAGTTAAAATACATCCCAACACACCAATAAGTTGTTGATGTCTTCACCAAAGCTCTTTAAATACCTTTTCTGAGTTCAATACCAAACTTGGTCTCTATAATATCTATGACCTATCTTGAGGGAGAGTGTGGAAGTACAAGAAGGTTGGACCGGTAAGTCACCTACAAGATNTAAAGTTTGATGTTTACATTTACAACATGTTATAAGCCTATCCCTGAGAAGGTGTGTTCGGCTTTAATAGAGTTAGTAAAGTGCTATTTTTGATATGATGCTAGAGATTTGAGTGTTATGAATGTAAATATTTTGAAGTATAGGTGTTAGATATAAAAATACATAAGAACTGTATGGTATGTATGTAAAGGCCCCCATTTTTTTTTTCTTATAATCTTTTGTTAAGGGAAGTTAAATACATACCACACAATTCTAATGCACTTAAACATNTATGGTATGCATGTAAAGACCCCATTTTTTTCCCTTATAATCTTTTGTTACGGGCAGTTACATACAAAGGCCTAAACATTCATATTTACATGCATATCACTCAAATTATTAACATCACATCAATCGTTCCATCATTGCTATCTTTTAAAATGTTAAATACACATTTTAATGCATAAGTTTATGAATTTTGGGTGTTAAATATGTAAATACACAAGAATTGTGTGGAATATATGTAAATTTTATTTTCTTTTATTTTTTTTATTTAAATTAAAATATATTTAATATGTTAAAACATGTTAAATTATTTTTAAAAATACTCGAACCAACTAAAAATTATTTTGAGCATTTTTCTAAATAAGTTGATTCCTTTTAAAAATAAAAATTAAAAATATAAAANTCTGAAATACACATTTTCAGGCATAGATTTATGATTTATTAAGTGTAAATATCAAATTTTGGGCGTGAAATCTGTAAATACATAAGAATTGTGCGTTATATATGTAAATTTTCTTTTCTTTTATTTATTTTTTATTTAAATTAAAATATATTTAATATGTTAAAACATGTNGCATCCTATAAAGCTTTTGTATCTAACATTGATAGTGTGCAGATTCTTAAATCTATTAATTCATGAAGCTCGTGAAAATCCAAAGTGGAGGAAAGCAGTTGAAGAGGAGATTCAAGCACTAATGTCACATGGATTCTTGCTAAATTTCTTCATAATAAGAAGTTAGTTGGATGCAAATGGATGCTCAATATCAAGTACAGAGTTGGTGGTGGTAATAAGAGATTCAAAGCTTGACTGGTTACAAAATATTTCACTCAAGTTTATGGGGTTGATTATTAGGAGATATTTCACCAGTTGCTAAACTGAACACTATCGGAGTTCTAGTAGTTGTTAACAAGGAGTGGGGATTGCATTAAGTAGACATAAAAAATGTCTTTTTAAATTAGGATCTTAAAGAAGTGTACATGGTGATGTTACTAGGACTTGAGAATGATTCCAACGAACACCTAGTATGCAAACTCGTGAAATCTTTCTATGGGTTTAAGTGATCACCAATGGCATTGTTTGAAAGGTTTGCTAAAACTGTGAGATATAATAGATATTCTCAAGGCCAAGTCGATCATACACTGTTCATAAAACATACTTTGGAAAGTATGATTATTACACGGATAGTATATGTGGATGATATAATTCTTACCGGTGATGGTGAAAGAAAAATTCTTAAAATTAAAAAAATGTTTTTCACTGAGTTTGAAATCAAAAACCTAGAAGCAATGAGTAATTTTTTGGAGATATCAAGGTCCAAGAAAGACATTGTTATATCATAGAGAAAATATATCACAAACGAGACATGGATGATTGAATGCAAACCTACTAATAGTTAAATGGATATCAACAAGAAGTCTAATAGGGGAGAAAAAAGAAATATCTATGGATAAAGGAATATATCAAAGATCGGCAAGAAACTCATCTATCTGACACATATTAGGGCAGGTATTTTATGCTTTGTCAATATTGTGAGTCAACACATGAATAACCCAAATGAAGGTCATTTGGTGATATCTACAAGATTCTGAGGTTTCTCAAGAAGACTCCTAGTTATGAATTATTTTTTTAGAAAACTAAAGACAGAGAGGTGGAAGTCTACATTGATGCAAATTTGGGTTGGGGAACTCACTAACAAAGGGTCCATAACAAGTTATTGCTTCAATGTATGGGGGAATCTAGTTGCATGGAGAAGTAATAAGTAATGTAGAATCAGAGTATAGGTTACTCTCCTTAGGAATTTGGGAAGGGATCTGGATTCAGAAATTGTTAATAGAATTGGGGTGTATCTCAAATAGACTCATACAGATGTTTTGTGACAGTCAAACAACTACCAGTATGGCTAAAAATCATGTGCATCATGACAGGACCAAACATATTGATGTTGATAGACACTTCATCTCGAAAAGGTTAATGGTCGATTTATACAGTTAAAATACATCCCAGCACACCAATAAGTTGTTGATGTCTTCACCAAAGCTCTTTAAATACCTTTTCTGAGTTCAATACCAAACTTGGTCTCTAAAATATCTATGACCTATCTTGAGGGAGAGTGTGGAAGTACAAGAAGGTTGGACCGGCAAGTCACCTACAAGATNGGAAGAGGCAGTGAATGTGTCATCAAGTACATCCCAAAATTAATGTTCATCCGTACTCTCCAACTGAACATAAGATTTGAGATAGTATGATTGATTCTCAAAAAATGTAACATCCATGGATTCGTAATATTTTCTGATAGCATGTGAGTAACACATAACCCTTTTTGTAGAATGCATACCCAAAGAAAATACAATTTATAGATTTAGGGCCAAGTTTTGTTAAATAGATGCGAACAAAATATACACATCCAAATATTTTAAGTGGTATAGTAGAAGTGAAAGCTCTGATGTGGGGGTAGGAATCAATAAAGATATGAAGCAGTGTTTTGAAGTTAAATATCTGGCTAAGCATTCGATTGATAAGGTATGTCGCAATAAGAACTGCTTCCCAACACAAATATTTTAGAACTTGATGAGATATCATAGTTGAGTGGGATACCTTAAGAAGATACATGTTCTTTCTCTCAATTAATCCATTTTGTTGTAGGGTATTAATACATGAACTCACATAAATGATTTCATTTTTTGAAAGATAGGATCCAAGAACATAGTTAAAATCTTCATTTGCATTATCAGTTTTGAGGATTTGAATTTTGTATTGAAATTTAGTCTGGATAGTCATGTAATTGAAGGTTTGGAAGATTTGGTTGTTTAAAAATTCTCCTTCATTAAAA
>JXCR01061163.1:161771-189696 GCA_002079205.1 Phalaenopsis hybrid cultivar
GTAAACTTAATTTTTCCTACAAATATTTCGCAACTAATTTTATAGGTATTATTAGTCGTCCCAAATAGGGCTCATAATCTAATTAATTGAGTTTTATTTTCTTTCATTAAACGTTTTATATTTGTACTTTCATTGCATGAAATTCAAACGAATATGCTACAATTCATTCAAGAAATCATGGTTGTTCTTCCACATTATTGCTTGGCAACCTTATTAAATATTTGTAAAGATTATTTTAGTATTCGATTTAGAACATATTTTCAAATTTTCTAAGAATCACAATAATTTCAACAAAAAATTAATGACACTTTTCTAAAATCCTGATTTATAAGGCTGTGCAGCCAAGTATGTTAACTACATTTAAAATTCTTGCAGAATGGCCTGTTATGTATCAGCCACTACCTTTCCTAACAAATCCAACCTAACTCTAACTCCTATAATGACAGGGCTAAGTTGAAGGTGCAGAGTGCAAAATTTGATCTAGGAGGATCCTAATAATATAATACGGCTAAATTTGTTGATCCAAAAGGTACTCATAAATTTAGACAATAAGATAAGTATTTTCTGCAAACTTTTCTAAGGACAACTCTTTAAGACCAAATTTCCACAAAAGAAGGCAAAAATATGGGAGTGCAAATTAGCAAAGATTGAGAACTGAAAAGCAAAATAATCAATTCAATGCAATGAGAGACATTGCCAAGTATGAAAAGATTTAAGACCAAATTCAAAGAAAAAAGAGAATATAAGAAAATTTAACCAACCCTCCTAAGAAGGAGAGATCACCCACCAAAAGAGAACAAAAACCAAAAAAGAATAAAATCACCTCCACAATTCACTCCCTAAAAGACCACCTCTCTTTCCTAGCCGCTGCATCAAAAGAAGAAAATTACTAGGAATACTCTCTCAAGTTTTTTTTTTAATTTATTTAAAAAAAGTATGACAAGCATTTAGATAAAGAGTAATCTTATCAATAGCTTACCTTGCGTTGTTTTACTTATTAAGCTTCTAGTTTGCTTAAGATTAGTGCCAAACAGTGAATCCATTTAATATTTAATGCTAAAGTCCAAGCAAACAAAATGAGGACAGCTAAAATGGGAGGAAGGGTCCATTTGGCGAGACTTGTTTTCCGCAGTGTGGCTTGAAAACGCAATTAGGAGCGTTTGGTTAGCGCAGTGCAGCCGCATTTCTGGGAAAGCCATATGAAACGCGAGCTGCGGTTTTGACCACGCAGCCGCATTTCATAGCGATTCATTTACTTCCCTACCCCGTTAAAAGCTCTCGCGATTGCTTTTGTCCCCGCTCTCGATCCGCTCTCCCCTCTCGTCTCTCGCGATTTTTGTCCTAAATGAGATCTCTCGATCCTCTTCAATATGTGGCAAGGATTTAGTTACTTTCTCTTCTCCTCTCCCTCTCCCCTTTGTTCTTCAGCTCAGTCTGAATTAGTAGTTGGTGATTTTTGCAGTGAGCTTGCCTTTCCCGATCCCTCTCCCTCTCCCCTCTATTCTTCGTTTGGGTTTGGATCATTGGATCTACGTTGCCCCCATGGTATTCTCTATGACCTTCTATTAAGGCATTTTGATTTACAGCTAAAAATTTCAGTTCTTTGTTGTGTTGTGATGTTTTTGGTTAGTCGTGCTATTATGTTCGAGTTTGGGTGGATTTCAATTGATGGATTTCGGTTTTTGGCGCTCTACTCGGTTGATGGATTTAGGTGGTTGGATTGTGTTGTTGGATTTTGCAATTTATTGGACTCTCCGTTATATTTTCGGTTTGATTGTCTTTGTTCCATGTTCGCTATTCGGTTGATAAAATTGGATGATTGTGTTGTGATGTTCATTGTTGCCCGAAATTTGGTGGTGGTGGTGGTTGCATGTGGAAATTAATTGAATACAAATGGGTTATGTGGTTGTGTTATACTGCCCTAATTGGTAGCAGTGGCGATTTTGCTGAGGTTTCCCTAAATGATGGATTTTGTGGTGTGATTTAGTGGTGATGTGTGGTGTTGAGGTGATGGTGTGTGGTTTGGAGGCGGTGTGCGGGCAGTGATGTGGTGTAGANAATTACTAAGAATACTCTCTTAAGTTTTTTTTTTATTTATTTAAAAAAATTATGACAAGCATTTAGATAAAGAGTAATCTTATCAATAGCTTACCTTGCGTTGTTTTACTTATTAAGCTTCTAGTTTGCTTAAGATTAGTGCCAAACAGTGAATCCATTTAATATTTAATGCTAAAGTCCAAGCAAACAAAATGAGGACAGCTAAAATGGGAGGAAGTGTCCATTTGGCGAGACTTGTTTTCGGCAGTGTGGCTTGAAAACTCAACTAGGAGCGTTTGGTTAGGGCAGTGCAGCCGCATTTCTGGGAAAGCCATATGAAACGCGAGCTGCGGTTTTGACCCCGCAGCCGCGTTCATAGCGATTCATTTACTTCCCTACCCCGTTGAAAGCTCTCGCGATTGCTTTTTCCCCGCTCTCGATCCGCTCTCCCCTCTCTTGTCTCTCATGATTTTTGTCCTAAATGAGATCTCTCGATCCCTTCAATCTGGGCAAGGATTTGGTTACTTTCTCTTCTCCTCTCCGTTTCACCTTTGTTCATCAGCTCAGTCTGAATTAGTAGTTGGTGATTTTTGCAGTGAGTTTGCCTTTCCCGATACCTCTCCCTCACCCCTCTATTCTTCGGCTGGGTTTGGATCATTGGATCTACGTTGCCCCCATGATATTATCTACGACCTTCTATTAAGGCATTTTGATTTACAGCTGAAAATTTCAGTTCTTTGTTGTGTTATGATGTTTTTGGTTTGTCGTGCTATTATGTTTGAGTTTGGGTGGATTTCAATTGATGGATTTCGGTTTTTGGCGCTCTACTCGGTTGATGGATTTAGGTGGTTGGATTGCTTTGTTGGATTTTGCAATTTTATTGGACTCTCCGTTATATTTTTGGTTTGATTGTCTTTGTTCCCTGTTCGTTATTCGGTTGATGAAATTGGATGGTTGTGTTGTGATGTTCGTTGTTGCCCGAAATTTGGTGGTGGTGGTGGTTGTATATGGAAATTAATTGAATACAAATGGGTTATGTGGTTGTGTTATACTGCCCTAATTGGTAGCGGTGACGATTTTGCTGAGGTTTCCCTAAATGATGGATTTTGTGGTGTGATTTGGAAGTGGTGATGTGTGGTGTTGAGGTGATGGTGTGTGGTTTGGAGGCGGTGTGCGGGCAGTGATGTGGTGTAGAGGTGTTGTGTGTTGTGGATGTGGTGGTATCACGTATGTGGATTTGTTGATGTCTGGTATGGATGTGGTGTTATAGGGTTTAGGGTTTGGTGTGGTTGTGGTGGTGTGTGATTGTGGAGGTGGTGGAGTGGTGGAGTGGTGGAGTGGTGGAGTGGTGGAGTGTTATTCATGTTGGTGGTTGGTGGCATGTGGATTGGAGGAGATGGTGTGCTGTGGAAGTTGTCGTGTGATGCTGGTGTTGGTTTTTAGTGATATGGTGGTGGTGTGCTATTGATGTTGGTTGTAGCTTATGTGGAGGTAGTGGTGTGTTGTGAAGGTAGGTGATGTGGAGGTTATGGTGCGGTGGTGGCGTTACAAATTTTTATGTTTCTTACTTTTTTTTTTATCTCCAATGAATTTATGTTCGTTAGTTCTTTGCATGCTGGTTGTTGTATTGGGCAAGGTAAAAAAAACGATTCGTTTACTACCTGCAAAGTAAAAAAAATGATTCGTTTACTACCTGGAATAAAGAGATGACAATAATATTCTGTGACCTCTGTGTCAAAGAGGTTGAGTTGGGAAATAGGCCAACCACCTATTTTAATAAGAAAGGTTGGTATAACATAATACAATAAATCTAAAGAAAGCACGGGAGAAAATATGAAAGAATGCAATTTAAGAACAAATAAGATCAATTGAAAAAGAACTCAAAAATATGGAAAGAGTTAAAACAAAGATCCACATGCTTGGGTCGAGATCCTATAAAGAAAAAATATTGATGCTTCTGAATAATGGTGGACTAAAAGATTGGATGTGAGAATATTTTAAATGTAAAATCATTTTAAAGTTACAACATTTTCATTGATCAATCTAAAGACTTATTAATTTATTTGTAGGTGGTACCAGGTGCGAAAAAAATCAAATTTAGTGGCATTGACCCTGAGCTTGAAGATAAGTTGGATCGTATGTTTGGTGGAGTGGTGGTCGCAAGGGTGCAAGCATATGCACCGAGCGAGGGAGGGGGGATCACGATCTGAGCAATTAGAATCGAAGACCCCAAGCAACATAAATTAGGATCTACTAGTTGATTCAAACATCCCACCTCCTTTCATCAGAAGTCAGATCTCCCAATTGGTGGCTTCAAGCACCATTGAGTCTAGTGGGTCACATGCAACTTCTATTCAGCAGGTTATGAGAATTCTGGAAGATACTCCAAAAATTGATGAGAACATGTCATTTTACTTGCTCTTCATGAATTTGTTGGAAGACTCGATCATAAGAGAGTTTTTCATGTCGCTGAAAGTTGACCGTAAGATTAATTACTTAAGATATCATTAGGAAAATTGGAATGTGTGAATTTTTTAGTTTTATTTTATGGACTAATTTATGTTGTTTGGATTTCGTTTTTTTTTTTGACAACTTCAAATTATTTCTTATAGTGGAGTGTTCGTTATATGTTATCTATTCATATTAAATGCAGTTAAATCTGATTCAATCTTCTTTTTAGTGATATTTGTTTACACAAAGAATATCATTGATAGCGGAAAACTAAAGAGAAAAAATAGAGCTGCATTATGTTTGTTGTACAAATATTACAATTCATATGTTGCTCGATCTCCCTGCATGACTTCTACTTACATAGGCAATAAGTGGGTTAGGGAGTTACATATGTTTAACAATATATTCCGAATGACAAAAACTATTTTCACTGATTTGTTAAAAGAATTGCACATAAATCATGATCTCCATGACTCGTCCAAGATGATTTGAAGAGATGTGTTAGCTATGACCATATAACACTCTTTCTAAAATCATCAGCAAATACTTCTCAATTGAGCTAAATGCTCTGATTAATTTATCATCAAAAGTTATCGTCCCCAAAAACCCTACATTTCAAAGCACACACGTGCAAGTTTCACAGGACCATTGCTATATGTATATTTTAAGATAGTTTCATATGTTCATATTTCCCTAAATTTATTTGAACACAATGCCTCTAATATATTTGATAACTGTTTTAGAATTTTGTTGGGACGATTGATGGTACACATGTTGATGCACATGTTTCCAACGGTGAAAAAATTACATATATCAGACGATGCGAATCACCAACACAAAATGTGATTGTTGTATGTAATTTCAATATATGTTTCACATTTGTGATAACTCGATCTAGGGGAATATTTAAATTTGCTACGAGAGCTCATAAGTATAACTTCCTGAAGCCACCTCTAGGTTTGCTCGAATACTAGCAAACAAAGTAGTAATATCTTGTGCAATACTAATGATTCTATTTATAATAGAGAAATATTACTTGGTTGAAGTTGGATATCTATTACAAAGAGAATATCTCAAACTATTTTCTGGTATCAAATATCGCATTCCTGATTTTGATAGGGCTAGCAATGTCACTCGGAGTAGGAAAGAGATTTTCAAAAAGACACTCCTTACGAGGTGTCATTGAAAAGACATTTGAAGTTCGAAAGAAGAAATGAGTTATAATAGGCGATATGACTACATATTTGTTTTCCAAACAAGTGCAGATTATGGTCGTCACGATGACTCTCCACAACTTAATTTGGTGGCATTTTTCGCGTAACGACATTGACTTCAATAGGGTTACTGAAGATAAATCACATGTCTGTGTTGAAGCATAAGAATATCGTCATAGACAATCTTTATCACAGGCCGGAATTTATTTGCATGAGGCTCACACCCAAGAAGAGGAAGAGACAATCGAGATGATAGAGTTGGGAAAACGAATTATAGATGCTGTTGTTGGAGGTTGAATAGAGAGAACATCTATTTTCTTGTTGCTACTTTATTTGTAATTTGTTATGAAAATATTTATTATTTGTTGTGTTAGTACTTTTATACATGTGATAAATATTTTGAGTCTCAGTTTTATTTTCAGTTCTTGTGCATGTATTCTTTCCCACATTGATGGTCGATGAGGCAACCGTGAATATAATATATAATATAATTTTTTATTGCATTTCTTTTTTATTTTGGGGGTCTATGATGAAACATTCGACCTTAAAAGTACTTCTGGATGGCCTATATCTCGTTATTCGTTCTTGTCACATGTGAATCCCAATGAAGGCAGTCAAGTTCCTCTCCTTCGGTGTTATGATAATTAAGGTTTTTTTAGATGGGTTTTTTTGTGATATACATATGTGACACATATAAGCCCGACATTACGTGGGTTAATAGCAATCAAGAACATTTTTTCTTTATAAAGTTTGTTGTCTTTTTGTAGTGACAGAATCGTTGGTTTATATAGTGTTCTCTGAGACCTCAAAACTGCATAACACTTTAATTTATTATTTCTATTATTCATTTTCAATAATGTTGCATCTAAGAGTGTGTTTTGTGGTTTTAAGTCTTCAGGAAAGATGAGTTCGAGGATTTTCAGTACCTTCAAAGCATTGTACTGCTACTACGAACTACAATGTTCCCTGCTTATTTTGCGACAACCACATAGCTATGGGAGATAGTTTTACAAGTGTTAAAGAAGAATAGCAAAATACTGCAAGTTTTTTAGGTGAGCAAATGAGTTAGAGGATTTCACCACCGATAGTGATCAGGCATGGAGAGTTTTCTTAGAGAACAGCTTATCGTGTAAATCACAGGTATTTTAAAAATAATATTATCATATTATTAATTGTTATTTTAATAGTCTTTTTTTATTGTCATGCTACTCACTGTTTAGTAACGTGTTTATTTTTATTTTATAATGTTTGAATTGGATATTTGTTTTCAAGTATGAAAAGTGCTAGTATGAATAGTTCTGTTATAAACAACATTACAGTATAGGGAAAGAAAAGTTATTTGCTCCAAAATAACTGCAACACAGTTGTTTCAAAATTGTAAAAAACAAACAGGCAGTCAGCTCATCCACAACAACTTCCTGCCACAAACAGACCCAAAGAAAAAATTTCTCAAGGTTTTTGTGATTAGCAGTAATATCAACTATATAAGTGAATATCTTCATAGGTTTCATCCAACACTTCAAATAAGAATCTTTTTTGGCATACCAAATTACATTCTCTCTTTTGATTGCAAATCATTATTGATTAAGAATCTATTTGGGGTAGTTGCAACTGTTTGAAGAAGCAGTTGTGTAGTCGCTGAAGAAGAATCTGCTCTTCAAAAAGTTGTGATGGCTATTATGATTTTTTATTTTTTGAAAAAATCAGACCGCAACTTTCTAGCAGCCACTGCAAGTAGTCAGGTCTGGTGAGAATGCAAAGTTTTAGTTGCAGCTTTTCGAAAACGCAGGTAAAATGTAGTTTTACCAAATAGAAATAGCATCAGTGCGGCAGCGCACCGCCATTGCACAACCACCCCAAATGCACCCTAAGAGTGCACAATCTTGGCCAAATTGGGGTCACTTATATTTTTAATTTTTTTTTTATTATTTTTACTTTATTTATGTTTTGATTTAAAATAAAGCTTGTATAATTGAGCTAGTTGTTTTTAAAAATACTCAAAATATCTTTTAGGTGTTTTGAGTGTTTTTAAAAACAAATTAATAATTTGTTTTTTAAAACAAAAAAATAAAACATATTAAAATTATGCCAACCAAATATATTTTTAAAAACAAAAAAAAGGGAATCGTTTTTTTTTTTTTATTTTGGTGGTTTATGGATCATAAGATGATACATGCGTGCATTCCCCTACTTGTATGTAGGGTGAGAGAGTCTTAAATTGGCAAAAGCTGTAATTGCATGCCTAGATCCAGCTAAAGGCTAGAAAGCTGCAGGCCACGCAAAGCAAAACTGCTATTTCTGCCAGAGAGAACAGAAACAGTAGTCTTGAAATATTAGAACAAAAAAAGGAAAGTTTACATAAGTATCATACAATTCTTATATATTTGCATATCTCACACCTAAACTTCCATATTTACATACATAGCACTTTAGTGCTTTAAAACTATACATGAAAAGGTGTGTTTTACTTTTAAAAAGTGGTCATAGTGTTATTTTTTATGTGATATTAAAATTTTGAGTGTTGTGTGTAAATATAAAAGTTTGGGTGTGAGAAATGTAAATATATAAGAATTGTGTGATATGTATGTAAATGCCTCAAAAAAACAATAAGGCCAATCTTACAAAATGTGTGACTCAATTTCAACTTCTTAGAAACAATAAGGACTTGCAACGAGAAGTCGCAGTAAAGCTCCACAAATTTTAAGGGGGGGTGAAGATACCAGAAAGGAGGCATCTAAAGAAGAATATGATCATGTCCAACCATAACAACAACCTTTGTTTATGGCCGATGTAAAGTTAGAGCTGCTTTTTACAATAGAGCAATAAATGCAAAGGTTTAGAGCTGCTTTTTACAATAGAGCAATAAATGCAAAGGTAAATATTTAGGTAGAAGCACTTAAAACTTCTCTTTTAATGTCAATAAAGTATTAAATTTTCTACAATCTCACTTAATGCTTGAGAATTTCCCTGTCCTTCGTTCTAATTATGTGAAATCTCTACAAGCACAATCATACCTACAACTTAACTTAGAAGAGAAGCTATTAGGATTATTCAAATTTTCTATGTTGGAGGTTTAGTAAGGACCAAAAGGCTACAAAGTTATAGCATGTCACTCAAATACATTAAAACAAAGAAAAATTTGTCCGTCAAAAAAGAAACAGAGTAGAAGTTGCATATAATCGAAGAAAAGAAATCGATGTCTTACCACTGTAAAAAGGTTAAATGGAAAAAACATTACTACATAGAGAAATTAACTCGAGTGATAAACCCAAGGCATTAGTCAAGATATTAACAAGAGCAAATTATATCACTTGGGGAAGCCAAGATCCAAGAAGATCGTAATAAAGGGATATTCTCCAAATTTACTGATCAGGGAAGCACTCTTAAACTTAGATAAACAAAAAAGTTTCTAGAATTTTCAACAGCTTTTAGAAGGTTCCACATCANCACTTGGGGAAGCCAAGATCCAAGAAGATCCTAATAAAGGGATATTCTCCAAATTTACTGATCAGGGAAGCACTCAAACTTAGATAAACAAAAAAGTTTCTAGAATTTTCAACAGCTTTTAGAAGGTTCCACATCAGCCCAATTCCTTCAAAGATAGGTATGGACATGGTGTGCAAATTAAAAAAGATGGGGAGCCTCAATGCAAAATTATCAATTTAAAATCCCTGATGTAGAAGGGCAGCCAAGCCTAAATTCAAAAGAATATTATAACATCTACAAAAAATAAGAAAATAAGAAAATTCAACCAACTCTCTAAAATAGGAGAGCACATACACTACGGAATGATTAAATTTATAAGCTTCCAACTGATTAAACTGAAGTATGTCATGTCATAATAGACATAACACGGAGAGCAAAGTGCACGCTACCAATTCATAAGCTTGCAAATGATTAAATTTAAGCCTATAATGTTGTATGAGAGTTTAATTGTCTTAAAGTATAAAACTGTCAAATAAATACATTATCTATAAAAAAGTTCCCAAATAAAAAACAATCAAAGAATCCGGCTTTACACTATTTGGACAATAAAATAATTACGTGAATGAAAGATGATCATATCCCACCATGGATTTTACTGAATGTGAAGGTAAATTGGGGAAACAAAGCTGTTAGGTATTAAAAATAGGTTGAAAACTGATAGATTTAAATTTGCGTAAATCCAACTCGAGATNGATAACAAAATTCAACCAACTCTCTAAAATAGGAGAGCACATACACTACAGAATGATTAAATTTATAAGCTTCCAACTGATTAAACTGAAGTATGTCATGTCATAATAGACATAACACGGAGAGCAAAGTGCACGCTACCAATTCATAAGCTTGCAAATGATTAAATTTAAGCCTATAATGTTGTATGAGAGTTTAATTGTCTTAAAGTATAAAACTGTCAAATAAATAATTATCTATAAAAAGGTTCCCAAATAAAAAAAAATCAAGGAATCCGGCTTTACATTATTTGGACAATAAAATAATTACATGAATGAAAGATGATCATATCCCACCATGGATTTTACTGAATGTGAAGGTAAATTGGGGCAACAAAGCTGTTAGGTATTAAAAATAGGTTGAAAACTGATAGATTTAAATTTGCATAAATCCAACTCGAGATGTGGTTGAACTCAAAACATGAAAGGTTCAACAAATTAAAAATTGCACCAAAAAATGCAATTTTAGCTGATACGAGCCACCTCAAAATGGATACAAAGCAAAGACACTGTTAAACTGTGGAGCCTAATTAATGCCTTATAAAGGAACATCTTATACAAGGCTTGTTGTTGTTGTTTTTGTAAAGAAACGTCTTATACAACCATCATTGTAAAATCTACAACAGTGGTGATAAGAGTCCTAAATTAACCAAATTTCTATAAAAATTCATGGTGTTGTGCACACTTTATTGTCTTCTGTTTATTTCCTATTGACGATTTGTATTAGATCTTGCCTAATTCGCAACAGGCCCAAAGTATTTATTCCAACAAAATACACAAGGATAGCAGTGAAATAAATTAGGAGCATTTACATACATAACATATAATTCTTATGTACTTACATATCTAACACATAAACATTCATACTTAAATGCATAAAAGTCGAGTCTTTAACATTACATTAAAAGTACCACCATCACTACATTCTTAAAAGTGAAATACAAATTTTCATGCATATGTTTATGACACCAAAGTTTTATAATTGTAAACATCGAAGTTTGGGTGTTAGATATATACATACATAAGAATCGTGGGGTATATATGTAAATACAAAATAATTGTGAGTATAAATAGAGGCATTTACATACATGTCAAATAATACTAAAGTATTTGCATATCTAACACCTAAACATTCGTATTTACATGCATACACCAGATTCAATAGGTAAAGATAACTAATTTTTGGTACACTTGTAATATTTGATTATATGATAAAGTGCATAAGAATTTAGCAATTTGAAGGCGCAATTCAATGATAAAGCCAAAAAACTGAAAACATATGAAGTGCATACAACATGAACAAAAAAGCATAATATAGGATGTGAAATGAGAGACTCTGTTTAAATTAAAGTGCATCCAGAAAAAATTGCTAAATAAATACATGAAATATATAATAAATTTCATAGAAATTAAAAAATAATAATAATAAATAAATAAATAAACTTCACCTGCAAAAATGGATGCAACACAAAGAAAGAAAATGGATAAAATCACCAACAAAGATCAAAAGCAAGTAAAAAAAATTCAACAAAATTGAAACAAATCATATGCTTCTTCTTCAGCAGAATAACTCCTTTGCCCTAGGNCATGATAAAGTGCATAAGAATTTAGCAATTTGCAGGAGCAATTCAACGATAAAGCCAAAAAACTGAAAACATATGAAGTGCATACAACATGAACAAAAAAGCATAATATAGGATGTGAAATGAGACTCTGTTTAAAATAAAGTGCATCCAGAAAAAATTGCTAAATAAATACATGAAATATATAATACATTTCATATAAATTTAAAAAAAAAATAATAATAAATAAATAAAAACTTCACCTGCAAAAATGGATGCAACACAAAGAAAGAAAATGGATAAAATCACTAACAAAGATCAAAAGCACGTAAAAAAAATTCAACAAAATTGAAACAAATCATATGCTTCTTCTTCAGCAGAATAACTCCTTTGCCCTAGGTTATTTGTTTCCCGTCCAGAACTTCAAATTAATAAACTATTGATCGCATACAAAACAGAAAATTCATGCCAAGAATCATGCCAGAAACCCTAGTTCTTAGTTCTGTCCAAACTAGGGGAGAAAAAATAATAAATATTATATGAACTGAAAAAACAGGCTTTTTTTTCCAGAAAGATCGCACCTTTCCGCCGAAGAGAAAGAACTGAGCAAGACCTAATGAGGCAACTCCTCCCCAGATCACCACCGTCGATGAAAGCAGCGACCATTTTCTATAGATCATGGCGTTCTTCNAAAACTTCATAGCAAGAATCATGCCGGAAACCCTAGTTCTTAGTTCTATCCAAACTAGGGGAGAAAAAATAAAAAATATTATATGAAATGAAAAAACAGGCTTTTTTTTTTCCAGAAAGATCGCACCTTTCCGCCGAAGAGAAAGAACTGAGCGAGACCCAGGGAGGCAACTCCTCCCCAGATCACCACCGTCGAAGAAAGCAGCGACCATTTTCTATAGATCATGGCGTTCTTCACCTCTCTTCTTAGCTTCTTCCTCCTCCTGCTACCCTCCTGTATCCCTATCAATAAAAAATGAGAACCAGGATGATCAACCCGCCAGAGAGCTCATCAAGACACTTTAGGGCCTGTCTGGTAACGGATTTAGAGCAGGATTTAACCTAAATCTTGCCAGACGGTCCGGATTTCACGGATTTCGCCTTAAATCCCGTGAATCGCCAGATTGAGTAAATCCGGGACGGGCTTTCGCGCGAAAAGGAAGATGTGAAGTTACCTTTCGGTAGGAACAGGACTGAAAGAGGAGAAAGATAGGAATTTCGGGCCTTTGTAGCTTTCTCAGTTATCTCTAATCGCAACAGTCTAGGAGAGTTTGCGAAACTAGGAAGCCGGGAGAGGGGTAGGGAAGAGGAGATAGGTTTTGTGATTTTATTTTATTTTCAATTTGAGTTATTTTTATAATTTTAACTTAGGATTAATTAATCATTAATTAGTAAATTACTAAACTAATATAAATTATAAATTTTTAATTACACTTCTTTAATATCTAATTAGTAAACTACTAAGCTAATATATATTATATATTTTTAATTGTACTTATTTAATATCTAATTAATGATAAAAATATTTTATATTTTAAGTAATTCTTAGTTAATATACTTAATGACTAATTAATTTAAAGTTAATGTTTAAATATTATTTAATAAGTACTTTTTTTAATAATTTTAAAATTAATAATCAAGTTGTTTAGTATATCATTAGTTATTAATTAACTTAATTAGAACTAAATTGAAAATGATTTTAATTAAATTTAATAATTAGTTTATTATTATGGTGATAAAGTTATTTTTTTATTCTAATAAACATAACAAAGTTTTAAATCATGACAGAAGTTGTCAAAGAGCTTGCCAGGATTTGACTGGATTTATCGAATCCATTGCCAAAGTTTTTGGGATTTAACCCTTACAGGATTTACTAATTTTGGGATTAGGGCTGTCAAAATGGCTCGTTAAGAAGCTCGTGTTCGTCTCGTTAATTTCATTCGATAAATTAATGAGCCAAATACGAACTAAGATGTGTTCGTTCATGTTCGGCTCGTTTTGGCTCGAAATACTACTCATCAAATATATATATATATATATAGTAGTATTTTAAAAAATCTAATTGATTAAAAGGCTATAAAGATTTATAATCAATTAAAATATTGATTAAGAAAATAGAATAAAAATTATTAAATTAGATTCAAATAATGTTTTAATATATATAGTAATTTTTAAATCTTGCTCAAACCTTTATTGTCTTATGTCTTATGGCTACATAATTAGGGTTGTTAAAAGGACTCTTTGTTCTTGAACAGCTCCTGTTCAGCTCGTTAAGCAAACGAGTCGAACACGAACACACTTTTTGAGCTCGAAATATAAACGAGTCGATGTTCGCTCGTGTTCGGCTCATTTATACCCCTATTTGGGATTTACTGGATTAACTAAATCCCACTAATATAAATCTAATATGTAGTCATACAACCCCTTTATGAGCTCAACTTCCCTCACATTGAACTTTCCAACTACATGCTTTAGCAACCACCCAAACATATAATCAAATATACTATTTTAATCATCCAAAGCTTTGAATATAACATTTTAATGACCCAAAACTTTCATTCAAAATCTTTAGTGGGTAAAAGATAATGGTTGTAACGAAACAAGTTGTTAAGATATTACATTAAAATTTCAGTGGTTAAATGTTATATTCAATGTTTTAGTGTAAAAACCCCTTATATAAAATTTAGTCAAAGTATGAACTATGTGGTTAAACAACCTAACAATATCGGGTCGATCAGTAGGCATGCGACAGGATTGTTCTTTCAATCAAATTAATCTTATGTGATATCTAGAAGTGAAGCTTCAAATTTGAGAAGATTGATATCAACTAATATTTCAAAATTGTTAGATAAATAGACTATTATGGCGAGGCATTTGTTGATTATATAGAGGGTGTTTTCATTACCTTCCTTATTTGTTTAAACTAACAAGATACCTTAACAATTCCTATATTGTTTTCCTATATAGTGTAAGTGTCTAATACATATTACTTGTTATCATTAATTGTGGCTTAAAATACTTTGTCCAATGTAATTATGGTATCTTCATTCTTTGGCTTGGAGAAAGTTTGGTTTCTTCAGCTTCTCATTAATGGCATTTATATGATGGTCTTAATCTTCAATATGTCAATTTTAATCTTTAATTATATACCCAAAAAACATATTTACATAAATTCATCATAATGTCAAATTTAGGATATGTAAGTATTTGATGTTAACTTTATGGGATACAATTTTGGCCATAAAACTATCAATACAATGCACTACTTCCTTGTGTAATACTAATGTCATGGCCCTCTAACTGATGACTCTTGCATATAAGAAGTAAGAAAAAAATATTTTATAATAGATACTAATAAAAGTATGAAGATGATGTTATTTATATTTATAGATAATTTAATTTGGTTGTATTTAAATGGCATGTATATAAATGAGAAATATAATGGGTAAATATGTTATCAATCATAACTTACCTTAAATGTGAAGTTATTTTTGAGGAATTTCTACTTCAAGTCATACCAATCTGTGCATATACGTGTCTAGTCATTTTATTTGTTAATGCAATTGTTACTGTATGGTGAATAAGCCAAAAGGCAGTCTAATTTGACCACATTCAGTGATGATTAGACTAGTTTTCAATTTGATATCTTAAGCTTACGACAAGGAACAATCATTTACCATTTTTATAAAAATATACTTCTTAATTATTTAAGATAGGATCAAACCTAATGCACTCTTATTCCTCAATAATTCTCATTTTGTGAGAGCTCTCTATATCCTTCAATACTTTCAAATATAAAATTTTGAACATCAATGTGAATCACATAGAAAATGTTCACTTAATAATGTGAAGCACTAGTAGAGTCATTTGATTTTTATTTGATTTTTATTTATACATTGGTTCAAGGCACAAAAATATATGGAAAAATGTTTGATAGCTTTTGTCACGCTCTTTCAATATATTTATAATATGCTCATTAAATTCATAAAAATCAACTAACTTGCTTCAATAAATCTATAATATGTTGAAAGAAGATATTACATTGTAGCAAATGATTTGGGCAAACATCATGTTCACCACCTATAATGATTAACAATAGACAACATCTAATATCAAAAGTTAATATCTATACACCTAGAGACCAATATAATCACCTCACTTTCTTTCTCGAGTGTGTTATATTTTACTTAGATGCAAGCCTTGCATTCTTCTTTTCTCAAACGATGGATATTTTTCTTTTCATTCACTCCACAAAGGACGTGGAATATTAAACCGAGCCATTTAAACATTCGTGTTAATTTTCTTATTATGAATCTTCTATCCAGTCTCCTTACAGAGGATCCCAAGTTTGATTTTTCAACTTGTCAAGCTCTCGAAGTGTACACTCTAATCCTATATAATTTCTCATCTTATTTGTATTACATCGAGGAAAATGTATTTATTTAAATATAAGAGACTTCAATCTCAAATAAAAGCTTTCAACTATAGATAATATATTGTTGGATAACTTATCTCTCATTCTATCTCCACCTTTCGTATTTGAGGAAATATTACGTCAGTACTATGCACGTTGAAGTAACGTGCGTACCCAATGAAATCACGCAAAGACACCCCGCGCGACAGGGAAAAAAAAACGGCGCAGAAACACGGAGAATATTCCCTCCTATGTTATTCATGTGTTATTGTGTTATTATAACACCAAGAATATTCTCATGACACAATAACACATGAATAACACACAATAACACATGAATAACACTGGGAATATTCCCGACAGAGAAAAAAACGGCGCAGTAACACGGGGGAATACTCCCCCGTGTTATTCATGTGTTATTGTGTGTTATTCATGTGTTATTGATGTGTTATTGATGTGTTATTGTGTTATTATAACACCAGGAATATTCTCATGACACAATAACACATGAATAACACACAATAACACATGAGGAAATATTTCCCGTGTTATTGCGCCGTTTTTTTTCTGTCGCGCGGGGTGCCGTAGCGTGATTTTATTGAGTACGCACGTTACTCTACGTGCGTAGTACTAATGTAACGTGTGTAACGTGACGTCGCTGAAAAATATTCTAACCCTCTCAGTATTGAGAAAATATTTTCCCTATGTTCACTGTACGTAGAGTTGCATTCGGTGAACCAATTAAAAACATCTCTAACCAAAAGTGTATGTCAGTAGGTCTCATTTTTAATTCCTTAAAAAAAAAACTAAAACTTGATTGGAGCTCGTACACAACTCTGCGCACAAGCTTCGTAAACCTATGCCCAACAATTCTACTTTTTTTTTCCTCTTCTTCTCTAACATCAGGATGAGTGAGTTACTCTATCATCATTGGAACATGACCTAACACCATAATAAGAGAAAAATGGTATTTTAATCATGAGAAATTAACTAAATGAACTAATAATCATGTATTTAAATAAAATAATCAAAGTTAAATTTAAGGGAAATTTACATATATATATATATATATACCTACCAACCACACAATTCTTATGTATTTACATATCTAAAATCCAAAGTTTGATATTTACATTTATAACACTTAGATTTATTCTACTTTTAAAAAATTAATTATGAGCATATTTTTGCACTTCTGTTAAACATTTGAGTGTTATGCATGTAAATATAAAAATTTAAGTGAAATTTTTTTTCTCTCTCTCTCCTTCTCTCTCTCTAAACCGAGAGTCACACCAAGAAGAAGAAAAGATAATTTTAAACTGTTTGAAGAGTAATCCACATCCCTGTAATCGTGAGCCCCTTTTAAAGCTTTACAGTATCCAGCTTGTTTTGGTAATCCTTAATTTCGTGATTCCATGAAATCATGCTTTAATGACCCATATAAAGCCCATTAAGGCAAGCTATCAAATTCATTGTCTTTTTCTCTATAACAGGAGGGGCGGGAAATTAATCTGGTAAATTTTAATTAATTAAGTTTTTCTTAATTCTTCCTATCAATAGAAGGCAACTGTTTTAAATAAAAATTTGGAATCATCAAGCTATGGCAGGGAATAAAATACATAAGGAAAAGATTTAAGAGCAGTTAAATTAGAATCAATTTATCAAAGAATTTGTCGTAATAGGAAGTGAACCGGGTCTCCACCTTCCTCAACAATACCTACCTACCACACAATTCTTATGTATTTACCTATCTAAAATCCAAAGTTTGATATTTACATTTATAACACTTAGATGTATTCTACTTTTAAGAAATTAATTATGAGCATATTTTTGCAGCTCCGTTAAACATTTGAGTGGTATGCATGTAAATATAAAAATTTAAGTGTCAGATATGTAAACACATAATTAAGAATCACAATGCATTGATGTACATAAAGACCCAAAATTTAAATGTGCAGATAATGGGATACATGAAGTTATAATTAAGTATTTAATAAAATAAAAATTTAGACCATTTTAATCAACAACAACTCTGCATGCAATTGCCCCCAACATTTACTAACTAATCTCAAGTTGCATGTACAAAGCAAGTCATTTTGTCAATCTCATGTCAGGTAAACACTAAACCCATCCCAAGTTTTCGAGCTCGACCAGCCTAATCCATAAACTTGTCTGATAACTAACTTGGGCGCGACTATCTACTAAGCCGGTAACCAGACTACTCGTATCTCGACATTTTAAGTCGCTCCAGAATTCACTATAACATCACATACTTTTATGTATGATATTACTATGTTCTTCTCAATCATGTAATGTAATTCAAAACGTCCTAAATTAATTCATAAATAATGGGTCAAAAGTTGGAAAAATGCAACCACGTTGTCATGGATCATGCGGCGGCACACCCGGACAGTCGTCGGAGCGTGTGGTCGAGACACGTAATAGTTTCTCTAGAAATTGAGAAGTGGAAGATAAGTTAGAGGTTACGCTCAGGACAACTTTGGATCCTTAAAATCATTATTTAGGAGAAAAGAGTGCCAATGAATCAATAAATCCTTTGCAATAATTAACTAAACAATTCTTGACAACAGCAGCGATTCTTCCATGTTCAGATCAAAATTTATAAGTCTGTAGTTAGTTTGATAAGTCANTGTGATTGTGTATTATTCATGTTGGTGGTTGGTGGCATGTGCATTGGAAGAGATGGTGTGGTGTGGAAGTTGTCGTGTGGTGCTGGTGTTGGTTTTTAGTGATATGGTGGTGGTGTGCTATTGATGTTGGTTGTAGGTTATGTGGAGGTAGTGGTGTGTTGTGAAGGTAGGTGATGTGGAGGTTATGGTGCGGTGGTGGCGTTGCAAATTTTTATGTTTCTTACTTTTTTATCTCCAATGAATTTATGTTCGTTAGTTCTTTGCATGCTAGTTGTTGTACAGGGCAAGGTAAAAAAATCGATTCGCTTACTAACTGGGATAAAGAAATGACAAAAATATTTTGTGACCTCTGTGTCAAAGAGGTTGAGTTGGGAAATAGGCCAACCACCTATTTTAACAAGAAAGGTTGGTAGAACATAATACAATAAATCTAAAGAAAGCACGGGAGAAAGTATGAAAGAATGCAATTTAAGAACAAATAAGATCAATTGAAAAAGAACTCAAAAATATGGAAAGAGTTAAAGCAAAGATCCACATGCTTGGGTCGAGATCCTATAAAGAAAAAAATTGATGCATTTGAATAATGGTAGACTAAAAGATTGGATGTGAGAATGTTTTAAATGTAAAATCATTTTACAGTTACAACATTTTCATTGATCAATCTAAAGATTTAATTTATTTGTAGGTGGTGTCAGGTGCGAAAAAAATCAAATTCAGTGGCATTGACCATGACCTTGAAGATAAGTTGGATCGTATGTTCGGTGGAGTGGTGGTCGCAAGGGTGCAAACATATGCACCGAGCGAGAGAGGGGAGATCCCGATCCGAGCAATTAGAATCGGAGACCCCAAGCAACATAAAGTAGGATCTACTAGTTGATTCAAACATCCCGCCTCCTTTCATCAGAAGTCAGATCTCCCAATTGGTGGTTTCATGCACCATTGAGTCTAGTGGGTCACATGCAACTTCTATTCAGCAGGTTATGAGAATTCTGGAAGATACCCCAAAAATTGATGAGAACATGTCGTTTTACTTGCTCTTCATGAAGTTGTTGGAAGACTCGATCACAAGAGTGTTTTTCATTTCGCTGAAAGCTGACCGTAAGATTAATTACTTAAGATATCATTAGGAAAATCGAAATGTGTGAATTTTTTAATTTTATTTTATGGACTAATTTATGTTGTTTGGATTTCGTTTTTTTTTTTTACAACTTCAAATTATTTTTTATAGTAGAGTGTTCGTTATATGTTATCTTTTCATATTAAATGCAGTTAAATCTGATTCAATCTTCTTTTTAGTGATATTTGTTTACACGAAGAATATCATTGATAGAGAAAGACTAAAGAGATAAAATAGAGTTGCATTATGTTTGTTGTACGAATATTACAACTCATATGTTGCTCGATCTCCCTGCATGACTTCTACTTACATAGGCAATAAATGGGTTAGGGAGTTACATATGTTTAACAATATATTCTGAATGACAAAAACTATTTTCACTGATTTGTTGAAGGAATCGCACATAAAGCATGGTCTCCATGGCTCGTCCAAGATGATTTGAAGAGATGTGTTAGCTATGACCATATAACACTCTTTCTGAAACCATCAGCAAATACTTCTCAATTGAGCTAAATGCTCTGATTAATTTGTCATCAAAAGTTATCGTCCCCAAAAACCCTACATTTCAAAGCACACATGTGCAAATTTCACAGGACCATTGCTATATGTATATTTTAAGATAGTTTCATATGTTCATATTTCCCTAAATTTATTTGAATACAATGCCTCTAATATATTTGATAACTGTTTTAGATTTTTGTTGGGACGATTGATGGTACACATGTTGATGCACATTTTTCCAACGGTGAAAAAATTATATATATCAAACAATGCGAATCACCAACACAAAATGTGATTGTTTTATGTGATTTCAATATATGTTTCACATTTGTGATATCCGGATCTAGAGGAATATTTAAATTTGCTACGAGAGCTCATAAGTATAACTTCCTGAAGCCACCTCCAAGTTTGCTCGAATACTATCAAACAAAGTAGTAATATCTTGTGCAATACTAATGATTCTATTTTTAATAGAGAAATATTACTTGGTTGAAGTTGGATATCTATTACAACGAGAATATCTCAAATTATTTTCTGATATCAAATATCGCATTCCTGATTTTGATAGGGCTAGCAATGTCACTCGGAGTAGGAAAGAGATTTTCAAAAAGAGACACTCCTTATGAGGTGTCATTGAAAAGACATTTGAAGTTTGAAAGAAAAAATGAGTTATAATAGGCGATATGACTACATATTTGTTTTCCAAACAAGTGCAGATTATGGTCGTCACGATGACTCTCCACAACTTAATTGATGGTATTTTTCGTGTAACGAAATTGACTTCAATAGGGTTACTGAAGATCAATCACATGTCCCTGTTGAAGCACAAGAATATCGCCTTAGACAATCTTCACATACCGAAATTTCTTTGCATGAGACTCACACCCAAGAAGGGGAAGAGACAAGCAAGATGATAGAGTTGGGAAAATGAATTATAGATGCTATTGTTGGAGGCTGAATGGAGGGAACATCTAATTTTTTGTTGCTACTTTATTTGTAATGTGTTATGAAAATATTTATTATTTGTTGTATTAGTACTTTTATACATGTGATAAATATTTTGAGTCTCAATTTTATTTTCAGTTCTTGTGCATGTATTCTTTCCCACATGGATGGTCGATGAGGCAACCGTGAATATAATATATAATATAATTTTTTATTGCATTTCTTTTTAATTTTGGAGGTCTATGATGAAACATTCGAACTTAAAAGTACTTCTGGATCGTTGATATCTCGTTATTGGTTCTTGTCACATGTGAATCACAATGAAGGCAGTCAAGTTCCTCTCCTTCAATGTTATGATAATTAAGATTTTTTAGATGGTTTTTTTTTGTGATATGTGACACATATAAACCCGACATTACGTTTGTTAAAAGCAATCAAGAACCATTTTTTTTTATAAGGTCTGTTGTCTTTTTGTAGTGACAGAATTGTTGGTTTATAGAGTGTTCTCTGAGACCTCACAACTGCATAATACTTTAATTTATTATTTCTATTATTCATTTTCAATAATGTTGCATCTAAGAGTATGTTTTGTGGTTTTAAGTCTTCAGGAAAGATGAGTTCGAGGATTTTCGGTACCTTCAAAACATTGTACTGCTACTCCGAACTACAATGTTCCCTGCTTACTTCGCGACAACCAAATAGCTATGAGAGACAGTTTTACAAGTGTTCGAGAAGAATAGTAATATGCTGCAAGTTTTTTAGGTGAGCAAATGAATTAGAGGATTTCACCACCCATAGTAATCAGGCATGGAGAGTTTTCTTAGAGAACAGTTTATCGTGTGACATAAATCACATGTATTTTAAAAATAATATTATCATATTATTAATTGTTATTTTAATAGTGTTTTTTTTATTGTCATGTTACTCACTGTTTAGTGACGTGTTTATTTTTATTCTATAATGTTCGAATTGGATATTTGATTTCAAATATGAAAAGTGCTAGTATGAACAGTTCTGCCATAAACAATATTACAGTATAGGGGAAGAAAAGTTATTTGCTCAAAAAGAACTGCAACACAGTTGTTTCAAAATTGTATAAAACAAACAGACAGTCAGCTCATCCACAGCAACTTCCTGCCACAAACAGACCCGAAGAAAAAATTTCTCAAGGTTTTTGTGATTAGCAGTAATATCAACTATCTAAGTGAATATCTTCATAGGTTTCATCCAACACTTCAAATAAGAATCTTTTTTTGGCAGACCAAATTACATTCTCTCTTTTGATTGCAAANAGATTTTCGGTACCTTTAAAGCATTGTACTGCTACTGCGAACTACAATGTTCCCTGCTTACTTCGCGACAACCACATAGCTATGAGAGACAGTTTTATATGTGTTCGAGAAGAATAGCAAAATGCTGCAAGTTTTTTAGGTGAGCAAATGAGTTAGAGGATTTCACCACCGATAGTAATCAGGCATGGAGAGTTTTCTTAGAGAACAGCTTATCGTGTGACATAAATCACATGTATTTTAAAAATAATATTATCATATTATTAATTATTATTTTAATAATCTTTTTTTTTATTGTCATGTTACTCACTGTTTAGTGACGTGTTTATTTTTATTTTATAATGTTTGAATTGGATATTTACTTTCAAGTATGGAAAGTGCTAGTATGAACAGTTCTATTATAAACAACATTACAGTATAGGGGAAGAAAAGTTATTTGCTCAAAAACAACTGCAACACAGTTGTTTCAAAATTGTAAAAAACAAACAGACAATCAGCTCATCCACAGCAACTTCCTGCCACAAACAGATCCGAAGAAAAAATTTCTCAAGATTTTTGTGATTAGCATTAGTATCAACTATCTAAGTGAATATCTTCAATGGTTTCATCCAACACTTCAAATAAGAATCTTTTTTTGGCAGACCAAATTACATTCTCTCTTTTGATTGCAAATTATTATTGATTAAGAGTTTGTTTGAGGTAGCTGCAACTTTTTGAAGAAACAGTTGTGTAGTCGCTGAAGAAGAATCTCCTCTTCAAAAAGTTGTGATGGCTATTACGATTTTTTTGTTTTTTGAAAAAATCAAATCGCAACTTTTTAGCAGCCACCGCAAGTAGCCAGGTCTGGTGAGAATGCGAAGTTTTAGTTGCAGCTTTTTGAAAACGCAAGTAAAATGTAGTTTTGCCAAATAGAAATAGCATCAATGCGGCAGCGCACTGCCATTGCACAACCGCCCCAAATGCACCCTAAGAGTGCAGAATCCTGGCCAAATTGGGGTCACTTATATTTTTAATTTTAATTTTTTTTTTTACTTTATTTATGTTTTGATTTAAAATAAAGCTTGTTTAATTGAGCTAGTTGTTTTTAAAAATACTCAAAATATATTTTAGGTGTTTTGAGTGTTTTTAAAAACAAATTAATTTGTTTTTTAAAACAAAAAAATAAAACATATTAAAATTATGCCAATCAAATATATTTTTAAAAACAGAAAAAGGGAAACAAAAGTAATGCCAAAAGGTTCGTTTTTTATTTTGGTGATTTATGGATCATAAGATGATACATGCGTGCATTCCCCTACTTGTATGTATTGTGAGAAAGTCTTAAATTGGCAAAAGCTGTAATTGCATGCCTAGATCCAGCTAAAGGCTAGAAAGCTGCAGGCCACGCAAGGCGAAACTGCTATTTCTGCCAGAGAGAACAGAAACAGTAGTCCTAAAAAAGGAAAGTTTACATAAGTATCGTATAATTCTTATATATTTACATATCTCACACCTAAACTTCCATATTTACATACATAGCACTTTAGTGCTTTAAACCTATACATGAAAAGGTGTGTTTTACTTTTAAAAGTGGTCATAGTGTTAGTTTTTATGTGATATTAAAAATTTGAGTGTTGTGTGTAAATATAAAAGTTTGGGTGTGAGAAATGTAAATATATAAGAATTGTGAGATATGTATGTAAATGCCTCAAAAAAACACAAAGGCCAATCTTACAAAATGTGTGACTCAATTTTAACTTCTTAGAAACAATAAGGACTTGCAATGAGAAGTCGCAGTAAAGCTCCACAAATTTTAAGGGGGGATGAAGATACCAGAAAGGAGGCATCTAAAGAAGAATATGATCATGTCCAATAATAACAACAACCTTTGTTTACGGCCGATGTAAAGTTAGAGCTGCTTTTTACAATAGAGCACTAAATGCAACGGTAAATGCTTAGGTAGAAGCACTTAAAACTTCTCTTTTAGTGTCAATAAAGTATTAAATTTTCTACAACCTCACTTAATGCTTGAGAATTTCCCTGTCCTTCGTTCTAATTATGTGAAATCTCTACAAGCACAATCATACCTACAACTTAACTTAGAAGAGAAGCTATTAGGATTATTCAAATTTTCTATGTTGGAGGTTTAGTAAGGACCAAAAGGCTACAAAGTTATAGCATGTCACTCAAATACATTAAAACAAAGAAAGATTTGTCCGTCAAAAAAGAAATGGAGTAGAAGTTGTATCTAATCGAAGAAAAGAAATCGATGTCTCACCACTGTGAAAAGGTTAAATGGAAAAAACATTCCTACATAGAGAAATTAACTCGAGTGATAAACCCAAGGCATTAGTCAAGATATTAACAAGAGCAAATTATATGNACCGCAACTTTCTAGCAGCCACCGCAAGTAGCCAGGTTTGGTGAGAATGTGAAGTTTTAGTTGCAGCTTTTCGAAAACGCGGGCAAAATGTAGTTTTGCTAAATAGAAATAGCATCAGTGCGGCAACGCACCGCCATTGCACAACCGCCCCAAATGCACCCTAAAAGTGCACAATCTTGGCCAAATTGGCACTTATATTTTTAATTTTCATTTTTTTTTTATTTTTACTTTATTTATGTTTTGATTTAAAATAAAGCTTGTTTAATTGAGCTGGTTGTTTTTAAAAATACTCAAAATATCTTTTAGGTGTTTTGAGTGTTTTTAAAAACAAATTAATTTATTTTTTAAAACAAAAAAATAAAACATATTAAAATTATGCCAACCAAATATATTTTTAAAAACAAAAAAAGGGAAACAAAAGTAATGCCAAAAGGTTCTTTTTTTATTTTGGTGGTTTATGGATCATAAGATGATACATGCAAACATTCCCCTACTTGTATGTATTGTGAGAAAGTCTTAAATTGGCAAAAGCTGTAATTGCATGGCTAGATCCAGCTAAAGGCTAGAAAGCTGCAGGCCACGGAAGGCGAAACTGCTATTTCTGCCAGAGAGAACAGAAACAGTAGTCTTGAAATATTATAACAAAAAAAGGAAAGTACATAAGTATCATACAATTCTTATATATTGACATATCTCACACCTAAACTTACATATTTACAGACATAGCACTTTAGTGCTTTAAACCTATACATGAAAAGGTGTGTTTTACTTTTAAAAAGTGGTCATGGTGTTATTTTTTATGTGATATTAAAATTTTGAGTGTTGTGTGTAAATATAAAAGTTTGGGTGTGAGAAATGTAAATATATAAGAATTGTGTGATATGTATGTAAATGCCTCAAAAAAAACACAAAGGCCAATCTTACAAAATGTGTGACTCAATTTCAATTTCTTAGAAACAATAAGGACTTGCAATGAGAAGTCGCAGTAAAGCTCCACAAATTTTAAGGGGGGATGAAGATACCAGAAAGGAGGCATCTAAAGAAGAATATGATCATGTCCAACCATAACAACAACCTTTGTTTACGGCCGATGTAAAGTTAGAGCTGCTTTTTACAATAGAGCAATAAATGCAAAGGTAAATGTTTAGGTAGAAGCACTTAAAACTTCTCTTTTAGTGTCGATAAAGTATTAAATTTTCTACAACCTCACGTAATGCTTGAGAATTTCCCTGTCCTTCGTTCTAATTATGTGAAATCTCTACAAGCACAATCATACCTACAACTTAACTTAGAAGAGAAGCTATTAGGATTATTCAAATTTTCTATGTTGGAGGTTTAGTAAGGACCAAAAGGCTACAAAGTTATAGCATGTCACTCAAATACATTAAAACAAAGAAAAACTTGTCCGTCAACAAAGAAACGGAGTAGAAGTTGCATCTAATCGAAGAAAAGAAATCGATGCCTCACCACTGTAAAAAGGTTAAATGGAAAAAACATTCCTCCTACATAGAGAAATTAACTCGAGTGACAAACCCAAGGCATTAGTCAAGATATTAACAAGAGCAAATTATATAACTTGGGGAAGCCAAGATCCAAGAAGATCCTAATAAAGGGATATTCTCCAAATTTACTGATCAGGGAAGCACTCAAACTTAGATAAACAAAAAAGTTTCTAGAATTTTCAACAGCTTTTAGAAGGTTCCACATCAGCCCAATTCCTTCAAAGATAGGTATGGACATGGTGTGCAAATTAAAAAAGATGGGGAGCCTCAATGCAAAATTATCAATTTAAAATCCCTGATGTAGAAGGGCAGCCAAGCCTAAATTCAAAAGAATATTATAACATCTACAAAAAATAAGAAGATAAGAAAATTCAACCAACTCTCTAAAATAGGAGAGCACATACACTACAGAATGATTAAATTTATAAGCTTCCAACTGATTAAACTGAAGTATGTCATGTCATAATAGACATAACACGGAGAGCAAAGTGCACGCTACCAATTCATAAGCTTGCAAATGATTAAATTTAAGCCTATAATGTTGTATGAGAGTTTAATTGTCTTAAAGTATAAAACTGTCAAATAAATACATTATCTATAAAAAAGTTACCAAATAAAAAAAAAAATCAAAGAATCCGGCTTTACATTATTTGGACAATAAAATAATTACATGAATGAAAGATGATCATATCCCACCATGGATTTTACTGAATGTGAAGGTAAATTGGGGCAACAAAGCTGTTAGGTATTAAAAATAGGTTGAAAACTGATAGATTTAAATTTGCGTAAATCCAACTCGAGATGTGGTTGAACTCAAAACATGAAAGGTTCAACGAATTAAAAATTGCACCAAAAAATGCAATTTTAGCGGATACGAGCCACCTCCAAATGGATACAAAGCAAAGACACTGTTAAACTGTGGAGCCTAATTAATGCCTTATAAAGAAACATGCTTGTTGTTGTTTTTTTTTTGAAAAGAAACGTCTTATACAAACTCTTTGCGCAAAATTTTCACAATCGTCATCATTGTAAAATCTACAACAGTGGTGAAAAGAGTCCTAAATTGACCAAATTTCTATAAAAATTCATGGTGTTGTGCACAGCTTATTTTCTTCTGTTTATTTCCTATTGATGATTTGTATTAGATCTTGCCTAATTCGCAACAGGCCCAAAGTATTTATTCCAACAAAATACACAAGTATAGCAGTGAAATAAATTAGGAGCATTTACATACATAACATATAATTCTTATGTATTTACATATCTAACACATAAACATTCATATTTAAATGCATAAAACTCGAGTCTTTAACATTACATTAAGAGTACCACCATCACTACATTCTTAAAAATGAAATACAAATTTTCATGCATATGTTTATGACACCAAAGTTTTATAATTGTAAACATCGAAGTTTGGGTGTTAGATATATACATACATAAGAATCGTGGGGTATATATGTAAATACAAAATAATTGTGAGTATAAATAGAGGCATTTACATACATGTCAAATAATACTAAAGTATTTGCATATCTAACACCTAAACATTCGTATTTACCTGCATACACCAGATTCAATAGGTAAAGATAACTAATTTTTGGTACACTTGTAATATTTGATTATATGATAAAGTGCATAAGAATTTAGCAATTTG
>JXCR01061163.1:197371-241487 GCA_002079205.1 Phalaenopsis hybrid cultivar
AATGAACAATCGGGAGATAAATAATAAGAAATCATCTAATATACACTATAAGGTATTATTTCTTAACATTTTTAATACCTTAAAGATAAGACTTTGAAATTTAATATATTTTGAGTATATTGTATGTTAATATTTTTGTTAAACAAATCGGCTCATGAGCTAAGGAGTCAAGTCGGGCCTGACTTGAGCTTGGCTTGTTAGCTCATCGAGTTCAGTTCACGAGCCACTTATTGAACCGAGCTCGAGCATGCTCACAAGTCTGTCTTGACTCACTTGCACCCCTAAACATACAAAAAAATCAACATTTATTTTTTATTTTAGTATCACTCTTTTTTGACTAATCTCATCTAGGGGGCAAATGAGTAGAGTCGAGCTCGAGTCACTTTCAGTTTGAGCTTGAGCTTGATTAATTAATCTTATTCGAGCTTGAGTTTATGAGTTAGAGATGGAGCACGAGCTTAAGTTTACAAATTTGAGTTGGCTCGGAGCGGCATGTTTATTATAAAAGAGAGAAAATAATATTATTTTAAACTATTGTTGTAGTAAAATGACATAAAACGAGCAACTAGGAGACATAATAAGAAATCAATCGATATACAATATAAAATATCATTTTTAAAATATTTTTAATAATTTAAAGATAAAGCCTTAAAAGTGAATATATGTTGAGTATATTTTATATTATTATTTTTTGCGCGAACCGGCTCACGAGCTAATGAGTCGAGTCTGAATTCGTTTGAGCTTGGCTTGTTAGCTCGTCAAGCTCACCTCACGAGTCACGAGCCAGCTTGGCTCACCCAAAACCTCGTGTATTTCAATANCAGGAGCAATTCAATGATAAAGCCAAAAAACTGAAAACATATGAAGTGCATACGACATGAACAAAAAAGCATAATTTAGGATGTGAAATGAGACTCTGTTTAAATTAAAGTGCATCCAGAAAAAATTGCTAAATAAATACATGAAATATATAATAAATTCCATATAAATTTAAAAATAATAATAATAAATAAATAAAAACTTCACCTGCAAAAATGGATGCAACAAAAAGAAAGAAAATGGATAAAATCACCAACAAAGATCAAAAGCACGTAAAAAAAATTCAACAAAATTGAAACAAATCACATGCTTCTTCTTCAGCAGAATAACTCCTTTGCCCTAAGTTATTTGTTTCCCGTCCAGAACTTCAAGTTAATAAACTATTGATCGCATACAAAACAGAAACTTCATAGCAAGAATCATGCCGGAAACCCTAATTCTTAGTTCAGTCCAAACTAGGGGAGAAAAAATAATAAATATTATATGAACTGAAAAAACAGGCTTTTTTTCCAGAAAGATCGCACCTTTCCGCCGAAGAGAAAGAACTGAGCAAGACCTAGGGAGGCAACTCCTCCCCAGATCACCACCGTCGATGAAAGCAGCGACCATTTTCTATAGATCATGGCGTTCTTCACCTCTCTTCTTAGCTTCTTCCTCCTCCTGCTACCCTCCTATATCCCTATCAATAAAAAATAAGAACTAGCATGATCAACCCGACAGAGGGCTCATCAAGAGACTTTAGGGCCTGTCTGGTAACGGATTTAGAGCAAGATTTAACCTAAATCTTGCCAGACGGTCCGGATTTCACGGATTTCGCCTTAAATCCCGTGAATCGCCAGATTNTTCCTATATCCCTATCAATAAAAAATGAGAACTAGCATGATCAACCAGCCAGAGGGCTCATCAAGAGACTTTAGGGCCTGTCTGGTAACGGATTTAGAGCAGGATTTAACCTAAATCTTGCCAGACGGTCCGGATTTCACGGATTTCGCCTTAAATCCCGTGAATCGCCAGATTGAGTAAATCCGGGACGGGCTTTCGCGCGAAAAGGAAGATGTGGCGTTACCTTTCGGTAGGAACAGGACTGAAAGAGGAGAACGATAGGAATTTCGGGTCTTTGTAGCTTTCTCAGTTATCTCTAATCAGCATAGGAGAGTTTGCGAAACTAGGAAGCCGGGAGAGGGGGAGGGAAGAGGAGATAGGTTTGCGATTTTATTTTNGTCGGTAGCAACAGGACTGAAAGAGGAGAAAGATGGGAATTTCGGGTCTTTGTAGCTTTCTCAGTTATCTCTAATCGCAACAGTATAGGAGAGTTTGCGAAACTAGGAAGCCGGGAGAGGGGGAGGGAAGAGGAGATAGGTTTGCGATTTTATTTTATTTTCAATTTGAGTTAATTTTATTATTTTAACTTAGGATTAATTAATAATTAATTTGTAAATTACTAAACTAATATATATTATAAATTTTTAATTACACTTATTTAATATCTAATTAGTAAATTACTAAGCTAATATATATTATATTTTTTAATTGTACTTATTTAATATCTAATTAATGATAAAAAAATATTTTATATTTTAAGTAATTCTTAGTTAATATAATTAATGACTAATTAATTTAAAGTTAATGTTAAAATATTATTTAATAAGTAATTTTTTTAATAATTTTAAAATTAATAATCAATTTGTTTAGTATATCATTAGTTATTAATAAACTTAATTAGAACTAAATTGAAAATGATTTTAATTAAATTTAATAATTATTTTTTTTATTATGGTGATAAAGTTATTTCTTTTATTCTAATAAACATAACAAAGTTTTAAATCATGACAGAAGTTGTCAAAGAGCTTGCCAGGATTTGACTNAAATTAAAGACTAATTAATTTAAAGTTAATGTTAAATATTATTTAATAAGTACTTTTTTTTAATAATTTTTAAATTTAATAATCAATTAGTTTAGTAAATCATTAGTTATTAATTAACTTAATTAGAACTAAATTGAAAATGATTTTAATTAAATTTAATAATTATTTTTTTTTATTATGGTGATAAAGTAATTTCTTTTATTCTAATAAACATAACAAAGTTTTAAATCATGACAGAAGCTGTCAAAGAGCTTGCCAGGATTTGACTGGATTTATCAAATCCATTGCCAAAGTTTTTGGGATTTAACCCTTACAGGATTTACTAATTTTGGGATTTACAAGATTAACTAAATCCGACTAATATAAATCTAATATGTTGTCACACAACCCCTTTATGAGCTCAACTTTGCTGACATTGAACTTTCCAACTACATGCTTTAGCAACCACCAAAACATATAATCAAATATACTATTTTAATCATCCAAAGCTTTAAATATAACATTTTAATGACCCAAAACTTTCATTCAAAATGTTTAGTGGGTAAAAGATAATGGTTGTAATGGAACAAGTTGTTAAAATATTACATTAAAATTTTTGTGGTTAAATGTTTATATTCAATGTTTTAGTAGTTGATATGTAAAAACCCCTTATATAAAATTTAGTCAAAGTATGAACTATGTGGTTAAACAACCTAACAATATTGGGTCGATCATTAGGCATGTGATAGGATTGCTCTTTCAATCAAATTAATCTTATGTGAGATCTAGTAGTGAAGCTTCAAATTTGAGAAGATTGATATCAACTAATATTTCAAAGTTATTAGATAAATAGACTATTATAGCGAGGCATTTGTTGATTATATAGAGGGTGTTTTCATTGCCTTCCTTATTTGTTTAAGCTAATAAGATACCTTAACAATTCCTATAATGTTTTCCTATATAGTGTAAGTGTCTAATATATATATATTACTTGTTATCATTAATTGTTGCTTAAAATACTTTGTCCAGTGTAATTATGGTATCTTCATTCTTTGGCTTGGAGAAAGGTTGGTTCCTACCAAACAAATTAGTTATAAGTATTAAATGCAAACTAGTCTGTTTTTGAATGATGGTAATATCTTCAGCTTCTCATTAATGGAATTTATATGATGGTCTTAATCTTCAATATGTCAATTTTAATCTTTAATTATATACCCAAAAAACATATTTACATAAATTCATCATAATGTCAAATTTAGGATATGTAAGTATTTGAATGCCAAATTTATGATATGTAAGTATTTGATGTTATCTTTATGGGATACAATTTTGGCCATAAAATTATCAATACAATGCACTACTTCCTTGTATAATACCAATGTCATGGCCCTCTGACTGATGACTCTTGCATATAAGAAGTAAGAAAAAATTATTTTATAGTAGATACTAATAAAAGTATGAAGACGATGTTATTTATATTTATAGATAATTTAATTTGGTTGTATTTAAATGGCATGTATATAAATGAGAAATATAATGAGTAAATATGTTATCCATCATAACTTACCTTAAATGTGAAGTTATTTTTGAGGAATTTCTACTTCAAGTCATAAAAATCTGTGCATCTATGTGTCTAGTCATTTAATTTGTTGCAGTTGCTACGGTATGGTGAATAAGCCAAAAGGAAGTCTAATTTGACAACATTCAGTGATGATTAGACTAGTTTTCAATTTGATATCTTAAGCTTATGATAAGGAATAATCATTTACCATTTTTATAAAAACATACTTCTTAATTATTTAAGATAGGATCAAACCTAATGCGCTCTTATTCCTCAATAATTCTCATTTTGTGAGAGCTCTCTATATCGTTCAATACTTTCTTTCAAATATAAAATTTTGAACATTAATGTGAATAAATTTTCACTTAATAATGTGAAGCACTAGTACAATCATTTGATTTTTATTTATACATTAGTTCAAGGCACAAAAATATATGGAAAAATGTTTGATAGCTTTTGTCACGCTCTTTCAATATATTTATAATATGCTCATTAAATTCATAAAAATCAACTAATTTACTTCAATAAATCTATAATATATTGAAAGAAGATATTACATTGCAGCAAATGATTTGGACAAACATTATAACTACCATGTTCACCACCTATAATGATTAACAATATTTTCTATTACAAGACACTTGATTTTTCAATGGGTTATTAATTTATCTTTTAGGAGTAGGTGTCACTATAAAATCATACTCAAAACACCTATAAGGGGGAAGTGTAGACAACACCTAATATCAAAAGTTAATATCTATACACCTAGAGACCAATATAATCACCTCACTTTCTTTCTTGAGCGTGTTATATTTTACTTAGATGCAAGCCTTGCATTCTTATTTTCTCAAACAATGGATATTTTCCTTTTAATTCACTCCACAAAGGATGTGGAATATTAAACCGAGCCATTTAAACATTCGTGTTAATTTTCTTATTATGAATCTTCTATCCAGTTTCCTTATAAAGGATCCCAACTTTAATTTTTCAAGCTCTCGAAGTGTACACTCTAATCCTACTAGAGAATTATTTCGACTATGCACAATTGATGAGCTTTTGAATTGTCAATCAGGGAATTAAATTTAGCTTTTCAACATAATTCCATGTGAAACAATCCTAATATTTTATTCACTTTTCTAACTTTATCTAAAAAGACTATACCTCCCAAGAAAAGTGAGACAAAGATCTTCCATGAAACCTTTTTTTGTTTTTGTTGATGGTAGCCTAACCCTTTATTTTAGCTCTTTTCATGAATTTGGTGTTTTCTCCACTTCTTGGTGGAGCATAATGCTTGGTTCATCTTCATGCCAAGTGTTGTCAATGCGTTCACTTTAGTATAATAAAACCACTTTTATGTTTATTATTATGTCTACAACTGATATAGATTATTAGACTTTATATTTACATCATCGATCGTCGCAAGTGTAAAAAATGAAATTTAAATATGAATTTATTCAGAGTAAAAAAATTTCTCTGAAGAAAATTTACGATTTTCATATATAATTTCTCGTCTTATTTTTATTACATCGAGGAAAAAGTATTTATTTAAATATAAGAGATTTCAATCTCAAATAAAAGCTTTCAACTATAGATAATATGTTGTACCAAAAAAATATCCTAATTTTAGCCAAAATAAGACATTTTCTAATTTTTCATAACATATAATTGGTTATAAACGAACATAAATGACATCATGTATTATCCTTTATTTATATTTTCTAATTTTTCTTTTGTAGAAACCACCCATCCTCCTACCTCACTCCCAAAACCATATAATTGTAATGACCTTTAATAGCATAAACTCTTATGATGATTTCATATATTAATATGTTTGCTTCTTTCATAATTTATATATGTTGGATAACTTATCTCGCATTCTATCCCCACCTCTCGTATTCGTCTTTCTCTTTCTCCTACATAGGTAAAGTGTGTAACGTGACGTCGCTGAAAAATATTCTAACCCTCTCAGTATTGAGAAAATATTTTCCCTATGTTCACCGTACGTAGAGTTGCGTTCGGTGAACCAATTAAAAACATCTCTAACCAAAAGTGTATGTCAGTGGGCCCCACTTTTAATTTCTTAAAAAAAAATTTAAAACTTAGATTGGAGCCCGTACACAGCTCTGCGTACCGGCTTCGTAATCTTCTCTAACATCAGGATGAGTGAGTTACTCTATCATCATTGGAACATGACCTAACACCATAAAAAGAGAAAAATGGTATTTTAATCATGAGAAATTAATTAAATGAACTAATAATCATGTATTTAAATAAAATAATGAAATTTAAATTTAAGGGAAATTTACATATATATATACCTACCACACAATTCTTATGTATTTACATATCTAAAATCTAAAGTTTGATATTTACATTTATAACACTTAGATGTGTTCTACTTTTAAAAAATTAATTATGAGCATATTTTTGCAGTTGCGTTAAACATTTGAGTGTTATGCATGTAAATATAAAAATTTAAGTGTCCGATATGTAAACACATAATTAAGAATTACAATGCATTGATGTACATAAAGACCCAATAAAAATTTAAACCATTTTAATCAACAATAACTCTGCATGCAATTGCCCCCAACATTTACTAACTAATCTCAAGTATATTACTACTATTATTATTATTTGCATGTACAAAGCAAGTCATTTTGTCAGTCTCATGTCAGTTAAACACTAAACTCATCCCAAGTTTTCGAGCTCGACCAGCCTGATCCATAAACTTGCCTGATAACTAACTTGGGCGCAGCCAGTAACCAGACTACTCGTATCTCGACATTTTATGTAGCTCCAGAATTCACTATAACATCACATAATTTTATGTGTAATATTACTATGTTCTTCGCAATCATGTAATGTGATTAAAGACGTCCCGACAAAAGTTGGAAAAATGCAACCACGTTGTCATGGATCATGTGGCGGCCCATCCGGACAGTCGTCCGAGCGTGTGGTCGAGACAGGTAATAGTTTCTCTAGAAATTGAGAAGTGAAAGATAAGTTAGAGGTTATCCTCAGGACAACTTTGGATCCTTAAAATCATTATCTAGGAGAAAAGAGTGCCAATGAATCAATAAATCCTTTGCAATAATTAACTACACTGCAATTTCAAACTACTTTTTTGCTTGACAACAGCAGCGATTCTTCCATGTTCTGATCAAAATTTATAAGTCTGTAGTTAGTTTGATAAGTCAGACAGCATCAACAGATCATCATTACTGAAAACAAAACCCAAAAAGGAGAGATTTTGATGCAAAAAATGAACAAATCCATAAACATATCAGAGCTTCAGATTCAAATCTATCTCCTTTAGTTCTGACGACTGCTCAGAATCGCTTGTCTTCAACTGAAAACTCCCCGGCCATGAAACATTTCTCCCTTCCTTAGAAGCAACAGGATGCCAAATCATCTGCTCATCTTGGAACCTTGCCGCCATGGGCATCCCTCCTTCAAGCTTCAGACTTTTATAATCTACAGAGCGAGGCTGAACTCTCAGTGAATGAACAAAGGAAGAAGAAAAAGGAAAACTTAGAATCATTTTATGTGGCTGGTGAGTTCTCTTTGCTGCTCCTCTTTCTCTTTTGTGAGCGTTTTGATGGCCTCCTAGAGCCTNATCAGACTTTTATAATCTACAGAGCGCGGCTGAACTCTCAGTGAATGAACAAAGGAAGAAGAAAAAGGTAAGCTTAGAATCATTCTATGTGGCTGGTGAGTTCTCTTTGCTGCTCCTCTTTCTCTTTTGTGAGCGTTTTGATGGCCTCCTAGAGCCTGGGAAGTGCAGAATTTTCTCATGCAGAAGTTGCAGGAAAACACCTTGGGAGGAGATGGTTTGCTCTGGGAGTCTGAAGAATTCTCCATTGTTGATGTGATGTTCCGTCCGAGTGTTAATTCCAACCATTTTTTGCTTCTTCCATTGCAAACATCTTCTTCTTCTTCTTCTTCTGATTCTGATCCTGGTTTTTTCTGTTCATGTTGCTCTCTCTCGCTCATCTCTGCAAAGAAACTGAAGGAGTTGTGTGAGATTGNGATTCTGACTCTGATCCTGGTTTTTTCTGTTCATGCTGCTCTGTCTCGCTCATCTCTGCAAAGAAACTGAAGGAGTTGTGTGAGATTGGAGCTCTAGATGAAAAATGGAATTTGGNTAGGAAGAAGAAAAAGGAAAACTTAGAATCATTTTATGTGGCTGGTGAGTTCTCTTTGCTGCCCCTCTTTCTCTTTTGTGAGCGTTTTGATGGCCTCCTAGAGCCTGGGAAGTGCAGAATTTTCTCATGCAGAAGTTGCAGGAAAACATCTTGGGAGGAGATGGTTTGCTCTGGGAGTCTGAAGAATTCTCCATTGTTGATGTGATGTTCCTTCCAAGTGTTAATTCCAACCATTTTCTGCTTTTTCCATTGCAAACATCTTCTTCTTCTTCTTCTTCTGATTCTGATTCTGGTTTTTTCTGTTCATGTTGCTCTCTCTCGCTCATCTCTGCAAAGAAACTGAAGGAGTTGTGTGAGATTGGAGCTCTGGATGAAAAATGGAATTTGAGCTCTTTGGGTCTTTGAGGAATGGAATTGGTTCAATTAAAAAGGAAAGAAAGATGACATTTTGATGTGATATATTTTAGATTTGTAATTGTGCAGCTTTGTTATATATCATGTGGAATTCGTTGTATGTGGAAACAATGATAAGATGTTAGAGATAATACCAAGTTATTGAACGTTAGTGTAATTAATTTCTCCTACTTATATTGTTCAACTAAGTGAAAGGAGGCTTTTACATACATATCACCCAACCCAATTTCTATGTATTCAATTTTTTTTATAATTGAATCGAGCTCACTTGTCGAAATGGTTGAACCGAACCCACCTGCCCAAATAGCCTAAACAAGCTCACCTGCAGAAGTGACGGTTATCATCAGAAGCCATCATGACTAACAAAAACATTCGTCAATCTCTTATTAGAGACATCATCCTACACTTTGAACTCATTTCTTCTGCCCAAATATCAGGAATGGTCACCGTACTGATAATATTTGACATCGACCATCAATACCTGACATCTACACTATGCTCTTCCATCAATACATTGGAGAAATGTGACATATAATACAGGGTGTACTGCTTCAGTTATTTTATTGGTTTTCTACCTCGTGTATAAAAGTAAAGGGAAAAAGAGCTTACTGAGATCATTTTCCATCTTCATTATCTCGATAATTCTGTAACTCAGGAACCCCCGATGAACTGCCTCTCTCCGACTTACTGAAGATCGAAACATAATTCATTTCATAAACTTATGTTGAAAGAGTCTCATCCACTCTCTTCATCATTTCTCAATGATACAATGTTTTTTACCGGGTTATATGTACTTACGAATTATACGAGACCCTACGTCTCAAAAGTCAACAAATACCTAAACTTCACTGTCTCCTTTTCATGCATATGTAAGGCAGTATGTACGTAAAAATAGAAGTTTAGGTGTTAGATAATTAAATATTTAGGATTTGAGTGATGTGAATGTAAATCTTCTTTAAGAAAAAAAAATGTTCTATTAGATATATTATAAAAATTGTTATGGACTCATTTGCTAATTTTAAAAGAAGTCGTACAATATATATAAATATCTATAGATTTATTTATATATGATGAGGAAAGTACATATATAACACTCATATTTTATTTATTTATACACTTAATACACAAATCATGTTTTTTAGCTATTATTAAAATAAATAAAGCCAATATATAATTAAAGTGAGGCTAATGATGTTGCCTATGGGCAATATTTATATAGAAAATGATGTTGTAGAGGCAAGGAAGTAAGAAAAATATAGTTGCATGGGATACTTTATGTAACTATTTATCTCTTTTGTGGCCCACATATTTTGCTTGTAAGTCCAATGGTAGTGCCCATATCATGATTATGTTTGCTCATATTTATCCTCATATATACTTCTTCTTCTTTTTGCTCACCAGGTAAAACTTACATCAGCCATCATATCTAAGCTTCTTTTCTTCCCTCTCATTGATACTCCATCAATAAAATTTCATCATCTGGGACGAATCTCGAGACATGACATAGATCTTGAGATGACTTTTTGAGCGAGCAGTATTTAAACCTTGATAGAAAGTCATCTAGAATTCTGATTTCAACAAGCCTAGAATCAAACTGACCAGCTTGAAAAAAAGAACACAATGTTACTAAATTAGTCTAATCTGACAAATCAAGATCAAGTCATTAAACCACTTTTAAAAATTTTATGGACATATTTGAAAGGTCAAATGAATATTGATTTTCATGAGTTTATAGTCAAATCGAGCGTCTTGACAAAACGAATCTAACATGCTCAAAATCATTCAATTCTGACATCAATAAAGAACTCCAATATTCATCAAATAATGTTCGATCAAGGGAACCCCTCTGAGTTGTCCATTAAAAATAATTGTTAATAGGAAATTGCAGGCATGTAAAATTTAATTTATCGTTGTTGAGTTTGAGACAGAATATCTATTCACCGCAAATAATCGGTCAGTAGACATTTATACCGCCTAAAAATGTCCTATTACCGTCAGATTTTTCGGGCTGTGGTTTTTCTATAGTTGATGGACCCTAAGTCCTCCATGAATTATTTAAGTAAGAAAAAAAAGAGATAATTTTCTTCTGAATTTTTATTGAACATTGAAGAAGAGAACTATTGTTTTGCTTGCCTTGATGCCTCACATCATTTGGACCATTTGGGGACAGAGGAAACAAGGAATTCAGTGTCGTTTATGACCAACACAGTCACTCCATGCTTATCCATGACTCTGAGGTTTTGCCCTGCCAAGAAATATTGTATGTAAGGGTGTAAGTAAGCCGAGTAGAGCTCGAGCCGCCCTTAGTCTAAGCTGGAGCTTGATTAATTTTATCGAACTCGAACTAAAGTCAACGAGTTCGAGCCAGCTTGTTTAATATAAAAAAGAAAAAAATTGATATTAATTTAAAATAATTTTATAATAAGTTGACAAATATAATGAACATTTTAAGGTATTATTTCTTAACATTTTAATACCTTAAAGATAAGACTTTGAAATTTAATATATTTTGAGTATATTGTATGTTAACATTTTTGTTAAACAAATCGGCTCATGAGCTAACGAGTCAAGTCGGGCCTGGCTAACGAGTCAAGTCGGGCCTGGCTAACGAGTCAAGTCGGGCCTGGCTTGAGCTTGACTTGTTAGCTCATCGAGTTCAGTTCACGAGCCACTTATTGAACCGAGCTCGAGCAAGCTCACGATTCATCTTGACTCACTTGCACCCCTATCGCTTTCTGAAAATACGTAATGATTCAATTTGAATCTATGGAATTGTGAATTGATGCCAAACAATTTAAAAGCTTATGCTAATAAAAAAAATCCTTACCAACATACAAAAAAAATCAACATTTATTTTTAATTTTAGTGTCACTTTTTTTTCACTAATCTCGTGTAGGGGACAAATGAGTAGAGTCGAGCTCGAGTCACTTTCAGTTTGAGCTTGAGCTTGATTAATTAATCTTATTCAAGCTTGAGTTTATGAGTTAGAGATGGAGCACGAGCTTAAGTTTACAAATTTGAGTTGGCTCAGAGTCGGCATGTTTATTATAAAAGAGAGAAAATAATATTATTTTAAACTATTGTTGTAGTAAAATGACATAAAACGAGCAAATAATAAGAAATCAATCGATATACAATATAAAATATCATTTTTAAAATATTTTTAATAATTTAAAGATAAAGNTAGTAGAACCTAACGAGACAAAGATCACATGATTCCAATGTCATTAAGGGCATTAAATCATTAAAAAAATCTTCTATAATCAAGGAGAATCAATGTGGGTCATTCGCTCAAGTGATTGTGATTATTATTCATCGAATGACGAAAATACCCTTACTTCAGGGCCTATAAATAGACCTCCCTCTTCACTTGGAGGGGAGGAGGGAGGAGAAGAAAGAGCCCATTTTTCAATGTTGTTATTGGCTGAAGATCATGCGATAATTTCAACCTTTGCGATCGTCGACCACCGCTCGTTGTTCTCTGTCAACCACCGTCGGTTGCCTCTTGCTCACCGTTGTTGTGGAGTTTGCAAAGCAACGAAGCAGCCAAAAAAGTAATGATGCACGTTGCTGAGTAACAAAGTATATGCGAAGTAAAGACGCACATTACAGAGTAACGAAGTACCCTACGAAATAGCAAAATACATTGTAGGGAAAAGAAATATCATGTGAAATAAAGACACACTTTTCAGAGTAACGAAGTATTCTATGGAATAAAGACACTTTGAAATAACAAAATATCATGCAAAGTAACGACACATACCATGAGTAATGAAGTACTCTATTGAGTAATTAATGAAGTCTTCTACATATAGAGCAACGTAGTGGTCTAAATATTGTGCAATGAAGTACCCCGAATATGATGTATCAAAAACCCGACATAAATTCTAAGTAGCAAGTGCTCTCGATCATTATACAACCAACATTTTTGCATACACACATTATACTTGGAGAAATATTGTAGATCTTTTCCCGTCGTGGGAAAAGAGTTTTTCTTTGTACTTAGAAACATATAGTTGATCATTCAAGTTAGGCGTTTGGGCTAGGCCTCGGGATCTTTTTTTCATCTCGAGGCTTTTTCTTCTGATGTCTCCTCCTATTTCTTTTTATTATCTACGAGTGTGTTAGATATTGTGCAATGCTGAGGCATTAAATTATTGTTCTACCGCCGCGAATTTTCTGGCACGCAACTCACCTAAATTTTATTTCCTAGATTTAAGTCGCCCAAATCTTTCACTTCATATAAAAAGTACCAATATTTCAACCCTTCAAATAAAAAATGCGCCATTCATACATGTTTAAGATGACATATAACTAAAAATTGAGCGAATCTAAACACACACCCCATATATAAGGTTTTGAACTTGAGTCATCTTTGTCGAAAGACAAAGCTGTCAATCACCATGCTACAGTAGCTCGTGTAAAAATCAATGTTTAGGTATCTCACATGTAAATACAAAGGAATCAAATGGCATGCATGTAGATCTTCCATTCTTAGATGTAAGAACCCCAAATCTGGCCACGTAACATTACCNCGATCGTCGACCACCGCTCGTTGTTCTCTGTCAACCACTGTCGGTTGCCTCTTGCTCACCGTTGTTGTTGGAGTTTGCAAAGCAACGAAGCAGCCAAAAATGTAATTATGCATATTGCTGGGTAACAAAGTATATGTGAAGTAAAGACGCACATTACAGAGTAACGAAATACCCTACGAAATAACAAAACACATTGTAGGGAAATGAAATATCATGTGAAATAAGGACGCACTTTTCAGAGTAACAAAGTATTCTATTGAATAAAGACACTGTGAAATAATAAAATATCATGCGAAGTAACGACACATATCATGAGTAATGAAGTACTCTATTGAGTAATTAATGAAGTCTTCTACATTTAGAGTAACATAGTGGTCTAAATATTGTGCAATGAAGTACCCTGAATATGATGTATTAAAAACCCGCCATAAATTCTAGTAGCAAGTGCTCTCGATCATTATACAACCAACATTTCTGCATACACACATTATACTTGGAGAAATCTTGTAGATCTTTTCCAGTCGTGGGAAAAGAGTTTTTCTTTGTACTTAGAAACATATAGTTGATCATTCAAGTTAGGCTTTTGGACTAGGTCTCGTGATTTTTTTCATCTCGAGGCTTTTTCTCCTGATGTCTCCTCCTATTTCTTTTTATTATCCATGAGTGTGTTAGATTTTGTGCAATGCTGAGACGTTAAATTATTGTTCTACCGCCGTGAATTTTACGGCACGCAACTCACCTAGAAAAGTACCAATATTCAGCTCTTCAAATAAAAAATGCACCATTCAAGCATGTTTAAGATGACATATAATTAAAAATTGAAGTTCTTATTTTAGAAAATTTGAGCCAATCTAAACACACGCCCCATATATAAGGTTTTGAACCTGAGTCATCTTTGTTGAAAGACAAAGCTGTCAATCACCACACTACAGTAGCTCGTGTAAAAATCAATGTTTAGGTATATCACATGTAAATACAAAGCAATCAAATGGCATGCATGTAGATCTTCCATTCTTAGATGTAAGAACCCCAAATCTGGCCACGTAACATTACANCAAAATGATAAGATGTTAGAGATAATACCAAGTTATTGAACATGAATGTAGTTAATTTCACCTACTTATCTTAATCGACAAAGTGTTTTTGTTAATAATTAAAAAAAGAGGTTTTTAGATACATATCACTCAATTTCTACGTATTCAATTTTTTTATAATTGAATCGAGCTCGCTTGTCAAAGTGGTTGAACCGAGTCTACCTATCAAAATGGGGGAATCAAGCTCATCTGCAGAAGTGACAGTTATCAGAAAATGTCATCACGACTAGTAAAAATATCTATTAATTTTTTATTAGAGACATCGTACAGACAATTTGAACTTGTTTTTCTTTAGCTAAATACCAGGAATGACCACTGTACCGACAATATTTGACATCGACCATCAATACCTGGCATCCAGATTACATTCTTCTATCAATACTATGGAGAAATGTGACATATAATACAAGATGTACTACTTCAATTATTTTATTGGTTTTCTCCCTCATGTATAAAAGTAAAGGTAAAAAAGAGTTTACTGAAATCGTTTTCCATCTTCATTATCTCGATAACCTCTCTCCGACTTACTGGAGATCATAATATGATATATTTCATAAAGTTCTGTCGGAAGACTCTCATCTGCTCTCTTTATTATTTCTCTATGATGCAAGGTTTTGTACCGGATTATATGTACTTCAGAACGATATGAGACCCTACGTCTCAAAAGTCAACAAACACCTAAACTTCACTTTCTCCTTTTCATGCATATGTAAGGTAGTATGTATGTAAATATAGAAGTTTAGNGATCGTTTTCCATCTTCATTATCTCGATAACCTCTCTCCGACTTACTGGAGATCAAAATATGATATATTTCATAAAATTCTATCGGAAGGCTATCATCCGCTCTCTTTATTATTTCTCTACGATACAAGGTTTTAAACCAGATTATATGTACTTAAGAACGATATGAGACCCTACGTCTTAAAAGTCAGCAAACACCTAAACTTCACTTTCTCCTTTTCATGCATATGTAAGGTAGTATGTATGTAAATATAGAAGTTTAGGTGTTAGATAATTAAATATTTAGGATTTGAGGGATGTAAATGTAAATCTTCTTTTTTTTTTAAAAAAAATTATTCTTTTGTTAGATATATTATTTATTATGCACTCATTTGCTAATTTTAAAAGAAGTTGTACAATATATATAAATAGCTATAGATTTATTTATATAAGATGAGGGAAGTACATATATAACACTCAAATTTTATTTATTTATACAATTAATNTTTCTTATTTAAAAAAAAATTATTCTTTTATTAGATATATTATAAAAATTATTATGCACTCATTTGCTAATTTTAAAAGAAGTTGTACAATATATATAAATAGTTATAGATTTATTTATATAAGATGAGGGAAGTACATATATAACACTCAAATTTTATTTATTTATACAATTAATACACAAGTCATGTTTTTTAGCTATCAACCCTATGCATTATAATAAATAAAGTTAATATATAATTAGAGTGAGGCTAATGATGTTGCCTATGGGCAATATTTATATAGAAAATAATGTTGTAGAGGGAAGGAAGTAAGATAAATATAGTTGCATGGGATGCTTTATGTAACTATTTATCTCTTTTATGGCCCACATATTTTGCTTGTAAATCCAATGGTAGTGCCCATATCATGATTATGTTTGCTCATATTTATCCTCATATGTACTTCTTCTTTTTGCTCACGAGATAAAACTTACATCAGCCATCATATCTAAGCTTGTTGTCTTCCCTCTCATTGATATGCCATCAACAAAATTTCATCATCTGGGACGAATCTCGAGACATAACATAGATCTCGAGACGACTTTTTGAGTGAGAAGTATTCAAAGATCGATAGAAAGTCATCAAGAATTCTTATTTCAGTAAACTTACAATCAAACTGATCAGCTTGAAAAGAAGAACTCAATGTTACCAAATTGGTCTAATCCGACAACTCAAGCTAAGATCAAGTCATTAAACCACTTTTAAAAGTTTTATGGACATATTTGAAAGGTCAAATGAGTATTGATTCTGACGAGTTTATAGTCAAATCGAGCGTCCTGACAAGACGAATCCAACATGCTCAAGATCATTCAATTCTGACATCAATAAGAAACTCAAAAATTCATCAAATAATATTTGATCGAGTGAATCCCTCCGAGTTCTCCAATCAAAATAATTGTTAGTAGGAAATTGCGGGCATGTAAAGTTTAATTTATCGTTGTTGAGTTTGAGACAGAATATCTATTCACCGCAAATAATCGGTCAGTAGACATTAATACCGCCTAAAAATGTCCTTTTTACCGTCAGATTTTTTGGGCTGTGATTTTTCTGTAGTGGATGGACCCTGAAAAAAGAGATAATTTTCTTCTGAATTTTTACTGAACATTGAAGAAGAGAACTATTGTTTTGCTTGCCTTGATGCCTCACATCATTTGGACCATTTGGGGACAGAGGAAACAAGGAATTCAGTGTCGTTTATGACCAACACAGTCACTCCATGCTTATCCATGACTCTGAAGTTTTGCCCTGCCAAGAAGTATTGTATGTAAGGGTGTAAGCGAGCCGAGTAGAGCTCGAGCCGCCTTTAGATTGAGCTGGAGTTGATTAATTTTATCGAACTCGAATTAAAATCAATGAGTTTGAGCCGGCTTGTTTAATATAAAAAAGGAAAAAAATGATATTAATTTAAAATAATTTTATAATAAATTGGCAAATATAATGAACAATCGGGAGATAAATAATAAGAAATCATCTAATATACACTATAAGGTATTATTTCTTAACATTTTTAATACCTTAAAGATAAGACTTTGAAATTTAATATATTTTGAGTATATTGTATGTTAATATTTTTGTTAAACAAATCGGCTCATGAGCTAAGGAGTCAAGTCGGGCCTGACTTGAGCTTGGCTTGTTAGCTCATCGAGTTCAGTTCACGAGCCACTTATTGAACCGAGCTCGAGCAAGCTCATGAGTCGGTCTTGACTCACTTGCACCCCTATCGTTTTCTGAAAATACGTAATGATTTAATTGAATCTATGGAATTGTGAATTGATGACAAACAATTTAAAAGCTTATGCTAATAAAAAAAAATCCTTACGAACATACAAAAAAATCAACATTTATTTTCTAATTTTAGTATCACTCTTTTTTCACTAATCTCATGTAGGGGGCAAATGAGTAGAGTCGAGCTCGAATCACTTTCTGTTTGAGCTTGAGCTTGATTAATTAATCTTATTCGAGCTTGAGTTTATGAGTTAGAAATGGAGCACGAGCTTAAGTTTACGAATTTGAACTGGCTCTGAGTGACATGTTTATTATAAAAGAGAGAAAATAATATTATTTTAAATTGTTGTAATAAAATGACATAAACGAGCAACTAGGAGACATAATAAGAAATCAATCGATATACAATATAAAATATCATTTTTAAAATATTTTTAAAAATTTAAAGATAAAGTCTTAAAAGTGAATATATGTTGAGTATATTTTATATTATTATTTTTTGAGCGAACCGGCTCACGAGCTAACGAGTCGAGTCTGAATTCGTTTGAGCTTGGCATGTTAGCTCGTCAAGCTCACCTCACGAGTCACGAGCCAGCTTGGCTCACCCAAAACCTCGTGTATTTCAATAGTATGTTTGTCTTTACAAAGGTATTATCTCACATTACATTGCTACACTGCACGCATGCACCACATTTAAGAATATAGACTTCCATATGAAATGCACGGTAAATTCAAATGGACAAACCACTCAATTCTTATATATTTACATATCTAACACCCTCATGAATCATAAATTTTTTTTCTTTTGATGTTTTGTTTGGTTACTTGGGGGTCAAATAAACTCTAAATTTAATATGTCTATGATCATACCAAGTTTTCTCGACTAGTGGAACCTAACGAGACAAAGATCACATGATTCCAATTTCGTTAAGGGCAGTAAATCATTAAAAAAATCTTCTATAATCAAGTGGAATCAATGTGGGTCGTTCGCTCAAGTGATTGTGACTATTATTCATCGAATGACGAAAATACCCTTACTTCAGGGCCTATACATAGACCTCCCTCTTTACTTGGAGGGGAGGAGGGAGGAGAAGAAAGAGCCCATTTTTCAATGTTGTTATTGGCTGAAGATCATGCGATAATTTCAACCTTCGCGATCGTCGACCACCGCTCGTTGTTCTCTGTCAACCACTGTCGGTTGCCTCTTGCTCACCGTTGTTGTTGGAGTTTGCAAAGCAACGAAGCAGCCAAAAATGTAATTATGCATATTGCTGGGTAACAAAGTATATGTGAAGTAAAGACGCACATTACAGAGTAACGAAATACCCTACGAAATAACAAAACACATTGTAGGGAAATGAAATATCATGTGAAATAAGGACGCACTTTTCAGAGTAACAAAGTATTCTATTGAATAAAGACACTGTGAAATAATAAAATATCATGCGAAGTAACGACACATATCATGAGTAATGAAGTACTCTATTGAGTAATTAATGAAGTCTTCTACATTTAGAGTAACATAGTGGTCTAAATATTGTGCAATGAAGTACCCTGAATATGATGTATTAAAAACCCGCCATAAATTCTAGTAGCAAGTGCTCTCGATCATTATACAACCAACATTTCTGCATACACACATTATACTTGGAGAAATCTTGTAGATCTTTTCCAGTCGTGGGAAAAGAGTTTTTCTTTGTACTTAGAAACATATAGTTGATCATTCAAGTTAGGCTTTTGGACTAGGTCTCGTGATTTTTTTCATCTCGAGGCTTTTTCTCCTGATGTCTCCTCCTATTTCTTTTTATTATCCATGAGTGTGTTAGATTTTGTGCAATGCTGAGACGTTAAATTATTGTTCTACCGCCGTGAATTTTACGGCACGCAACTCACCTAGAAAAGTACCAATATTCAGCTCTTCAAATAAAAAATGCACCATTCAAGCATGTTTAAGATGACATATAATTAAAAATTGAAGTTCTTATTTTAGAAAATTTGAGCCAATCTAAACACACGCCCCATATATAAGGTTTTGAACCTGAGTCATCTTTGTTGAAAGACAAAGCTGTCAATCACCACACTACAGTAGCTCGTGTAAAAATCAATGTTTAGGTATATCACATGTAAATACAAAGCAATCAAATGGCATGCATGTAGATCTTCCATTCTTAGATGTAAGAACCCCAAATCTGGCCACGTAACATTACAATACCACATACGTGCATGCATACATATATCCACACAGGGAGAGAGAAAGAAAGAGAAATTGAAGTATAATTCTGCATGACAAGAATATTCTACAGTATATACATACATACATACATATATATACATTGGATAATCACATCCTATACATGGGGGGATTCAAATTCGTGATCTGAGAGGACTTACGACCTTCATAGAGATTGTTCTACTAACAGGCCACAGAACTCATACGCGCTATATATATATATATATATATATATATATTAACAAGAATATTCTACAGTGGGTGATGTTTTATATTCTGTCTGAGAGTGTAAAATTCTCCTGGCGCAAGTGCTCTAATGGCCACCTGTGCTTCCTCAGTGGGAGGACGCTGAAAGCTCTGCAGTCTCACCATCCCACAGTTACTTCTTTTGTCTGATGTAAGCTTTGATGCTTAGCCGACTGGGGATACATTTCATATGGTGTCAGGAGCTGATGAATCAGTCCTATTAATCAATTTAGATAAGAAAAGCTTCTCCTCCACATGATTTANCAACAGAGTGCTGTCATCCGTGACCTGTTGGGAGAGCATTCTCTTTGAAGGTCGTAAGTTCCCTTAGGTCACGGGTTCGAATCCTCCTCTGGCCAGTTTACTGGTAGTGTGAGGGTGGTCCTCGAATAATTAATTACATGAGAGTGGCTGGGTGGCTTGTATAACAACATCCGACCATTCTTTATATATAACACCAACAGATAAGCTTCAATTTTTAATACATGCCACCTTACCTATGCCTAAGNCTTAAATAAAAAAAAATTATATTTTTTAAAAGTATATTATGGAGATTTTGTATTTTGAATAAATTATTTATTGACTTTTTAGAGAGTGCTAAATCTTATATTCTCTCAAGGAAGATTGACATACATATCATTGATCAATTCATATGTATTTATATGACTAATAGAGTGTTGTCATCTATGACCTGTTGGGAGAGCATCCTCTTTGAAGGTCGTAAGTTCTCTTAGGTTATGAGTTTGAATCCACTTCTGGCCAGTTTGCTGGTGGTGTGAGGGTGGTCCTCGAATAATTAGACACATGAGAGTGGCTGCGTAGCTTGTATAATAACATCCGACCATTCTTCATATATAACACCAACAGATAAGCTTCAATTTTTAATACATGGCACCTTACATATGCCTAAGAAGGTGTATTTCACTTTTTTTAAATTAAATGTTAGTATTTTTTATGTGACATGGAAGATTGGGTGATATTAATGTATAAATTAAAATTTAGGTGTTAGATATGCCAGTAAATATGAATTGGGTGGTATGTATGTAAATGCCCCTAATTTTAGTAGACCTTTTAATATCTTGCAAAAATCATAAGAGGCTCGGGAAAAAAAAAACCTGCATCTCTAAAGTAGCAATCATAAAATAGAGATAATGAATAGAGAGGGAATGAGAAATATGATCCGCGCTGTTGTGAAACACACATCGACCACGCAAGTATACATGTCATTCAAGTAATATACATATTTTTTAGTACTTGCATTGATAAAACATGGAAATTTTTAATTTCCAAGTCAGAGTAAAGTTCTAGTTTACCAGTCTTTGTCTAGTTTGAAGGGAAGAAATTTTGTGAGTTTTTAAAATGTCTAATCCTAATTTTATAAAAAGTATAATCTATAAGTGAGGGTAGGATTTTCAATCAAGTGAGAGTACCATCCTTGAATTAGACATTAGAAACCTAAGTGATTCAAATATCATTGACAATCGGGACAGATCTTATTATTAGCTTCTTCAAAGGACATATGAAGGTTTGAGATTTCATATTACAATTGTGTCTCATAAACCATCCAAAATTCTTCAGGATTCCATGTTACCCTATTTATTACACTCTCCTAGTAACAATAGTCTTATTCTCATAGACAGTGTGTTAACTTAATTATTCCGCTAAATTTGCTTCCGAAACTCAAAGATCACAATGAATTTTAATAGATCAATTGATAAAAAATGAAGCACAGAAAGTTAAAACATCAATATTCCTAAAAGATTTATAACAATCACAAAACATGAATAATATGTAGGTTCCTAGATTACCAATTCAAGGGAGAGCAAAGAAGTTTGAGGGCTACTCAAGACATAAAAAGAAACATGATTTCAATAATAAAATTTAAACAAGGGTAAGTGTAAGAGTTTAAGGGTATAGAAAATTTATAAAACCCAGTAGAAAACAATTGTGCTCCCATAAATTGTTAGCCACTAGACTCTCCTTCCTTTCTACATTACAAGACTTTCAATTCTCCCAATCTCTCACAATCTTACGTTATCAAATTTTCACGGTCTTTCGCACAAAAGAAAATGCAGCAATAAAACACCATATAGTCCAAAACAATTGAATTCCCTATTAATAAAGCTCTAGAGAGCCATGAATATCACATGACCATCAACATTGTATTAGGTCCGTTCTGGATGCGTATGCGCTATCTTTGGGGTTCAAGTTTCCAGGTGGGTCGGGCACTAGAGTGCCAAGCTTGGGCGTTAGAATTCTTGTGGCTCTAGAATTTGTCACAACAAATAGTCCCTCATCAGGTGCAAGGGCGGCACCAGGATTATAGTTGCTCTATATTTTGGCGTGGAAATGTAACAATCAGGCTCATGACATGAATCTTTGCCCCTTTTTGCTCCCCTTGCTATCATTTATCATACATCCTATTTAAACAAGCATGGATACCTAAGAAAAGCATAGAAATGATACAAATAATAGTAAAATTGCAGTCAAATCACAACACAATTTCAACATATCAAGCTACTGATAGAGAAAACAAATGAAGGAATTTTGTAAGTGCTCATAGCATAAAGGTCTCTTATTTCTTCACGAACAAGATCGGCGGAGATCATTTGTTTCTTAAAGAACGAGATTTTATGAGTTTTGGTTCGATCAAAAGGAGTTTTGTTTGGGACCCCTGCGAAGAGGACTAATAATATGAATTATCCACTTCTACACATCCACTATTTGCCTTTACAACAGACGATTGTGTTATATGTCAGTCTTTGATTATCTAATTAATGAAAGATAAAAAAAACTGTTGTAAGTGATCATCAAAGTGAGTTAGCATAACTTTCATCAAATTAACCTACGTTCAAGCCCGGTACCATGAGATTTTTTAATTGTTCAGAACCACTATGCGATACATTTAAGCACAAATCTCGAAGCATTTGGTTTTCTTCTAACATTAATGCTGCATGATATAGTTAAAAAAGTGTCTCCTACTTCCTTGGCCTTCATTCCCATCAATTTGGTTCTATGCTTGGCTCCTGTCTGCTAAATTAAGGCAGTAGTCCAAATATAGAAGCATTGTAGCCAAGAAATCATAAATGAAAACATTGAATGATTTAAGGGTCATGCATCAATTTTGGAGCTTAGTGTTTGCATTGGACTTCACTCTAGTTTGTTTCAAGATAAGAATCCTAGAGAAATTTATCTTTTAATTTAGATTTTGTATTTTTTCATTTTATTTTCTTAAAACATGCTTATTTAAGATATTACGTATATTATATACATATATACATACATACATGCTGTGTGTGTCCACACACTCGTGTGTAGGGCTGTAAAAAAAGCTCGTTGTTCGCGAACAGTTCGTGTTCGGTTCGTAAAGGAGTTTGTGTTCGATTNTTAACTTAAAAAAATAAAAATAAATAGTCACCTCAACTTTTTTGAACAGCAGCTTTTTCTGCTACAGTTTCTTCAAACAGCTGCAACTGCAGTAGACATACCCTAAGTTTATCTATCTATTTGATTGATGCTATCTTCTACTTTTCTTAATACATAAATAAATTATTAAAATCTATTTTTATTATCTTATCCTAAAAAACAACTAATGTTAGTGTAATTTTGACCCTCCCTCAAGCTGCAAACAAATAGAGCTTAGCCAATTTAACTCTCCAAAACTGAGCTAGCCAATTTTCCCTACTAATCTGCTCTTGAACCCATGTGAGTTGTGCAATTATTATTATTTTTTAAAATTAGTCTAAAAAAAATTTAAAAAATGAAATTTTAATTTAAAAAACTTCCTAGCACAACTTAAAACACCATCATTGTAAGCCCAATCTAACCCTAAGGATTTCCAAACTCTTCTACACAAACAGCTCAACCAATAAAGCTCCAATTTTTATTCAAACAAACCAAATCTTAACTCACATGGTGATGTGGGACTATATGCATTCAAGGGTGGAGAGTGAAAGGCTTAAATCTTTATGTGAATGCTAACCCTTACAAACTGAAAATATAAATTTATGATTCTAAGCATAAATTTATTCATTAGTTCCAAAATTACTTTTTTATTTAATATAAAATTTCACTTGAAACTTGCAATTGATTAACTTATATTAATTTAATGCTTAAAATGACACTGCAATTAGTTTTTTTACTTGGTTTTGTAATTGTTTTAATTATTTGACAATATATATTTAGTTTTTCAATTTTAAATTATATTTTAATCATAATTTATTTAAATTAATTTATATTTTAGTCATATTTTTTTATTGATATCATTAACAAACAACTTGTTTAACAACCTAAATGAGTTATAANCAGTTTTTCAATTTTAAATTATATTTTAATCATAATTTATTTAAATTAACTTATATTTTAGTCATATTTTTTTATTGATATCATTAACAAACAACTTGTTTAACAACCTAAATGAGTTATAATAAAATTTTCCTCTTTTTATACATATAACTTGTTTAGAAAAATAAACAAACTGTATGAAGTAAAGTTTGTTGAGCTTAAAAATGAATAGTAAAGATTGTTGAGTCTTAAAAATGAATAGTTAAATGATCTTATTTATGATCAATTCTTAATCAAGCTCATTAACAACTTATTCATGAGTTATAAACAATATTATTCATAGACATAAATGAAACCAACAATCACTTGTTCAACTTTGTTCATTTAACAATCAAATATTTACAAACATGTTCAGATTTGTTTGATTACAACAACAATCCTCTTTTTACATTGTGTCCAATTGAGTGCCATATTTTTATTTAATTCTAATAGATAAACATCATTTTTATACAATAAATCGAAGTCATTTTAAGTATATCTCTATATTTTTTAACACAAGTCAAATCTAAAACATCTACTCTCCTAATAAAATCATCATATGGTCGACGTTTAATGTGACAAAATCATCTAAGATGACTCTTTCTAAAACTGTAAACCACTGGACTTACACCAACCTTATCACAGATAAATTCCTTCTCATTTTTTCTTTAAGTGTCAAGCCACTCATCCGCCTACGCATTTGCATCTTTTTTTTATGTTTCCCTTTTAAAGGCTAGCATTCTGCTTAATAGAGCATTACAGGTCTCACCACCATCTTATAAAATTTTTCTTTCAGTCTAAGTAGTACTGTTCTATCACAAAATAGACCGGATGCATTCCTGCACTTCAACCAACCAACACGAATTTTACTAATAACTTCCCCATCTATATCACCATCACTTTAAACAATAGACCCGAGATCTCTACAATGTCCACACCTTTTAATAATTTGATCATTCATAATTATAACGCTGCCACACAAGCTATTACTTCTAAAATTACACTAAGTGTATTCAACTTAAGATTTACTCAAACAAAGACCTTCAGACACCAATGTAGACTTCCATAATTTAAGTTTTTCCTAAACACTTTATCTAATTTTATCCACGAGAAGGATATCACCAGCCAAAAGCATACACTAAGGTACATCCTCCTGNGAAAAAAAAAACTTGCATCTCTAAAGTAGCAATCATAAAATAGAGATAAGGAATAGAGAGGGAATGAGAAATATGATCCATGTTGTTGTTAAACACACATTGACCACGCAAGTATACATGTCATTCAAGTAATATACATATTTTTTAATACTTGCATCGATAAAACATGGAAATTTTTAATTTCCAAGTCAGAATAAAGTTATAGTTTTCCAGTCTTTGTCTAGTTTGAAGGGAAGAAATTTTGTGAGTTTTTAAAATGACTAATCCTAATTTTATAAAAGTATAATCTAGAAGTGAGGGTAGGATTTCCAATCAAGTGAGAGTACCATCCTTGAATTAGACATTAAGAAACTAAGTGATTCAAATATCATTGACAATCAAGAGCAAATCTTATTATTAGCTTCTTCAAAGGACATAAGAAGGTTTGAGATTTCATATTACAATTTTGTCTCATAAACCATCCAAAATTCTTCAGGATTCCATGTTTCCCTATTTATTACACTCTCCTAGTGACAATATTCTTATTCTAATAGACAGTATGTTAACTTAATTATTCCACTAAATTTGCTTCTGAAACTCAAAGATTATAATAATTTTTAATAGATCAATTGGTAAAAAATGAAGCACAGAAAGTTAAAACATCAATATCCCTAAAAGATTTATAACAACCGCAAAATATGAATAGTATCTAGGTTCCTAGATTACCAATTCAAGGGAGAGCAAAGAAGTTTGAGCGCTACTCAAGACATAAAATGAAACATGATTTCATTAATAAAATTTAAACAAGGGTAAGTGTAAGAGTTTAAGGGTATAGAAAATTTATAAAACCCTGTAGAAAATAATTGTGTTCCCATAAATTGTTAGCCACTAGACTCTCCTTCCTTTCTACATTACAAGACTTTCNATGAATGATGCATTTTGCAACCGGACTTAGCTAAGTGCGGCGACTGCTAGAAAGTTACGGTCTAACTTAAAAAAAATAGACAAATAGTCACCTCAATTTTTTGAACAGCAGCTTTTTCTGCTACAGTTTCTTCAAATAGCTGCAACTGCAATAGACATATCCTAAGTTTATCTATCTATTTGATTGATGCTATCTTCTACTTTTCATAATACATAAATAAATTATTAAAATCTATTTTTATTATTTTAACCAAAAAAACAGCTAATGTTAGCATAATTTTGACCCTCCCTCAAGCTGCAAACAAATCATGCTTAGCCAATTTAACTCTCCAAAACTAAGCTAGCCAATTTTCCCCTACTCATCTGCTCTATTTGATGCTTAAAATTACAGTCTGCAATTAGTTTTTTTACTTGGTTTTGTAATTGTTTTAATTATTTGACAATATAAGTTTAGTTTTTCAATTTTAAATTATATTTTAATCATGATTTATTTAAATTAATTTATATTTTAGTCATATTTTATTATTGATATCATTAACAAACAACTTGTTTAACAGTATAAATGAGTTATAATAAAATTTTCCTCTTTTTATACATATAACTTGTTTAGAAAAATAAACAAACTGCATCAAGTAAAGTTTGTTGAGTCTTAAAAATTAATACTAAGATTGTTGAGTCTTAAAAATGAATAGTTAAATGATCTTATTTATGATCAATTCTTAATCAAGCTCATTAACAACTTATTCATGAGTTATAAACAATATTATTCGTAGACATAAATGAAACCAACAATCACTTGTTCAACTTTGTTCATTTAGCAATCAAATATGTTCAGATTTGTTTGATTACAATAACAACAAACCTTTATCCCACTAAGTGGGGTTGGCTACAAGAATCCTTTTTTTCCATTGTGTCCAATTGAGTGCCATATTTTTATTTAATTCTAATAGATAAACATCATTTTATACAATAAAACGAAGTCATTTTAGGTCTATCTCTACATTTTTTAACATAAGTCAAATCTAAAACATCTACTTTCCTAATCGGATCATCAGATGGTCAGCGTTTAATGTGACAAAATCATCTAAGATGACTCTTTCTAAAACTGTCAACCACTGGACTTACACCAATCTTATCACAAATATATTCATTTCTCATTTTTTCTTTAAGTGTCCAGCCACTCATCCGCCTACGCATTTGCATCTCAATAACACTTAACTTTTTTTTATGTTTCCCTCTTAAAGGCTAACATTCTGCTCAATAGAGCATTACAGGTCTCACCATCATCTTATAAAATTTTTCTTTTAGTCTAAGCAGTACTTTTTTATCACATAATAGACCGGATGCATTCCTGCACTTCAACCAACCAAGATGAATTTTACTAATAACATCACCATCTATATCACAATCACTTAAAAAAATAGACCCGAGATCTCTACAATGTCCACACCTTTTAATAATTTGATCATCCATAGTTATAACGCTGCCACTAAAGCTATTACTACTAAAATTACACTCAATGTATTCAACTTTAGATTTACTCAAACGAAGGCCTTTAGACACCAATGTAGACATCCATAATTCAAGTTTTTCCTAAACACTTTATCTAATTTTATCTACGAGAAGGATATCACCAGCGAAAAGCATACACCAAGGTACATCCTCCTGTAATTATCAAGTAAGGGCATCCATAACTAAAGCAGATACGGGTTTAAAGCTGATCTCTGATGTAATCCAACTGAAATAGAAAAATACTTGGTTCCTTCTCTTCAAACACAAGTAACACCTTTAATATACATATCTTTCATGACATGAGTATAAGTCATATCAACAACTTTCTTCTCTAGAACTCTCCAAAATTCTTTAACACTTCTACTATGCATATCTCTTATGACTTTGGGTCATATCAACACCTTTCTTCTCTATAACTCTCCAAAAGACTTCTCTTGAAACTTTATTGTAAGTTTTTTCTAAATCAATAAAAATAATATGTATATCCTCTTTATTCTCTCCATACTTCTCCATCAAACCTCTCAATAAATGTATAGCGTCCATAGTAGACATGTTTGACATAAATACAGACTGATTATGATAAATCTTTATATCACGCCTTAACCTACATTCAACTACCCTCTCCCATAATTGCAAAGTATGAAAAATCAACTTAATTCCTCTTAAATTTGCAGACACTTATGCATCCCCTTTACTCTTATAAATGGAGACAAAAATACTCTTCCTCCACTTCTTAAGCATCTTTTTAGTTCTTAAAATAATATTAAAGAGTTTAGTAAGTTAATAAACTCCCAAATCTCCTAAATATTTCCACACCTTAATTGAAATATCATTAGTTCTTATTGATTTTCCACCATTGATTTTCATTAAAGCATTCTCAACTTCTTTTTTACTAATGCGATGTTAACAATAAAATATTTTATTATTATTAACGATATTAAGATCATTAAGATCGATGGTATTTTTCGAAACTTTATTGACACATTTTTCAAATTAACTCACCAACCCATGTTGAATATTTTTCTCTAAGAAAAATACTTTTTTATTTTCATTTTTAATACACTTAATTAAATATTTGCTTTTCTTTTCTCTTTGTTTGACTAATTTATACATATATTTTTCATCATCTTTAATATCAAATCTATAATAAAAATCACTAAAAGTTGAATTTTTAACATCACAATTTGTTCTTCTAGACTCCCTATGAGCTATCTTATATTTTTCCCAGTTCTCTATATTTTTACATTTAAACCAATTTTTATAACATAACTTTTTATATTTTATCTTTTCTTGCCATTATTATTCCACCACCAACTATTTTTATTTATAAAAAAAATTTTATTTTAATTCTTCGAGTACATCTTTTGTCACTTGTTTAATAGTGCTTGTTTCTTATCCCACATAAAAATTTAATTCTTCATGAACATCCCAAATCTTTAAATCTTTAAGTTTACTCTTAAAAATAATTTTTATTTGAATCTGTTATGTGACTCCATCTAATTCTATGATAATGTTTCTTTGTATTATTTATCTCACAACTTTTCATCTTAAAATTCATAACTAATAATCGATGTTGAATACTTACATTTTTACTTGGAATGACCTTACAATTTTTAGACTCTCGACGAACTCTTTTTTTCATAAGAAAATAATCAATTTGTGTTTTATTTGATCTATTCTTATAAGTAATAATATGTTCATATCTTTTCTTCGTTGGGCCAGTTGTGCTGGCGTTCCAGCAAACGCAGTCTTTCTCACGCATTTAATTGAACATCTTACACGCAAGTTGTTTCAGCTTACCTAACAGGGTACCATAGAAGGGGACGATGTTTTGAACAGGGTTAGCGTGAAAAACTAACCAATCTAAAATGATTTTGGCATAAATACTTAAAAAATTTTATAGGTCAATTCTCTAATTATAAAAAGGTTTATTTAATATTGTTTATTTTGATTTATTTAGTTTTATATTCTTTTGTTCTAAAGATTTGATGTAAATATTAAAATATTTGGATGCACTTTTTAATATTTTTATAATATAAGAACCATGAATATAGTAATTGTTTTCATCTAATAGTTATTTAAAATATAAAATTAACAGTGTGGTTGAGGCAGTTTGTGCGTTTCAAGAAAAACAACTTATCCTGAAATGTAACCCGCAATTCGACCGCAGTGGTCGACCAGCGGTCCGCGTTTAGTGTAAAAATGAAACCGCGTTTTCAGATAAGCGGACAAAACTAACGGTACCGCTGAGTTTTAAAAAACGCCCCTGCACTTATAAGCTACCCAAAACGGGCCCTAAGTGCAATATTTTTATGTTGGAGAGTATTTTGACAATCGAGCTGCACGGTTCAACTGTATAAAACTCAAACTTTTTGTTTTTCTTCATTTTCATAAAAAACTAATTATAATGCAAGTAAGCTTACATATAATTTTGATGATACATATTTTGATGATAAATGTTTTACAATATAGAAAAACGTACAAATATTTAGCTAAACCTCGTCGCATCCTATCAAAACAAGCTCGACCATCCAAACAATGAAGCACACTAGTTTTTATTTGGGTGAAAAATCCCTAGGGGTTGTATGACAACAAATTAGATTTAAGCTATTTGACAATCTCTTTTAGGATTTAGAATATTGTTATATTTGTATGGATAAAAAATTTTAACTAAATTTTAATTCATCATCAATTTAATTATATTCAACTTAATTTTATATCTAATCATACACATAAAAAATTAATTAGTCACTAAATAAATTAAAATTTAATAAGAAAATTAATTAAATAAATTATTTGTTAAACAATAATTTAACATTAATTAATTAGTTATTATTTAAATTTATTAAAAATTATGTAATATTTCAGCCATCGAAATANCACATTATAGACAGCATAAAAGTGCAAACCACAAACATTCCCACATCTCGTGAATTAGATCACACTATCACACACAGTCTCTAAGCCACAATTGCAAGTAAGGGCATTCCCATGATCTTCCTACTTTCAAATCTATGATGATTATGGCTTCATTGAAGGACCTTCATCATTCTGAGAAAGTTTTTTTAAAAACCACGTGCCAGAACAGGTATCATTATTTGCGTTTAGGATGGCAATGAAAGTGGTATCGGTGGGCAAAACTCCATTTTTTTCCATCTCTGCGAAGAGAAATGGAGCTTCCCTGCTCTGTCCTTCCATTGCCTAGCCTGCAATCATGGAGTTCCAGACAACAAAATCCCTTTTTGGAAAGCTGTTAAAAACCAAAACGGTATCTTGAATGCTTCCGCATTTACAGTACATGTCAACCAAAGCTGTGGAAAGCCGAAGAGTGAATGGAATCCTGTTGTTCTTCGCGCAGAACTGCACCAACTTGTCCACCTGCAAAGAGCCCAGCTGCGCCGCCCACGGACCTCAACATTTGCCGGAATAGCATTATTGCATCGTTGGGCCGGTTGTGCTGTGCATAAGCGTCGATCAATGCGTTCCAGCAAACGCAGTCTATCTCACGCATTTAATCGAACATCTTACACGCAAGTTGTTTCAGCTTACTTAACATGGTACCATAGAAGGAGACGATGTTTTGAACAGGCGTAGCGTGAAAAACTAACCAATCTAAAATGATTTTGGCNTTCTAACGCATTTAATCGAACATCTTACACGCAAGTTGTTTCAGCTTACCTAACAGGGTACCATAGAAGGAGACGATGTTTTGAACAGGCGTAGCGTGAAAAACTAACCAATCTAAAATGATTTTGGCATAGATACTTAAAAAATTTAATATGTCAATTCTATAATTATAAAAAGGTTTATTTAATATTGTTTATTTTGATTTATGTAGTTTTATTTTCTTTTGTTTTAAAGATTTGATGTAAAATATTAAAATATTTGGATGCACTTTTTAATATTTTTATAATATAAGAACCATGAATATAGTAATTGTTTTCATCAAATAGTTATTTAAAATATAAATTTACGGGTATATTTGAGGCAGTTTGTGTGTTTCATGATAAGCAGTTTATCCTGAAACGCAGTCTGCAAGTCGACCGCGGAAGTCGACCCGCAGTCCGCGTTTAGTGTAAAATGAAACCGCGTTTTCGGATAAACAGACAAAACACACGCTCCAAACGGTACTGTTGCGTTTTAAAAAAGCCCCTCGCACTTATAAGCTACCCCAAACGGGCCCTAACTGCAATATTTTTAAGTTGGAGAGTATTTTGGCAATCGAGCTGCACGGTTCAACTGTATACAACTCAAATTTTTTGTTTTCTTCATTTCCATAAAAACTAATTATGATGCAAGTAAGTTTACATATAATTTTGATGATAAATGTTTTACAATATAAAAAGACATACAAATATTTAGCTAAACCTTATCGCATCCTATCAAAACAAGCTCGACCATCCAAACCATGAAGCACACCAATTTTTATTTGGGTGAAAAATCCCAAGAGGTTGTATGACAACAAATTCGATTTAAGACAGTAAATTTAGTACGTCACGTAAATGTGAATCTAGTAATCCTTAAAAAATCCCAAAAAATTATTCGAGAATAATAAATCCAGTTAAATCCTATTAAACTATTTGACAATCTCTTTTAGGATTTAGAATATTGTTATCTTGGTATGAATAAAAAAATTTAACTAAATTTTAATCATTTTATTAGAATTCATCATCAATTTAATTATATTCAACTTAATTTTACATCTAATCATACACATAAAAAATTAATTAGTCACTTAACAAATTAAAATTTAATAAGAAAATTAATTAAATAAATTATTGTTAAACATTAATTTAACATTAATTAATTAGTTATTATTTAAATTTATTAAAAATTATGTAATATTTCAGCCATCGAAATATTTAATTTAAAAAATATTTTATTCATTATTTATTAAATAATGGTATATAAATTTATCTAATTATAATTAAGTTAATAATACACAAATTAATTATTAATCATCAATGAATTAAATTTATAAATTTAACTTAATTAAAAATAAATTATAACCAAAAACCTAACTCCCCTTAACAGAAACCCTCAGCCTACATCATCGTCTTTCCCCCCTCCAAAACCCTCGCTTGTCCCTCCACTTCCGGGCTTCGCTCAGAACCATCGCCATCNCAATTATTTATTAAATAATGGTGTATAAATTTATCTAGTTATAATTAAGTTAATAAAACACAAATTAATTATTAATTATCAATGAATTAAATTGATAAATTTAACTTAATTAAAAAATAAAGTATAACCAAAAACCTAACTCCCCTTAACAGAAACCCTCAGCCTACATCGTCTTTCCCCCCTCAAAACCCTCGCTTGTCCCTCCACTTCCGGGCTTCGCTCAGAACCATCGCCATCGTCTCCGAACCCTCGCGATAAAGTCGCGTTAGATCTAACTGTGAAGGCAACAAAGGGATCTCCACGTACAGAGACCCGAAACTCCCATCTCCTTTTTCTCCATTTCGCGCGAAACACCCGTGATTCAGTAAATCTAGGATTGGCGGCCGAAATCCGTGAAATCCGGATTTATCAAATCCGAGGCTTTATTTTGTCCAAACTGACCGTCTGGCAAGATTTATTAGGTCAAATCCTGCTCTAAATCCTTTANATCTCCTTTTTCTCCATTTCGCGCGAAACACCCGTGCGTGATTCAGTAAATCTAGGATTGGTGGCCGAAATCCGTGAAATCCGGATTTATCAAAACCGAGGCTTTATTTTGTCCAAACTGACCGTCTGGCAAGATTTATTAGGTCAAATCCTGCTCTAAATCCTTTACCTAAAGTCTTAAGAAACATACGGGGGGAGAGAGACAGAGAGGGACTGCTCTCTGAGCTCTTCGTGTTGCCGTTGACATGGCAACCTCACAGTCCCAGGCGGTGAAATGCCTCAATACCACCACCACCGGGCGGCGTTTCGTGGTATGCACAATAAGAATTCTTTTTTACTTTCATTCGCTTCCAACCATGCATTAGTTGGCCAATTCTGATATCATTATATTGGTTCCTGTTGTCCCCTGCAGTTCAAGAGTTTCTCTCAGCGAGTGGAGGAAATCAACATTGATGTATTCCGCAGTCTGGAACAAGTTAAGTCCGAGCCTAAAGACGGTTCTTCCTTCTTTAGGGAGGCTTTGCTGCACTGGAGAGTAAGTTTCTATAAATTCTCTTTCTCATTTCTTCCTAAATTCAAGCTGTTGCGAGGTGTGATTAACCGGTTCATGCTTTTGAATTTCAGGAGCTCTGTACAGCTGAGGACTTCATCTCGTTTTATGAGGAGATGATGCCACTAGTCCAAACTTTACCTCAGATAATACTGCACAAAGAGTTCATATTCTCGGAACTTGTACGGAGATTGCAAGTTAGAGCAAAGCTCTCCCTCGAACCAATACTAATGCAAGTTCTGCTCACATAATCTTTTCAGTTGAGTTCTTAGGTGCAACTTAGGTTTTTGATCTAAGAGTCTATTCTACACTCATCTAAACTGATGCAGAGTGATNTAATATTTACAAACATGTTCAGATTTGTTTGATTACAACAATCCTCTTTTTCCATTGTGTCCAATTGAGTGCCATATTTTTATTTAATTCTAATAGATAAACATCATTTTTATACAATAAATCGAAGTCATTTTAGGTATATCTCTACATTTTTTAACACAAGTCAAATCTAAAACATCCACTCTCCTAATAAAATCATCAGATGGTCGACGTTTAATGTGACAAAATCATCTAAGATGACTCTTTCTAAAACTGTAAACCACTGGACTTACACCAACCTTATCACAGATAAATTCATTTCTCATTTTTTCTTTAAGTGTCAAGCCACTCATCCGCCTACGCATTTGCATCTCAATAACACTTAACTTTTTTTTATGTTTCCCTTTTAAAGGCTAGCATTCTGCTCAATAGAGCATTACAGGTCTCACCACCATCTTATAAAATTTTTCTTTCAGTCTAAGTAGTACCGTTCTATCACAAAATAGACCGGATGCATTCTTGCACTTCAACCAACCAACACGAATTTTACTAATAACTTCCCCATCTATATCACCATCACTTTAAACAATAGACCCGAGATCTCTACAATGTCCACACCTTTTAATAATTTGATCATTCATAATTATAACGCTGCCACTCAAGTTATTACTTCTAAAATTACACTAAGTGTATTCAACTTTAGATTTACTCAAACAAAGACCTTCAGACACCAATGTAGACTTCCATAATTTAAGTTTTTCCTGAACACTTTATCTAATTTTATCCACGAGAAGGATATCACCAGCCAAAAGCATACACTAAGGTACATCCTCCTGTAATTATCAAGTAAGGGCATCCATAACTAAAGCAGATACGAGCTTAAAGCTGATCTCTGATGTAATCCAACTGAAATAGAAGAATACTTGGTCCCTTCTCTTCAAACACAAGTAACACCTTTAATATACATATCTTTCATGACATGAGTATAAGTCATATCAACACCTTTCTTCTCTAGAACTCTCCAAAATTCTTTAACACCTCTAGTATGTATATCTCTCATGACTTCGGGTATAATTTGTATCAAATCCTTTCTTCTCTATAACTCTCCAAACGACTTCTCTTGCAACTTTATCGTAAGTTTTTTCTAAATTAATAAAAATAATATGTATATCCTCTTTACTTTCTCCATACTTCTCCATGAAACCTCTCAATAAATGTATAGCTTCCATAGTAAACATTGTTGGCATAAATACAGACTGATTATGATAAATCTTTATATCACGCCTTAACCTATATTCAACTACTCTCTCCCATAATTGCAAAGTATGAAAAATCAACTTAATTCCTCTTAAATTTGCAAACTCTTATGCATCCCATTCACTCTTATAAATGGAGACCAAAATACTCTTCCTCCACTTCTTAAGCATCTTTTTAGTTCTTAAAATAATATTAAAGAGTTTAGTAAGTTAATAAACTCCCAAATCTCCTAAATATTTCCACACCTTAATTGAAATATCATTAGTTCTTATTGATTTTCCACCATTGATTTTCATTAAAGCATTCTCAACTTCTTTTTTACTAATGCGATGTTAACAATAAAACATTTTATTATTATTAACGATATTAAGATCATTAAGATCGATCGTATTTTTCGAAACTTCATTGACACATTTTTCAAATTAACTCACCAACCTATGTTGAATATTTTTCTTTAAGAAAAGCACTTTTTTATTTTCATTTTTAATACACTTAATTAAATATTTACTTTTCTTTTCTCTTTGTTTGTCTAATTTATACATATATTTTTCACCATCTTTAGTGTCAAATCTATTATAAAAATCACTAAAAGTTGAATTTTTAGCATCAAAATTTTTTCTTCTAGACTCCCTATGAGCTATCTTATATTTTTTCCAGTTCTCTACGTTTTTTACATCTAAACCAATTTTATAACATAACTTTTTATATTTTATATTTTCTTACACATTATTATTCCACCACCAACTATTTTTATTTATAAAAAACTTTTTATTTTAATTCTTCGGGTACATCTTTTGTCACTTGTTTAATAGTGTTTGTTACTTATCCCACATAAAAATTTAATTCTTCATGAACATCACAAATCTTTAAATCTTTAGGTTTACTTATAAAAATAATTTTTATTTGAATCTTTTATGTGACTCCATCTAATTCTATGATAATGTTTTTTTATATTATTTATCCCACAACTCTTCATCTTAAAATTCATAACTAATAATCGACGTTAAGTACTTGCATTTTCACTTGGAATGATCTTATAATCTTTAGACTCTCGACGACCACCTTTTTTCATAAGAAAAAAATCAATTTGTGTTTTATTTGATCCATTCTTATAAGTAATAATATGTTCATATATTTTTTTCGTATTAGCAATAACAATATCATATATTAAAACAAAATTTAATATAGTTATACCTTCTTCATTAATCACTCCAAAATTATATGCACCATGAATATTTCTAAAATATTCTACCACTCTACCAATATGTTCATTTAAATATCCTCTAATAATTACACATATCCGTAGTATTTTCTCAAACTCATTTAGTTTTTTGAATACATAAAATATTTTTCTTCCTATGAACTATAATATCAACTAATTCCATTAATATACCTAAGAAAGTATCTACATTCTAAGATTTTACCATAATATTAGTTTCATCGACTAATTTTTTTAACCACATCCATCTTTAATGTGAGAACACTTGCTTATTTGACACTACACTTGGGTGTCAGTGTCGTGTCCCTTGCACACTTTTCACTGCATTCAGACCATACAACACATGACTTCCAGGAGAAGCCCTAGCATTTACACAAAAATTTAAAGGATTTATGACATGCTTTTTTTGATAAATTTTATGTTTGTTGTCGACTACCTAATGTAACCTTCTACTTTTCGAATCCAGGACTTAAGGCCCAACAATAACAGTGTTATCCAGTCGAGTCGAGCTAAGCCATGAGTAGCGTCTCAAACGCTCAGTTCATTTGCAGCCCTAAACCTCCCCTATGAAAAATCTTGCCCAAATAGAAACTTAAATTTTTTATTTTTATATATTAAAATGTTAATGGGTTAACCTTAACATCCTCACAACTCTCCTACCCAATTCCACATCTATTCTTGATTGTGATTCACAAGTGTCTCCACATTATAGACAGCATAAAAGTGCAAACCACAAACATTCCCACATCTCGTGAATTAGATCACACTATCACACACAGTCTCTAAGCCACAATTGCAAGTAAGGGCATTCCCATGATCTTCCTACTTTCAAATCTATGATGATTATGGCTTCATTGAAGGACCTTCATCATTCTGAGAAAGTTTTTTTAAAAACCACGTGCCAGAACAGGTATCATTATTTGCGTTTAGGATGGCAATGAAAGTGGTATCGGTGGGCAAAACTCCATTTTTTTCCATCTCTGCGAAGAGAAATGGAGCTTCCCTGCTCTGTCCTTCCATTGCCTAGCCTGCAATCATGGAGTTCCAGACAACAAAATCCCTTTTTGGAAAGCTGTTAAAAACCAAAACGGTATCTTGAATGCTTCCGCATTTACAGTACATGTCAACCAAAGCTGTGGAAAGCCGAAGAGTGAATGGAATCCTGTTGTTCTTCGCGCAGAACTGCACCCACTTGTCCACCTGCAAAGAGCCCAGCTGCGCCGCCCACGGACCTCAACATTTGCCGGAATAGCATTATTGCATCGTTGGGCCGGTTGTGCTGTGCATAAGCGTCGATCAATGCGTTCCAGCAAACGCAGTCTATCTCACGCATTTAATCGAACATCTTACACGCAAGTTGTTTCAGCTTACTTAACATGGTACCATAGAAGGAGACGATGTTTTGAACAGGCGTAGCGTGAAAAACTAACCAATCTAAAATGATTTTGGCATAGATACTTAAAAAATTTAATATGTCAATTCTATAATTATAAAAAGGTTTATTTAATATTGTTTATTTTGATTTATGTAGTTTTATTTTCTTTTGTTTTAAAGATTTGATGTAAAATATTAAAATATTTGGATGCACTTTTTAATATTTTTATAATATAAGAACCATGAATATAGTAATTGTTTTCATCAAATAGTTATTTAAAATATAAATTTACGGGTGTATTTGAGGCAGTTTGTGTGTTTCATGATAAGCAGTTTATTCTGAAACGCAGCCTGCAAATCGACCGCGGCAGTCGACCCGCAGTCCGCGTTTAGTGTAAAAATGAAACCGCGTTTTCGGATAAGCAGACAAAACACACGCTCCAAACGGTACTGTTACGTTTTAAAAAAGCCCCCCGCACTTATAAGCTACCCCAAACGGGCCCTAACTGCAATATTTTTATGTTGGAGAGTATTTTGGCAATCGAGCTGCACGGTTCAACTATATACAACTCAAATTTTTTGTTTTTCTTCATTTCCATAAAAAACTAATTATGATGCAAGTAAGTTTACATATAATTTTGATGATAAATGTTTTACGATATAGAAAAACATACAAATATTTAGCTAAACCTTGTCGCATCCTATCAAAACAAGCTCGACCATCCAAACCATGAAGCACGCCAATTTTTATTTGGGTGAAAAATACCAAGAGGTTGTATGACAACAAATTAGATTTAAGACAGTAAATTTAGTACGTCATATAAATGTGAATCCAGTAATCCTTCAAAAATCCCAAAAAAATATTCGACAATAATAAATCCAGTTAAATCCTATTGAACTATTTGACAATCTCTTTTAGGATTTAGAATATTGTTATATTGATATGAATAAAAAATTTTAACTAAATTTTAATCATTTTATTAGAATTCATCATCAATTTAATTATATTCAACTTAATTTTATATCTAATCATAACACATAAAAAATTAATTAGTCACTAAGCAAATTAAAATTTAATAAGAAAATTAATTAAATAAATTACTTGTTAAACAATAATTTAACATTAATTAATTAGTTATTAATTAAATTTATTAAAAATTATGTAATATTTCAGCCATCGAAATATTTAATTTAAAAAATATTTTATTAATTATTTATTAAATAATGGTGTATAAATTTATCTAGTCATAATTAAGTTAATAAAACACAAATTAATTATTAATTATCAATGAATTAAATTGATAAATTTAACTTAATTAAAAAATAAATTATAACCAAAAACCTAACTCCCCTTAACAGAAACCCTCAGCCTACATCGTCTTTCCCCCCTCCAAAACCCTCGCTTGTCCCTCCACTTCCGGGCTTCGCTCAGAACCATCGCCATCGTCTCCGAACCCTCGCGATAAAGTCGCGTTAGATCTAACTGTGAAGGCAACAAAGGGATCTCCACGTACAGAGACCCGAAACTCCATCTCCTTTTTCTCCATTTCGCGCGAAACACCCGTGCGTGATTCAGTAAATCTAGGATTGGTGGCCGAAATCCGTGAAATCCGGATTTATCAAAACCGAGGCTTTATTTTGTCCAAACTGACCGTCTGGCAAGATTTATTAGGTCAAATCCTGCTCTAAATCCTTTACCTAAAGTCTTAAGAAACATACGGGGGGAGAGAGACAGAGAGGGACTGCTCTCTGAGCTCTTCGTGTTGCCTTTGACATGGCAACCTCACAGTCCCAGGCGGTGAAATGCCTCAATACCACCACCACCGGGCGGCGTTTCGTGGTATGCACAATAAGAATTCTTTTTTACTTTCATTCGCTTCCAACCATGCATTAGTTGGCCAATTCTGATATCATTATATTGGTTCCTGTTGTCCCCTGCAGTTCAAGAGTTTCTCTCAGCGAGTGGAGGAAATCAACATTGATGTATTCCGCAGTCTGGAACAAGTTAAGTCCGAGCCTAAAGACAGTTCTTCCTTCTTTAGGGAGGCTTTGCTGCACTGGAGAGTAAGTTTCTATAAATTCTCTTTCTCATTTCTTCCTAAATTCAAGCTGTTGCTAGGTGTGATTAACCGGTTCATGCTTTTGAATTTCAGGAGCTCTGTACAGCTGAGGACTTCATCTCGTTTTATGAGGAGATGATGCCACTAGTCCAAACTTTACCTCAGATAATACTGCACAAAGAGTTCATATTCTCGGAACTTGTACGGAGATTGCAAGTTAGAGCAAAGCTCTCCCTTGAACCAATACTAATGCAAGTTCTGCTCACATAATTTTTTCAGTTTAGTTCTTAGGTGCAACTTAGGTTTTTGATCTAAGAGTCTATTCTACACTCATCTAAACTGATGCAGAGTGATTAAGAGATTTGGATCATGCCAACCCAATACAGGGCAGGCTTGTTCATGCCAAACCCATCCAGGTAAGGGTAGATCATGTTTAATGGATCCAATTCATATTATGGATCCTATGGAACGGCTCATAAATCCTAAAAAAATTCTAAAAAAAACTGCCAATAGAATGTTATAGGCATCCAGTGTTGCACATTAGAGAGAAGTGACATCTTTCTAGGTAAAATACCCACATTGTAGCCAGCTACTTCTCCATTGGTTGCCCTTATTTGGTTTTTGATTTTTTATTTATTTCTCAAAGAAATTGTTGGCCAAATAATTATTTCGGGCCCTTAAGATATTGTTTATCCTTGTATCCTTCATTAGAGGACAACGGGGCTATAACCCTTGATATGTTGGTCTCATCTTCTATGTCTATAAATAGGAGCTCTGGTAAGCTTAATTGCCAATTCAAGTCATATTAAATTCAAGTTATTATATATATATATATATATATCCCCTTCATCTGTTCGGCCATGCTATTATACAAAGATAATTTTATCTAAATTGAATCTTTGTCTCCTCTTTTCCCCAAAACTCTCTCATGCCTCCATCTCCAGCCTCAACCCATAAGGATTGAAAACCAAAATATAATAAGCTTTCTCATTAATCTAGCTCCATTGCATAGGGCATTAATGTCTATTAACTTGCAACATGCCACTCAACTAATATACTATGAAAAGTGCACAAAACAACTGAAAATACCAAACATAGAATATGTCGAATACATATTAACCTCTTAAACATCACTTAAATTCAGAACAAGGCAAGATATAATTAATTGGATTTTTATTAATTTTAAACTTTGACTTTTCCATTAGTTTTCCTTTGCATGGAAAGTGTTTTCTATAGATATAGCTGCCAATGTTTTTGCAATTTGTTAGGGCATAAGTGTTGTGAGTGTTATCTAAAGCAAAAGAAATCCTTAAATCGATCTGACTAGGCACCTTTAAAGGGTTACTACTACTTAATGCTTAAGGTGTTGCCATATTAAGTGTGAGGCATTGACTTGGCAGAGCAAGTCACTAAAATATATATAGCTCTCATTGGTCATGCCGTCTCAAAAATCTCCCCACCTTGGCTCTTCCTTGTAGCAACCCTAAATATTCCTTGCAGGTAGTCAAAATTCCTCAGTGCGGGCCTCTTTCTTGGCTCTTCCCTGTAGCCAAAATCCGTACTTTGTTCTTCTCTACTGTTAGAACTCTTTACTGCAGTCCAAATTTTGTGGTGCAGGCCCTCCTCTGGTCGAAGCTCTCATTGCAGTCCTCCTTTGTATTCCACTGACCCCCGATACTCCTTCCTACAGCCAGAGTCCTTTGCTGCAGGCTCACCTTAGCCAGCCTAGACACCTCTATAGGCCATCCTGGTCCCTGTTCATCTCCCGACAAAACCTCTGCAAACAGAGTCGTGGATCTGTCATTGGTTCAAGTAAATTCGTGGACTCGTCGTTGTTCCAAGTGGTCGCGGATCCATCGTTGGTTCCATGTAGGTATGGGTATAAAAAATTGACCCGATAGACCAACTCAATCTGAAACCCACTCAAAAAATTCGGGTTCAGGTTGACCCAAATAATTTTTGGGTTGGCTCGGGTTTATTTTTTCGGTTCTGGTTCAGGTTGGCCTGCCAACCTGAAAATGACCCAAAACCTACCAACCTTAAATTGACTTGAAATCGGCTCGCCAACCCTAAATTAGCCCGAGAATGACTCAAAATTGATCATAAATTGACCCATTTTAAACCCAAATAATGATTTTTCTTATGCTAAATGAGTTATATGGTTCGAATTCTTGTTGGAGGGTTGAAGGCAGGTCGGGCTTAGGTTGGTATTTTCAACCCATATAATATTCGGGTCAGACCTATTTGGGTTGGACCCGAACCTGATCTGGTGACACTAGTCGACATCCCTTGCTTTATGGCTATCAGATCGTGGTGTTCCCCCTTCGATTAGAAGTCCCATTGGATATGCCCCAAGCAAGCATTTGTGGATCTTGAAAAGGATCGCAACAAAGCATTTGGATCTTAGCTGGTCAAGCAATCTGATCTTTCCCAAGAAAGCAATGACGGTTTCTATGCCCGACTTGTTGCTGGACTTCAAAAGGATCATGATAAGGATCTTTGGTGAGCAAGCAATGACGGTTTCCAGTGCTGGAATCTTCCCTATAGCCATCAGTCTTTCCACAGAGCCTCCGTTAGCCATTGGTCTTTTTCCACAGGCCTTCCATCGGAGCTTCTCCATGCAGCTGTCAGCACTTGAGCTCTTCCCAGGCTCACCTCAACCAACCTTCCAATATTCCTCTGCTGCCACTCTCCCTGCAGTTCCAACAACAACAACGACACCAACAACAACAAAAACAACAACAAACAAGCAACAACAAAAGCCACAACTTGTCTTGAAGCAACAACTTCAACACCTGATGTTTTTCTCTTCTCGTGCATCAACCTTTCTTCTACCTGTAGAAACAATAGTTAAATCCCATCCTACAACAAACATCAACCTAAAGATGCATAGAGATCACGACAAAGTACAAAATGACGACGTCTAGTTCTACTTTGAAGCTTAGCAACTTGATGATACACTAAGATATCATATCCTACTATCGTGTTAACAATAGAAGATTTTGACATTGAATAATAGATTCGTGTACTTGGTATCACATGACTTGAGACATTCACACTCTTATCAATTACCAAGAGATCATCAACTCCAAATTTGTTAGACTTGCCAATGGTCTCACTTTAGGATTGTTGAGAAAGGATATGTGAAAGTCTCCAAAGATTTTCATCTTTCTTCAGTGCTATATGTTTCCCAATTATATTGCAACTTACTTTCAACTAACAAACTTACTCATGACCTGTATTGTGTTACTAAATTTTTTTTTAATTTTTGTTAATTTTAGACGCTTGATAGGGGAACGTGATTGTCAATTTTGAAATGCATCAAGACTTATGCCTGTTCAAGAAAGTTTCACTAAACACACAACTGATCAAATTTTTATTTTTTTGTTTAGTCTATGCGTCGAAAATTAGGTCTTATTATGACATTTGTCCCCCTGGCTCATCCTAATTTCAATTATGTCGTTAAGTTGTATCATCTTTTGTTTATTAATAAGAAAATCTAGTTTCTATCATTGTGAGATTTGTCAAATTGTCAAACAAACCAGAAATAACTATTCTCTGATTAGTACAAACCCGTACATTCTTTTGTAATTATTTAAGTGAAAACCTTATGTGAGGGCAGATGGTATATCTCATTTATTTATGATTATACGAGAATCACTTGGGTATTTTCGATGAAGAAGAAATCTGAAACAATCAAAATATTTTAAACTTGCCATGTATGATTCTCACTCAACTTTAATGCAAAATTCACATTCTTAAAGTTGATAATGCAAAAGAATATTTCAACTCCATCATTAAATCCTTTTTTAAAAAATGGAATTATTTATGTGAGCTCATGTATTGATACACCGTAAAAAAAATGATAATTAAGAGAAAGAACCAAAATCTCTTTGAGGTATCTCGTTAAGTTCATATACATTTTCTTGGGGGGGGGGGGTCTTACTGCAACAT